>BMAU01020600.1:0-433749 GCA_019973935.1 Trichonephila clavipes
GCCTTGGATGGCACAAATCACCACCTCTCTCTCTCTCTCTCTCTCTCTCTCTATAGCGCTTTCTTCACCAATCTCACTCAAATGGCTTCCTTCTTCTCTGATGTCTTTTTGCACGTTTAAAAATCTGCGTTGTTCTAGTCATTCTTTCGCCATTTCTTCTAGAAGTAAGTCTTTGATTAGATGCTGTGTCTTCCTTTGTTACGCATTTTGATTCCTCACTAATAGTTCGAATGGTGTCCATTTTGTACTGCGACTTATAGGCACTATTTAGTATTCTCTGTAATCTGTCGACGTATTTGTACCATTTCGTTGAGTCGTCAATGATAGCTTTGTGAGAACTGGAATCAAAAAGTTCGATGAATTCTGTTCAATCTTGTCCGTTTCCTCGAGGAACACCTGTCGCTATTTGTAGATGTTGAATGCTCTCTTCATCACAGTAGTCGTTGAATACCTTTTGAAGTGAACGCTGAACCCTATCAGAGATTATTCTGGATGGGATTACCAAAGGTTTTCTGCTGCTGTTTTAGTTTTTCGAGGGCACTTTCAGCAGACACAGTTTTGACGGGATATAGCCAAGTAAATTTGGTAAATGCGTCTACTACGGGTGAAAATGTGTTGATAACTTTTGTTTGTGGAGGGTAAAGAACCAATGAAGTCAACAGTACGGTACTTAAAGGAATAAGCGAAATAGGATTCAAAACCCTTCCTTTTGCCAGTTTTCTTATTAGCTAAGATACATGGAACACAATTAACTATTACTTTTAACGACGTTGGTTAAATTTGGGATAAAAAAAAATTCCTGTTTCACAATTTCTTCTGTTTTTCCTACTGAGAATGACCATTTTCGTGAATCAATTTAATTAGTTCAGCTTTGATTGCTTTAGGGGTTACACCAATTCATTCTCGACCATTTAAGTACTTAAAGATTATACCGTTTCGCTCAAAAAATTTTTTGATTTTGCTTCAGAAATGATTTCAATGTTTGGATGTTGTCATCTTCCTCTTGTGCTTTAAGCTTTGAAGTTAATGTATCATTGCATACCATCAATATGGATATCGGCTAAGAGCATCAACGTGCTTCATACGACTTCAGCTCTGTGCTCTATTTCATAATCAAATTCTTCTAATTGAAGCGCCCATCTGGCTATGCGAGTAATTAGCTCCTTTTTTTGCATAGTCTTCTGAAATGCTGAACAGTCAGTTACTATTTTAAAGTGTTGTCCTAAAAATAAACACGAAACTTCTTTAATGCGTTGATAATTGTAGTACCTCTAGTTCGTAGCTGTCATACTTTTCTTCTGCTGTATTTGCTTTTTTCGGACATGTAGTAAACGGGATGTAACTTTCCATCTTCTGCTTCTTGTAACAAATTGCGCCGTACCCTTGTTTATAGGCGTCTGTATGTAGTTCTTCTGTTTTTCTTCCATACTTGTAAAGGTGCAAGATTGGGCCTTCGGACAGGATTTTCTTCAATTTTTCAAATGCTTCTTTTGTTGAGTCCCGAAAAACAAAGAGGTTTTCTTTTCTCTTGTTAAATCGCTAAGTGGTTTAGCTATATTTGAATAATCTTTGATGTACTTGCGGAAATATCCAGTTAAACCAAGAAAACTTTGTACTTGTTTTATTGTTGTTGGTTCTGGAAATTTTCGGACAGCTAGTGTCTTCGTGGAAGATGGTTTAATAGTTCCGCTTTCTACAATGTGACCTAGAAATTCAATTTTCTTTTTTAAGAATTGGCACTTCTTGAACTTAATTTCTAATCCGTATTTCTTTGCGACTTCAAAAATTATTTTAAGTTTTTCGAGACCTTCCTGTTCGTTTTTCGCTGGAATGACGAGATCATCTAAATAACCGATTATAATTCCTTTCCGAGTAAGATCTCTAAATATACTTGATACGTAGCGTTGAAAACCTCCTGGATTTAACAGCTGTCAAGTGATTTATTCTCAGTTTGGTTTGGCAATTCATCATGAATAGACTCACGCCTGAACAACGCTTTCAAATTGTGCAATTTTATTTCGAAAATTAATGCCGTTGTTCCCGATTTTCACAAGCGAATTTTGTTTAGCGATAAAGCGCACTTCTGGTTGAATGGTTACGTCAACAAACAAAACTGCCGCATTTGGAGTGAAGCTAATCCACAAGTGTATGTCGAAACACCGTTACATCCAGAAAAACTGACTGTTTGGTGCGCTTTATGGGCTGGTGGGAGTCCTTCTTCAAAAAACGATGAAGGCCACAACGAAACAGTCAATGATGATCGGTATAGAGCCATGATTACTAACTTTTCATTCCTGAATTGAACAATCATGATGTCCAGGAGCTGTGGTTCCAACAAGACGGCGCAACATGTCACACAGCTCGTGCCACAATCGATTTATTGAAAGACACGTTGGGTGACCGCCTAATTTCACGTTTTGGACCTGTGAATTGGCATCCAAGATCTTGTGATTTAACACCGCTAGACTATTTTCTGTGGGGCTATGTAAAGTCATTGGTCTATGCGGGATAAGCCACAAACGCTTGACCATTTGGAAGACAACATTCGCCATGTTATTGCCGATATACGGCCACAAATGTTGGAAAAAGTCATCGAAAATTGAACGTCCAGATTGACTACATCCGAGCCAGCCGTGGCAGTCCTATGCCAGAAATCATATTTAAAATGTAATGCCACAAGATTATCTTTCGAATAAAAAAATGTCAATGTCAATCGTTGTTTTATTGCAATTTGAAATTCTATACCTCTAAAAACACCCTTATATAATATATATATATATATATATATATATATATATAAACAATCACAATTATCACCCTTAAAAATTGAAATATATAAATCCCAAAATACCAAAACACTTCAGAATATCAATGGCGAATATAAAAGATAATGTTCCATCATTTTCAAACAAAATTAAAAATTATAAAATAAAATAAAATTTATAAAATATCCAAGTGCAATCTCGACTTAGGACCGATAAGTGGGGTTAAACTAGTTTGATGGCGCCAACCTTCCCCTATTGCAACTTGGTAATTTAATTGGAAAATTTTCAAATTTCAGAAAAAAAAAAAAGAAAAAAAAATTTAAAAAAATTAAAAATTAAAAAGTTAAAAATTAAACCATTATACTTTAAATTAAAAAGTTAAAATTAAATCATTATACTTGAAAATAAAACTATTCGCCATCACATTCCGAAAGATACTGCAATATTAAAATTTAAAACAATTTAGTACATAATATAAGTGAACCCTCAAACTTCCAAGATGATGCACCCATCTTTAAAATAGTTGTAAAGGTAGAAAAATAAATTCTCTGATCCGAAAGTTCAAATCAAAAATATTTGAGATCCGAAAGTTCAAATCAAAAAATTATCTAAAATCAAAAGTTCAAGTTAAAAATCCGAAAGTTCAAGTTAAAAATCCGAAAAGTTCAAGTTAAAAATCCGAAAGTTCAAGTTAAAAAATCTGAAAGTTCGTTAAAAATCTGAAAGTTCAAGTTAAAAAAATTCGAAAGTTCAAGCCAATATATATAGTTAGCATATATATATATATATATATATATATATATATAAAGGGTGTTTTATATATATATATATATATATATATATATATATATATGTAGTTACTGGCAACTTAGATATAATCAATGATAATATTTTATAAGATATAATGAGTAAAGGTACTAATTTAAGATTAAATGTTTCTAATAACAACAATACTGTTAAAAAACAAATTATTAAAGATATAGATAATTTTATTACAAAATCTGCAATTAAATTTGGACTACCTATTGAGGCATTTGAAGAGTATAAGTACAATATTTTAATAGACCTTGTAAGGGGTGTGACCCAATGTAATAAAGGGACACGCGGGGAAGGGGTTCTTAATTAAGTCCACTAGTTAATTAAACACGTTTATTAGACAAAACAAACATTTACATACATAACTAGAGAACTAACAGTTACAATAGAATTGAAAGGGGTCGGAGCGCATGCTCGTACGTCCTTACAGTTCCGAAGCTTGGCCATTACCGAAGATTGTTCTAGCCGCTAGAGGGCGCGATAGTCTTTCTACTGTTCATATGAGAAGAGTTTAAACTACGGGGGTTACAACCTTATGAATTTTAGCTACCATTCTCAATATGAAACTACTTTTAAAGATATAAAACAGAAAATTTATGAATTACAAAAGAATTTTTTCATAGTTTACATTGATAAAGAGTACCTGGTAACTATGCTGTGATTTGTAAGTATTTTTATTATAACATTCTTTATGATCACTTTCTTAATAATGGTTCTTTTAAAACATTAGATTTGTCACATAATGAAATTAGTAATCGTTTTATTGCTATTTATAAAAAATTAGGTTATTGTATTCCTAAAATTAAGTATCCATATATTTTTTTAACTCCGAAATTCCATAAAAGTCCGGTTAAATTTAGAACTGTGACAAATGGTTTTAGAACATATATTACTACTGCAGGCAAATTACTTCATAATATTATACAAAACTTTATTAATCAGCAATGTAATAAAGCTAGAATTAAAAATAGTAAAGAGATTATAGATTTTTTTAATAATAAAAATATTTATTCAGTTCATAGTTATGACTTTGAAGATCTTTTCAATTCCGTTGATTTATATGATATTATTAAAGTAGTTTTAGAAAACCACAGTATGTATAACCTTAATATTAATTTTAACAAATTTAAAAATCTCATAGATTTTGTCTTAGAAGAAAATTATATCAGTTTTAATAGTTCTTTATATAAACAAGAGAAAGGACTTCCACAAGGGGGTATTAGTTTGGCTAATCTTTATTTACATTTTTATGAATATAATTATGTTATTAATAATGACTACTACATTTTTAGATATATTGATGATTTAATTATTTTTGGTAAAAATGATAATTTAAATCCTATTATTAATTTTTATCCGTCCTACTTAAACTTAGTTAAAATTAATAATAATCCAATCAAAACAAATTACCTAGATGTATCACTGTATATTAAGGATTTGAAACTACATACTAATATTTATGCCTTTATTTTAATGCCTTTAATTTTAATATCATCAAAGTGCCTTACTGGAATTCTAATTTATCAATATCTATATATAAAAATATTATTTTTAACTATATTTATCGCAATAATGTATTTGTTAGCGATAAAGCTAATATTTTTTTAAATCTTAAAAAAAATTTTAATCACTGTATTGAACATGGATATCCTGCTAACTTTCTTTGTAATTATATTTATAATGGTTTTTTATGATACAATTTGTATTAATGTAATTATTTACTGTTATTATGTTTTGTAAGGTTTTTTAAATTTAGACAATATCTAATTTATCCTACAATTATTAAATAGATGGCGCCACATACTTTTTTTAAAAAAAATTTTAATATATATATTTATTTGAGTTTCTTTTATATTTTACGCTAATTTTATATGATTTTTATTTTTATGATTTTTTAAAAGTATATATATGTATATTTCTTATTATCGAATATCGTATCGCAATTAATCGTTTCTTATATCGTATCGCAATTAATTTTATGCGGTTCTGCTCTCCCTATTTGGCGGGAACACGATACTGCACTCTTGGCCATCTTTATAAATCCGATTTAGTAGGTTATGTTTATGTTCCTATGTTCTTTAGTTTAATGATTTTTAATATTTAAATTCTGCATATATAACTCTTTCCTTTCCTCTTGGTACATAGTATGACAAATTACAGGTGAAGGTTGGCGCCGCAAAACTTGTTTAAACCTGCAATCCTGGTTCCTAAGGCCAGGAATTTGTCTTTATACTATATGCCTCCTTCCTACTTTTAGTTATCTTAGGTATATAACTATATTTTTATATTTTTGTTTATGTATATGTATATAAATTTATATATATATGTGTATGTATATGTATATGATTATATATTGAAAAAATTCTTTTATATTGGATTATATATATATATATATATATATATATATATATATATATATATATATATATATATATATATATATATATATATATATATATATATATATGTATATACACTCTGTCGCAAAAAAATATATACACCCAGAAGAAATCAAGCTACAATCACAAAACTCGGCAAGAATGTTGTCTGGTAAGAGATATGCAAATGATTAAAATTTCGAAGCCAATGAGACAAGGCTAAGTGTGCTATGCGCATATTAGTTGCGCAACTGGGAGAGTTTAAAAGCATGAGTACGAGCGCCGTACGGCTATCCAAACGAATCTGATGACTTTGATAGACGATATTGAGACTTAGGATGCCTCTAAGACGTAACCGGCGGCAGTACGAGCAGCTGACGGACTTTGATAGGGGCCGTATAATAGGCCTCAGAGAAGCAGGTTGGTCGAATAGACGTATCGGCCGCCACCTCGGTCAGAGCAATATGGTAGTTGCTCGGTGTTGGCAACAGTGGATCACAGAAGGTAGAGTGTACCGTCGCGGAGGGTCAGGACGTCCCAGGAACACAAATGATCGCGAGGATCGTGCAATCAGAAGAGTGGCCACTTCGGCACCAACAACGTCGCTAGCATCGATTCAACGCCACTTACCTCCTTCCAGACATCCAGTGCCATCAAGAGAAACCATAAGGAGACGACTGACCGAAGTTGGCTTGAGGAGCCGACGTCCGCTAAGACGCTTACCACTGACCCCACATCATAGGCAGTGTCGACTGGATTTTTTGCCGACCTCGGGCAACTTGGAGTGTGACAGACTGGAGACGTGTCATCTTCAGTGATGAATCCCGATTCAGTCTCAGTGCTGATGACCACCGCACACGTGTCTGGAGGCGCACCGGCCAGCGGTCCGATCCGGCATTTATTGTCGAGCGGCATACAGCAATTTCACAAGGTGTGACAGTGTGGGGAGCAATTTCTTGGGACACACGATCATCTTTAGTGGTCCTTCAAGGCATTTTGACAGCTCGCAGATATGTGGACGATATTTTAACGCCGATTGTGCTACCCATGCTATCAAGTCGCCCAGGTGCCATTTATCAACAGGATAATGCTCGTCCACATACTGCGCGACTCTCCCAACAATGTCTTCAAGGATATGACGTCCTACCATGGCCTGCCAGGTCACCAGATCTTTCGCCAATAGAGCATGTCTGGACGCGCTGGGAAGGAAACTGCAGCGGTCCCGAGATACAGGAGAATTAACTGCGCAGATGCAAAGACTATGGCAGGATCTTCCACAGGGGGTCATAAGTGATCTAATTGAATCGATGCCACGCCGAATTTCGGCTTGTATAGCTGCCAGAGGTGGCTTTACTACTTACTGATTTTTAACCTTTTGCAAGCTGTAACCGCTTAATAAAATGATATTTTGTTCTGAATTTTTAATCATTTGTTTATTTTCATATACACTACATGCATACCAAATTTCGTGAATGTAGCTCAATTTCTTCTGGGTGCATATATTTTTTTGCGACAGAGTGTATATATATAACATATGAAATATAGCATTACAATATCTTTATTATAATTAATTTTCAATAAGTTTTAATAATATAATAAATGATTAAGTTAACAAAAGAAAATATTACATCGCCTATCCGGTATAGTGATTAGCGACTCTGACTGCTGTGCCGTAGGGCCTTTGTTCGAATCCCGGGGAAAACATGGATGTGTGTAAATGTATAGTGTCTTCGCGGTATGTAGGTACTCTAAACAGCCGTTGAGCTGCAAATCCTCTCGTGAGGTTGGTGGCAGGGAATGAGAGATGGGAGACCCCTGACTCTCCCCTAGAGTGTTCTTCCTCAAAATTGGGATGGAACCGAGAGAGAGAGCTAAATCGTACTGTCACCTGAATGGTGCTCAAGGCTACGGCAAACGACAGGCATACATCTAGCCCCTTGCCGTTATAGATTTCATGGGCCTCGATCTGACTACGTCAGACAGGTGGCATTAGCAGCAACAACAGGATATTATGTAGAAATATAAATTAAAATTACACTGGCAATAAATCATAAGACCACTTGTCTGAAAACGAAAAAAAAATGTAAAGATTAAATGTGATTTTGGTCCTACCTTTTTCTGATAATTTCAAACACTCCGTTTTTAATTAAGATGATCGAGGGGTTAAGATCAATTTCAGAAATATTATGCCATTTTTTTTTATAATGGCTACTTTCAGTTCACAGGAAGATGAAACTGTTTATTATTAGCATAAAATTGGTGACATAATATATCCAATAGGTTTACTATGGGATTGAAATCCAGAGTGTGAGCTTGGCCATGACAAAACAGCTTTTTTAAAACTATTCCTAACTGGATTTAAATGCATGACAAAAGACATTATCCTAAATTGCACACTTTTAGCAGCACCTAATAAAAGCCCATATTGTTTCAGATGATCATATAACATGGTTTAATATTACATAGAGTGCATAGATCTTGAAATTTGTTGTAAATAACACAATTTATCATAAGAAAAGATTCCCGAAGCCTTTAATGATCTTCTTCCCATTGGTTAATTCAAGTGGCTGCAACCATCAGGGTTCCAAAATAAAATAATGCATTTAAATCAGTCGTGACTCTAACTCCTCACGTTGCCGGAAGTGTGGAAGTAGAGAGTGTGGTGACAGCTCAGTTTTCAACCTCGTCACTTAAATGAGGTTTAAAATTATATACAATGTCGATTGCCAATAGTCTACACGTTGCTTAAGAGTGCAACGACAGAAAATCAATCAAACCCAAAGAGAAATTTTTTCTCATCGATAATATGATCTATTTTTACCGATCGTTCCGTTACATTATATTTTTATTTCATTTTAGATTTTCTTCTTAATGTTCCAATAACTTTAATGTTTTATTCATTTTCATGAACTTTGTATAAGAATTTATTTAAAAGTTTGCAATTGTAATATACTAAATACTTTTGCTGAAACGCTTTGAAATTTCATGAGTTGGAATACTTTGCTTGTGACAGTCAAAAAATGAGTCTATCGTCCTGTGACATCAAAATATTTTTTTCTTCCAGGTGTTTTGTTTTTACCTGAATCATTTTTTAACTATGCCATTGTAAATGACAGTTTTTGAACGCGCCATTAACGATTTATTTTTATCTATACTTACTAATACTCTTATGAAAGGTTCTCATTTTGCCCTCAAATAGCTTTCAAATAAATTGTGGATAACAAAGCTGCATATTTGTTTCTCAGGGAATGCTTTCATGGAATGAACATTTTGAAATTATTTTGATGTGATGTACAGTATGTTAGTTTTTCTCAGGTGGTCTTATAACTCCTTATTTGACGCCATATGTAATCTTTAAAAAATGAATAGATTTTCCTAGTAAAATTTAAATTAATTTTTAAAATTGCAATTAGTACAGAAAATATTTCATGATCATTTTTTCAAATTACACGCTAAAATTTTCATATTATATTCATTTTGTTAGATGTCTAATAATTTTTAACTCACACTAGCAGTGATTTGCGAGTCTCACCACAAAAAGTCAGTACTAGATGTTCACAAAGTCTAATATATCTAATGAACATGCAGTGTAGGCAGAACTAGGATTCAGCTGAAAAACCTGACGTGAAATGAATTATCTTTACAACTTCTTTACAATTTTTACAACTTTGCACAGGGATTTCCTTACAGAAAATAGTGATTTGATCAAATTCCTTAACTGTTTAAGTGAAAAGATGAAAAATATTGCTTAGATTCTATAAGTATTTATTTAGTAAACACCATGCCTTTTTAAATGTGGATTAGTATACTACAATGACTCTTGTAGTATACTTCAATAGTCATTGGAATACAAATTACTAATTCAAAATTAAACAACAAAAGAAATAAGTACTTAAGCTAATAATTTTAAAAACACAAAGAATATTTTTTTGTGATATTCTAAGCATTTTTAGTGGATGTAATTTATAAATAACATGATGCTCATTCTTTTTTTATCAAAACACGTTGTTGATTTATGGCATCTCGAGTAACAAAGCACGTTACATTCTTTACAGACGCATATTTTTGTTTTACGTAGTACTTTGGATTGTTCACAGGAATACTACTTAAATGCTTGACCTCCACAGAAAGATTAATTTTCCTATAATCTCACGAAGACTTGGGTTGGTCCGTGGAATTTTTTCGGTAAATAAAGTAGTAGCTATTTGAAGATTGTTTCAAAGTAGCCAAACCTTTATCCTTTTATCCAACAATGTTATTTCCATCTAATGGGTCTCTATCTACTTCAAAACTAGAATCCACTGCCACAACTTTGTATTTTTTCAGAAAAATTTCTATCACTTTTTCTGCTGATCTTTTCAGGTGTTTTGAATAATTTTCCTTTGATTTTTTATGTTATCTTCATTTTGGTATAAATAACATAGAGTTTTCATGTCATATCCTTCTTCTCTTACTGTATTCCCACATATTTCACGCCCCGTATCTTTACAAATGTCACATGAATGGACTCCATTCCAAAAACAACACAACATGCTTTACTGCTTACATGCTTGCACAACTGCTTCCCATTCTGATACAAGTAACACTACAGATGTTTTAACTGTTTGAAGTAGGAGTTGAAGTAGAGTTGTTAAAGGTCCAATTATTTTTATTGTCGAAAAAGAAATTAATGCAATATCTGGTAGATCCTCTTAATTCATAACGTTCCTGGTGAGTAAGCCAAATCTACCTGCCGGTTGATTGTGTTATTGATATGTTATTGTTGATTTAACTGTTGATAATACATTTGAAGTTGAAGCATTGTATTCAATTTAGATGCTGGTAGATCTTTTGAAGCTAAGCGCACTCTCACATTCTTCTTTTTTTTTCGTGTATAGATAAATAAAATATTTTTAAATAAACTACTACGAACACAATTAATAAGAATTTTTAAGATTAACAACTATTTTGAATTTTTTGAGTAAAAATTAGTTTTTGAAATAGTTTGTCTTTTCTTTATATTTCTTGTACTATAAAGTGCATGCTCACTAAAAATTGTTTTTCCGTGTTATAAAATGCCTATATGTTTGTTAACAAATTTTTAATAAAACTAAAGTAGAATTGCTTAAGGTATTTTTGGCAACATAAAATAAAATTTTATGAAACAAGAAAAAGTATAAATATGAACTTTTCTAATCATATTTCTTCATTATAATTACTTTTAAAATCAGCTTGAAGTCAAAAGGAGAAATCCATTGAAATAAAATAAATATTTTTTACTGATTTATACTTAATCAAAATTAATTAATTTTGTGTAATTTTAGATTTTTAGTTTGATTATTCAACTGATAAGATCCTTCATAATATTTGTTCTTACTTCTAGTTTCTGCTCAGAAATAAATTCTCGAAATAAAAAGATATTAAACAAACATTGAGTGAATTCCCTGAATTTAATTAAAATTTTTAATACTATTTAACGCTGTGGAAGTTATTGCGTACTTCCATTCAAATAAAGATACGCTTTCACTGAAATAAACAGAAAACTCATTAAATCTGTTTACTGTTATAATTAACGCAACCTTTCATTTTTTAAAATAAATGAATAAAAAAAGATCAATTTACGTTCCTCTTTTATAAGTTCAAATTTATCGTATATTTCCTTTAAACTTTAAAATATATAAGATGAAATGCTTTTAGAGCAATATTGAGATTAGAAGTTTTGATTTTTCCCTGAATTCTGGTTTTCTATACAAAGCATCACTTTATATAATAATATTAATTCTAGAGTAGAATTTTTGTTAAAATTAAATAGTGTAATGGGTGTCCTCTCACATCTATCAGTGTTGGAGAGTTAGAATAAAGATCAGCCATACTCAAAAGGAATATAATTTATTAACAAGTCTCAACAAACTAATAAATCTCAACAACAGATTAAGAAATGCACCTACGATTAAGTATTGGAGCAAAAGCCAGGTAAACGAGATAATTAATATTTAATTATGAATTGAATCACTTACTTTTGGAACGTTTTGTTAATATACGTTCTAAATCATTGAAATTCCGTTCTAAGCTATTCTACTTCTATAAGCGACACTATTCCAATTCAAATAGCTTATTGAACAAATCGTCAACTATCGTTTTTTAAATATTAATCAATTAATCAACGAGTCATTCCCGACTAGCTTTCTACTACTTTACGTTGATCATTAACTTCTATCATCTAACTCCTAACCTCTCTTCCTTTTTCCGAACCTAAAAGTTAATACTTAAATATAAGCCTTGATTTATATAAATCGCATCTTCTTCGGGAGAAAGTTTTCAATAGAACAATATTTACAGAAACAGAATTTCCCCAAGAGAATTAGTAGGAGGCTCGTGAATAGACACATTACAATAGAATAAAAATTCCAGATAATAAGTAGGAACAATATAAATATTTCAAACAAACAATCAGTTTAAAATTAATTTTATAAATTGCTCTACCAAAGACATTGTGGCAACGGTAGTCTAGTGGTTAAAGTCTCGAACTCGCGGCCGGCGTGTTATGAGTTTGAGCCTATTACTGATGAAGACCTACTGTGCAGAAGGAATCGATGCACATTAAATATGTCGAAGCTCAAACGTCCTCCCGTTGTAGTGGTATGGGAGTGCCATCTCAGATGTCATCCTCGTCACTTAGCCATGATTCAAAATTACGAGGTCCGTCACCAAAAGCCCTCGAGTAGCTGAAGAGTGCGACGCTTATATTCACTCATTCAACCAATAAATGCATTTCATTGAAAGTAAACTGAAAGGTTTAAACCTACATATAATAGATTTGAATTCAGATGTCGTTTTCATCACTTGACTTTGGCTCACAATTACGAAGTCAATTACTCTCATGATGCTTCGAAATTCAACGTTTATCAAACAATCAATCAAATTAATTTTGAATAATTAACTATCGATTACTATGTTTGGATACAATGTTCGAAAAAGAAAGGAAATATTTGAAATTATCAGTTTTAACAGAAAAGTTAAACATTTCCCTTTTTTATGAAATGCAGTATTTTTGATTTACTTAGCTTTTTAACTTTTTATTTAAGTTTATTATTATTAAATTTTATGTTTAAATATTTATTGAACCCTGACAATAAATTAATCCACTGAAAAGGGTAAAATTCCAACTGATTTTTCAATTCATTCTGCCCTTTTAATGTAACTAAATAACCTTAGCAGGTTTTGGGGGAGTGTTTTAAAAAATTCTCTCATTTCACAACACTTTCTTATTAGAAAAAATACTTTATTTTAGAAAATATTGTTGTCAGATTTCTATATAAAGTTGTTTTCTCACTTTTCTTTGGCTCCATAAATATTACTTATAAAAAGTTCTTGAAGCCTCCTAATTTTAAAAATATTCATAAAAGTGTACTTTAGAATTCATTTACATTATAATACACTCTGTCGCAAAAACATATATGCACCCAGAAGAAATTGAGCTACATTCACGAAATTTGGTATGCATGTAGTGTATATGAAAATAAACAAATGATTAAAAATTCAGAACAAAATATCATTTTATTAAGCGGTTACAGCTTGCAAAAGGTTAAAAATCAGTAAGTAGTAAAGCCACCTCTGGCAGCTATACAAGCCGAAATTCGGCGTGGCATCGATTCAATTAGATCACTTATGACCCCCTGTGGAAGATCCTGCCATAGTCTTTGCATCTGCGCAGTTAATTCTCCTGTATCTCGGGACCGCTGCAGTTTCCTTCCCAGCGCGTCCCAGACATGATCTATTGGCGATAGATCTGGTGACCTGGCAGGCCATGGTAGGACGTCATATCCTTGAAGACATTGTTGGGAGAGTCGCGCAGTATGTGGACGAGCATTATCCTGTTGATAAATGGCACCTGGGCGACTTGATAGCATGGGTAGCACAATCGGCGTTAAAATATCGTCCACGTATCTGCGAGCTGTCAAAGTGCCTTGAAGGACCACTAAAGATGATCGTGTGTCCCAAGAAATTGCTCCCCACACTGTCACACCTTGTGAAATTGCTGTATGCCGCTCGACAATAAATGCCGGATCGGACCGCTGGCCGGTGCGCCTCCAGACACGTGTGCGGTGGTCATCAGCACTGAGACTGAATCGGGATTCATCACTGAAGATGACACGTCTCCAGTCTGTCACACTCCAAGTTGCCCGAGGTCGGCAAAATCCAGTCGACACTGCCTATGATGTGGGGTCAGTGGTAAGCGTCTTAGCGGACGTCGGCTCCTCAAGCCAACTTCGGTCAGTCGTCTCCTTATGGTTTCTCTTGATGGCACTGGATGTCTGGAAGGAGATAAGTGGCGTTGAATCGATGCTAGCGACGTTGTTGGTGCCGAAGTGGCCACTCTTCTGATTGCACGATCCTCGCGATCATTTGTGTTCCTGGGACGTCCTGACCCTCCGCGACGGTACACTCTACCTTCTGTGATCCACTGTTGCCAACACCGAGCAACTACCATATCGCTCCGACCGAGGTGGCGGCTGATACGTCTATTCGACCAACCTGCTTCTCTGAGGCCTATTATACGGCCCCCTATCAAAGTCCGTCAGCTGCTCGTACTGCCGCCGGTTACGTCTTAGAGGCATCCTAAGTCTCAATATCGTCTATCAAAGTCATCAGATTCGTTTGGATAGCCGTACGGCGCTCGTACTCATGCTTTTAAACTCTCCCAGTTGCGCAACTAATATGCGCATAGCACACTTAGCCTTGTCTCATTGGCTTCGAAATTTTAATCATTTGCATATCTCTTACCAGACAACATTCTTGCCGAGTTTCGTGATTGTAGCTTGATTTCTTCTGGGTGCATATATTTTTTTGCGACAGAGTGTATATGAAACAATACACAACTTAGAGAATTAAAAAAAATTGAACTTTTTTTGGATTTCTAAATTTTATATCTCTCCCCGTATAACATTTTGCTTCATCAACTGGTTTTAAAAAAGGCCTAATTTTGCAAGATACCATTTTACATTAGATGTATGTAGCAAAGTAATTAGGTTGATAAATATTTTTTTCAGAAATATCAAAAATTCTAGTATGCTTGCGGTCTGAAATAAATTGCTGTATTTTATGAGAAATTAAAACTAAAGTAAAACACACAAAAATGCTCGAATTATTTTATTAAAATAACTGCAAGTAGAGAAATGTCCTTTCTAAGGAAACAGATGAACTTGGCCAATGGTTTTAATAGATTTTCCAAAATAACGAAGATTAATATCTTAATATTAGTGAGTATTTTTATAGAAGTGGCAAAATGTTCTTTCATACAATGGAGAAAATAACTTAAAATATTTCTTTCGAGATTTTCTCCAGCCTTTGTGTTAGAATATTTTTTCTTAAAAAATTTAGAGAAATTTATATTTATTTAAACCCAAACTATCCCTAATTATTTTTCCAAGAGTTAGAACAAAAATTCTATATAAAATTGAACTACAAATACTTTTTTGTGAGTTTTTTATAAAAAAAAAATTTTAGATTTTTCTAGAAAAAATAAAATAATAATTAAAACCTATTTCTTATTCAATCAACTTAATTATATTTAAGAACCATTAATGTCATAGCAAATGAAAGTGTACAAAAAACTTGTTTAACACATGTAATAGATTAATGAATCATATTTAAAACCATTTCCATAGTCGTGTAACAATTTGAATTATTTAAAGGGAGATTCAACTTTACTCTAATTTAAACAATACCCATAACTTTTTCTATTAGATTGAAAATTGAAATAAAATTATTTATATTTCAAATTAAAAACTTTTTTCCTAATTCCTTATGCCAATTTTTGTAATCACTCTCCTTTAAACCCTCTAATATTAAATCATGACATTTGCTAAACGTTATTTAATACAAAAGTCCTATAAATACTTTCATACTCCTTTTGGTGTATAATTTATATTTATAATTTAATGATCTGTTATTTAACTTTCACATAGTTAAACTTATTAGAACCTCATAATTTGGAAACTTCGTCGATTGTTGTAATTTAGTTTTTATTGTAGTGTAGTTTTGACGTTGTTAAAATAAAATTGTTAAAGAAATAGAAAGATATTTATAAAACTAATTTATGTAATTTGACAATTCAAAATTCAGTATGGAATGTTTAGTGAAAAATTGAAGATTTTGCATAAAAAAAAATCATGCTGAATATTTCAGCATCGAAACAATTAAAATCTTTTTCTTTTCTAAATCAGAAAATAATAGCACAATAAAATAAATATGCATTAAGATTCAGATTCTATGAGATAAACTTTTAATTTTTTAAATGAGAAATACAATTTATTTTATCAAATTAATAGTCTTCTCATTTATAAATACTAGGAAGTAATATATATGAGCTACTGCTGTATTTTTATACATTAACATAAATCATTCTCGATATTAGCCTAGTTTCCCGATTGGCCAAGCAAAAAAAAAGGTAAAAATGTAATCAATAGGAACATTTATTTCTCATACGAACGATCAGGAATTCCAATTAATTTTCTAGAATTAGTTGATGTTCTCCTTTAGTTTTCTGGTATCAAATAACGAAATATCATTGTCTGACTGGGTAACGAAATATGTTTGTCCTGAACTACCTCTTCCGAAGCATTTCTAAATGGTTCTGAGGGACATTTAAATTATACTTCCAGCATAATAAATGTCCTTTCAGAGTTTTATGGGGAAATGAGATCATTTACAAGCATCTGGATCATGTTCGACGTAATGTAAATTAAACATGATTGTTTGACTGCAAGCCGCGGAAAGGAAATTAGCAAACATCTTTAATTAAACAAAATTAGTCTAATAAAATAATTAAAATAGAACGAATATGTACATGAAAGTCACTATTTTGGAATAATTTACTTTTATTGATGTTAAAAATCATTTGATGTATATAATTAGTAAATGCATTAGCAAAATTATACTTTAGAATTATCATTACAGTTGAACCTCTATATTGCGAGTTTTTTCTATGTAGCGAATTTTTTCCTGGAACCAAAAACTTTCCCCGATTTTATTCATAAAATAACTCCTCTATAGTGAAGTACATTTTCTATGTAACGAACTTTTTCTTTTGTGATTTAATTTTTGTTTCCACTTTTTTTTAAAGTACTTCTGAAAAATTTTCAAGTTATTCTCTCTTAACACATTTTATGGTGGTCATAAATCTTGAACTGGTTTTATTAGATCCTAACACGCTGAGAGCCATAGAGTTCTGGACGTTTCATCCAAGAAGTGTAACCTTTAACTCCCATTTCCCAGTTCACTAGAAACATCTTCGATATCCTCTTTCACACTCAGTGTAGTTGTCCCGCGTCCCCGTGTTTTAATTATAAAATAATGTATATTTAATATTATATGTATGCTTTAAATTATAAAATGTCCTTAACATTCGTTAATTTTAGTATAAAACTATTTTCTTAATATTGAAAATACAGTGAAATCTTCAACATTCTTTTTTCTTGTTTTCCTTGCAGTTTTTCTTTCTTTCTTTTTTTTGATGGATAAGATATATAAAATAAACATATATGAATTTAAAAGAAGGTGTGAATAATTACTTTCTTTAATGTATAGTGTTTATAAATTTTTAAAATTTGTTTTATGTGGTTTAAAAAGCATATATTAAAGGATGAACCTCTATGTAACGAATTTTCCATATAACGAACTCTTTCCGGGATATAGAGACTTCGTTATATAGAGTTCTAACTGTATATGTTTTTCATTATATTGAACTTTAATACACACGCAATTTCTCATAGCTCAGTTATTATTTGATTTTCATTCTTATAATATTCAGCAAGGAGTTGAATGCTACTTAAAGACTACTTCATTTCATGCGATTCACCAATTTCTGAGAGAAAGAAGCTATAGAGCTTTTATATTTGTTAACATTCATACTATTTAATAATTTCTAGAATTGCATTACTTTTTGCCAACTATAAGATTTGTAGTTCTACTAAAGCAAATTCTGCAATTTATTCATAATTCATTGGAAAATAAGTTTTTGATAACACTTTTATTTAAAACATATTCAAAAATAGATAATAGTTTTGTTTCATGGCTTAAAAAACCATAATTTTAAATAAAAATATTTTTTCTTTGAAATTCTCAGCTCTAATATTTATTTTCTCAATAAGAGTTTTTTTTTTTACCATACAAGTAAACCTTATGTTCACTTACTGTAAAACTTAATTTAAAATGACAAATTGATTATTAAACAGTCGAAAGTTCGGAAAAATTAAAATTTAATACTTTCAGTTGTCACATTCTAAAAATACTAATTCTGGAATTCATTTACCCTATGGAAAGATACTTAGAAAAAATTCAGACTATTTAAAATCCTGAATTCGATTATTAGTTTTTTTTTTTTTTTTTTTTTTTAAAATAATTAATTAAATATTTTGGTAAAATAAGAAATTTAACCTTATTTCTCGAAATTGTAGTACTTCATTGAACTAGACAATTATTAATAAAATTTTAATTATAATTTTTTATTAATTATCTTTTTTTATTCTTTAATTATCATGAATTTAACCAACTTTTTTCAATATTTTTTGTAATGAATATTATTTTCACTTTTTTAAGACTGAATAATATTTCACGTTACTGACAAAGCTAGTTAAAACTAATTGAAAACATTAGATGTACTTTTTTGCTTTACAAAAAAAGTTTGAAGTTTTTCTCTTAAAAGAAAAATAGCTGTTTTTCTAATTCTCCTTTTCTTTTTAGACAATTCCTAATACCTTTATGAAATGTATGTTTATATGAATATTAAAGTTCTACTGAAAAAAAACCCGATTAAATGGGTGATATTTAAACGCTTTGTTCCACTGCTATGTTACATTTTTTTAATTTTTGATTGCATACAATCTTTAAAAAATACTTAATATTTCGTAAATGATAGCATTTTATGCAAAATTTAATTTGATAATACAATACTTCAAATTCGCCTTGTTTGATCCAGATTCCTTTTCTATTTATGATCAATTTTTTAATAAATAGAAAATATTTAAACATTTCCAGAATAATGTTTCTAAATAATATGCAATATGTGCTACAAATGAATAATGCTGTGTAAATACGAACATAAAAATGAAAATTCTTATCTACTTTTTCATAAAATATAGAGCCACCATTTAATATAAATAACTTTCAAGCAAGGGTGCCTATATTAATATTATAAATTCATTAAAATTTACAGATTTAAGCTATTTATAGAAATTCTTTTAGTAAACATAAAATTTTCTTTACTTACAGCAACTGAATTTAAAATATAAAAAAATGACTATTTTGTATAGAGTTCTAAGTATATACTACTGTTTTAATATAGTAAATCCAAAAATATATTCCCATTTCTAAATGGTAAAATATTTTACATTTAGAACATACCATATGATTTAGATTAAAAATAAGTAAATTTTCGAGATACTAGGAAAGGTATCCTCTCTAATTATGGGAATTAAAAAACACAAAGAATCATGAATAAAATATTTAATTTAATGTGTACCATAAGAAATACAAAAAAGCACTTATTTCCAAGAGAGAAAGAAAATTCAATTAAGCATCAAAACAGAATAATATTGCTTTAAAAAGATCATATATAATACTTCCCTATATATTTCATACTTAAATATTTTTTTAAATTTAAAGTTTTTTTATATGTTTAGCACGCAATGCTTCATTTATCCTTTTGTGGATAAAAGTTCCGAAACTAAAATAATTTCTCCGTTCCAGATCGCAAGAGTTCTAAAAAAGCTTGTTTATATGTTTTTAAGTTATTTGAATTATTTCTATATACACATACCTTAAGTTCATTTATAACTTTATGTTAAAATAAAAAAATTGTGATTAATTAGCATTAATTTTTATTTAATTTCATGCGAAAGAATACCGTAATACTTTTTGCAGGGAAAAACTCAAATTAGGCTTATTTACATAGTTATTTCCCAATAATTAGAATTGCTACGCAAATAAGTATAAAACGACAAAAGTTAATTGAGGAAAATTGGGCGATTAGCCTTAACTAATACTGTAACATTTCTAACTAACTAGAAAAATCGGATGAGAAAAAAATAAATAAGACACATTATATATAGTGTTACATCTATTTTATGTAAAAACATTGCATGGAATGCAAAGAGAAACACAATTTAAACGAAGCCATCTTTATGGAAAAGGAGAAAATTCGGCTACTTAATAGAATCGATAGTTAAATAGAAGATCAGTTTCAGAATTTGATACATACAGATGCATATGGCATCTGTCAATAGAGGAGCACTGCATATAAATTCATGGAAATAAATAATAAGATCAATTCATATTCCTCTCTCTAAGAAAAGCCAATACCATTAGGAATACTAGTTTAATCCAACGTCATTAAAATATATGAAATATTTCTTTTATTTTTAAAATTTGTATACGAGTACTTTACCAGTACACAATTAGTCTCTTTATTAGTAGCCAGCCACATTTTCTGATTGATAATGAAATAAAATAATTAAAAATCTATTTTTATTTTTACGAGTTAAATCGAAAATTAAATTAAATATGAATACGACACATTTAAAATTAATTATTTTCTTTAACCTTTTCGTTTTTTTCATGGACACTGCAAAGTGAAGAAAATAGAACTTTAAATTGTATTAACAATATTCAAGCATAATAATGTAGAGGCAAAGTAACAACTATTTTTTTCTTTTTTTTATTCATTGAAATAAATGCTTCTCTTTATATTTCTCAATATAAAACTGGATGAAAATTGAAGATTAATGTTTGAACATATTTAAAATATACATAACTCAGTGGCGTGACAGCCCGTGAGGGTCTAGGTCTACTGTGTCCAACTCAGTATTTAAGGTATATATTTGTATAAATTTAAGATATGATTATATGTTAATACTTTAGTGAAGATATAATTAGTTTCATAATATTTTGTTTATTATTAATTTAAAAACTTTACTTAAAATAAATCATATTTTTATATATGTATAAATATTTTATTTTATATCTATCAGAAAACTAAGTATTCTTATTCGGTTCTCCTTCCAAAATCATTAAAAAGTTTGAATAAATTTATTTTTTTATGTAAATTAATGAATTTATATAAAAATTAACTTTGCACAGAAAAATTAATTCAAATTTCTGCATAAATTAATCCTTTCTGTAATCTTAATTTTGATGAGAAAAACTAAGGCTATTTTATAATAGTCACTATCACATTAGATAAATTAAATTAATGAGATAAGACTGTTAATGTTTTGATATAATTATAGTTAAAAATTTAATAAGTAATATTAAAAAAAATTTAAGTCAATTTTCCTACTTCAAATAGATTAATAGAAAGTATTTTATTAACGTAAGTATTTATGTATAAATAAACATATATATATATATAGGGAAAGAGTGAACTAATAGTAGGAATTGAAAAAAGAGCAATTAGCTTTAACTGAATTGTTGTAACAATGCAAAGCCGGTTTGGCCATTTTGACTGAAAAAAAGGTTTTCGACGCCAACTTTTGTATTTGTTTTAACATTTACATTGTTACAACAATAGAAACAAATGTAAATTGGCGTCAAAAACCAGGAATTAATTTAATTAAATTTGATTAATTAATTAATATTTGAAAAAAATGTATTAACATCAAGTGTCATCTACTACAAGTTAAAAAAATTTATTTGAACTTGATTGGATGAATAGAAATTATTTTATCAATGATTGAAAATTTGAACAAGATAAATAAATATATAAATAAATATATAGATAGAGTGAGTTCATAGTAGGAATTGAAAAAGAAGTTTGCTTGAATAACAATATATATACACACATATATACATATATATATATATATATATATATATATATATATATATATATATATAATATATATATAATATATATATAATATATATAATATATATATGTATATATATATATCTTTTATATATATATATATATATATATATATATATATATATATATATATATATATATATATAATATCTTTATATATAAAAATGTTCTGTACGTGTTTTGTCACAAAACTCCTCCTAAACGTCTGGACCGATTTCGATGAAATATTTTGTGTGGGTTCAAGTATATTCGAGAATGGTTTAGATTGACAATTCGGTCCGATATCGCAATTCGTTAAAATATATTAACTAAAAACATTCAAAAAATACACAATTCAACATTCACCTGCTTTGTTGTAACAACACTATTGTTATAAACAAGTAATATAAAAAAATTTAAAATCAATTCCTTCTTAGATCAACCAAGAAAAAATTTATTTTAGCTACTTTTTTTATTAAATAGTTGCAATTAATATAAATATGTATATACATAGTACAGAATCACAACATTAAGTGGTAATTAATTTTTATTAATTATCATTAAAGTATCGTATTGTCATCCTAAACAATCGTCCTTTCAACTGAATGCTTTCACATGTGAGAAAAAAACCTTTTCAAATTTTGACATATGTCGCCAAAAGGGTCGCTAAGTCGCCAACGTGGCTGTATTTGTAATTTTTTAAATAATTAGTTTTAATCAATTAATTTTTATTAATTATAATTAAATTATTGTATTGTCATCCAAAATAATCATGCACGTTACATTTCAGCTCAATTGAGCACTTTAAAATGTATTTTATTAACGATTGAAAATTCCACCAAGATAAATAAATAAATAAGCAAACAAACAAATAAAATATGTATAGAGATCATGAGCTAATAGTAGGAATTGAAAAAGACGTAAGTTGACGTCGAAAATTGATTTTCAACCAAACTGGCCAAACCCGGTCTTTATTGTTACGAAAATGAAGACGATTCACGCTTTTTAGCGTTTTTAATTAATATCTTTTCAAATAATCTTTATATATGCAATCCTTCTGTGCGTGTGTATGTAACTGAACTCCTCCTAAGCGGCTGGACCGATTTTGATGAAAGTTTTTGTCTGTTCCAGTGGACTCGAGAATGGTTTAGATTTATAATTTGGTTTAGAAATGTTTATTTAATTAATTTTTTATTTATAAATTGTTGATCTTGGAATGTTTTACATTGGATCCGGAAGACTGCACTGAGATCGCAGTAACGAATATATATTCAAAAATCTTTTATTATAATTCAAGTTGGTCCCGACAG
The DNA here is from genome assembly GCA_019973935.1 of Trichonephila clavipes. Classification (NCBI taxonomy): domain Eukaryota; kingdom Metazoa; phylum Arthropoda; class Arachnida; order Araneae; family Nephilidae; genus Trichonephila; species Trichonephila clavipes. Next base: position 23,093 of record BMAU01020600.1, read on the forward strand.
TTGGTGCTGTGATCATTTCAGGAAAATATTTTGTCTCGTCGTGTTATTATTTTGTTGAAATAAATCGTGTGTTAATTAAATTATTACATTCAGATGTATTTAGTGTTGGAGATTTTACTCAATTGTACTCAAAACGGTCCATATTGTTAAAGCTTATTCATAAAAATTTTGAATTTAAGATGTGTGTATAGGACAACGTCTGTCGGGTCCTCTAGTGTATATATATATATATATATATATATATATATATATATATATATATATATATATATATATATATATAAGTTATTAGCTGTGAACAATATATTGCATATTTATTTTTATAACTTATTATTAGCTAAATTTAAATTACATTGTTATTTAATTTATTTTTATAATCTTAATTTTAAATAATACATTTTTTAGATTGATATTAAACATCATCCTCGAAATACTAAAAAGTAATAATAATAAATACACAAGAAGGTTTAAATATTTTATTAAAAACCAGTTTTAAAATATTAGGAGGCTAGTACCAAAGTTTTTTGAATAAAACTTTCCAATACAGCATGACTAAAAACCATTCTGAAGATAAAATAATTAAGGAAAGATGTCGACATATGCAGGAAAAGGGGAAAGCTCCTTCTTAATAACCATTTTATTTTGCATAATATTTGTGGTTTAAAAAAATCCTTTTTACATTCCCCAGAAAACAATAGTGTGGAATGCTGTTAAAATATTCTGCAAGAAACTCTTTATCTTTAATAAGGCAATCTTATTATAAATAAAGAAATAAATAACGAAAGTGCTCATTTTTTTAAAGTTTTCTCCGTTTACTCTTTAATAAGAAATGGATATTTTTAAGACAAAGAAAGAATTTTACTTTTTGTCTCATGTGCTGAAAAGATTCTCTTCACAAATACCTTTTCTTTCTCAATATTTATTTAATAGTTCTCCAAAAAAGAAATTACATTTCTTACTAAAGAAAATAGAATCTTTATAACCTTAGTTATTTTTAAACGTAAATTCTCTGGTATAATACTTTTTGAGTAATTTCTAAATAATTAATTTATGCGTTTGAAATGTCTAGGGCCATTTGAATAAAAATACTTCATTTATTTATAAAACAAACATATTTTTTTCCTTCCTTAAAGTAATTATAACTATTTCGCTGGAATTTCTCTACAAGTCCTTCGTTATCTTAAGCTGTTTCTTGTTTAATTTTATTACTTTTTTTAAAAAAATGTTTTCGATACTGAAACCTATATAAAATTCCTAAATATGACTTGGAAAAAATAAGAATTACTTCCTAAAAATTATCTTTCCTTCATCAGTAAGCCACAAGTATCTATCCATATTATTTTTTTCTCTAATGGGGCTGCGTATTGGTATTTCTACCTTTGCAGACCTAGTACATTCCCCAGGAGCTAGTATCCCTTTTTAGTGCGGAGTGATATAGGTGACACCAATTGTCACATGTAATTTTGACGCGCAGTTTCTTCCCCAGAGGGTGACACCTGAGCTCTGCCGATTCGAAATTTGCACGCAGGAATTTAATTTTGCCTAGAGCATCCAAGCCAAACTGACACTCAATAGATTTTTTTCATGCCGCATAATCATACGATATGGCCTCTGTAGATTTTCTGCATCATGAAAACCCACCGACTTAGGCCGAGGTTAAACCCGCAACCTTGGGTGCAGAAGGCCAGCGACAAACCAACTACGTCACCCAGTCGGCTGTATCTATATTATCTATGTAAACGAATTAAGTTTTAGAAATCGTCTTATGAAAAAAGTTTTTGCAGAAATAAGGCTACATTTAATGTACTGTGTGATTAAAAGTTTAATTTTCTATTTCTAAACCTATAAATAAAGAGTATTTTTTTTCCAGGTACAGAAGTTTAAGTTGGCATTACTTTCCAAGATGGCGACCGATTTAACAGCTGTCAAGTGATTTATTCTCAGTTTGGTTTGGCAATTCATCATGAATAGACTCACGCCTGAACAACGCTCTCAAATTGTGCAATTTTATTTCGAAAATTAATGCCGTTGTTCCCGATTTTCACAAGCGAATTTTGTTTAGCGATGAAGAGCACTTCTGGTTGAATGGCTACGTCAACAAACAAAACTGCCGCATTTGGAGTGAAGCTAATCCACAAGTGTATGTCGAAACACCGTTACATCCAGAAAAACTGACTGTTTGGTGCGCTTTATGGGCTGGTGGAATCATTGGTCCGTACTTCTTCAAAAACGATGAAGGCCACAACGTTACAGTCAATGGTGATCGGTATAGAGCCATGATTACTAACTTTTTCATTCCTGAATTGAACAATCATGATGTCCAGGAGCTGTGGTTCCAACAAGACGGCGCAACATGTCACACAGCTCGTGACACAATCGATTTATTGAAAGGCACGTTTAGTGACCGCCTAATTTCACGTTTTGGACCTGTGAATTGGCCTCCAAGATCTTGTGATTTAACACCGCTAGACTATTTTCTGTGGGGCTATGTAAAGTCATTGGTCTATGCGGATAAGCCACAAACGCTTGACCATTTGGAAGACAACATTCGCCGTGTTATTGCCGATATACGGCCACAAATGTTGGGAAAAGTCGTCGAAAATTGGACGTCCAGATTGGACTGCATTCGAGCCAGCCGTGGCAGTCCTATGCCAGAAATCATATTTAAAATGTAATGCCACAAGATTATCTTTCGAATAAAAAAAATTCATGTCAATCGAATAATACATCGTTGTTTTATTGCAATTTAAAGTTCTATGCCTCTAAAAAACACCCCTTACAAGGGCAGGGATTGATTATGAATAAGTAAAATTTTTATACCTTATGGAAGAGAACTTAGTTCCATTTATTTTCATTTTCAAATAGCGTAATTCCACTCTTTTTCCAAAAGCCAAAAATTCTGGAGTTTAAAAGCATACATTCAAAGGGGGTTTTTTTGTTACGGAGATCTCTAATTTAGTTTCCTTGGTCCATTCTAAATTTATCAGTACAAAAAACCTTTCAATATGAATTGCACTTAATTTCAGCTTTACTTCACAAAATGTACATAAATGTATAGATTTCTGTTAAACAATATTTTACAACGTAAGATTTTGCAAGTTTTTAATTAATCAACAATAATTAAATTTATTTAACATATGTTTTCATGTGAATCTTCTTGTCTGTTAAATATGAAAACTAGTTTCTTTTCCAAGTTAAAAATTATAAATTACAAATCTTATTTTTAAAAATTTGTTCTATAATGATAAAATGTATTATTCAACAGATAACATGTTACATTCATAAACTTGAATAATGAAAACCTCAATTAATAATTTATGTACTGAAGATATGTTTTAAAATGTCCTTACATCTGGAAACCTTAATTTATGGGAAATAAATCACAATTATTCATGAAAAGTTATGGCTGTAATTTATTATAAACATTTATCGAATCTTGACAATGAACAGAGTAGTGAAAATTTCTTTAAAATCAAGAATCTTTTTCAGAATGGAGCAAAACTCATTTTTCATATTAAGTGAGCATATAAAAGTACAATTAATTTTAAAATGGAAAAATAAACATTTATTAATTTAGTGCACATTTCTCAATCATTTTGTAAATTACGTACATTATTTCTTAGCATTATTTATTATTAATATTTTTCTTATTAGATAAAAATTTTGAAAAATTAAATTAGTTATTCAAACAAGAAATTAAAAATGTGTGTTCGCTCAAAATTAATTCTTTCCGAATCACAACCTCACACGTATTTAACATAAAGCTTAGTAACGTAAGGATAGGAATCACCACTTCTCACTCTAGCTAAGGAGTAAGCATTTCAACACACACTGATGAATAAGGAGAAACTACGAAACGACGAGAATAACTTGAAATTTAAACTGACATTTTCAATGCTAGTAATGCTTAGTAACACAAGTAATAACCTCAAATATTAATATTAATGACCATTTCCAATTGTGGCCTGCATTAAGAGCATGTAGGAACAATGTATGTCTCAAAATGAGTCTTTAAAAATTCCCTTTGTAATATATTTTGTAGTTAATTTCATTCTCAATTAACTTTCAGTACGTATTAAATATTATCTATAACTTCAAAAAAACTATTTTCTTGCAACTTTGGGATTTTTTTTTATAGTTAAAAAAATGTTGCATAAAAAAATTCAACATTCTAAGCAATTTGTACCACAAAAATTAATTATACTCGAGTTTTTTTATTGCTTAATAACAAGTTATAAGATATTTACAAAGGAATGATACATGATTTTATCACTGCAATCGTTTTAAAAAGAATGGAAGATAAATAATTAATACAACTACAATAAGTTGTTAAAGTTTTAAAGAATTTTGTGAAAATTATTTGAAAGACCATATGTGAATATTGATGACTGAACATGAATATGAATTCAGAAATAAAAATATTTAAAATTGTGTGTTACTGTTATATGCGAAGGAGATAAAATGTTTCAGAAAGGATTTTAAAAATTCTTCTTTTAATTTTCCTTTTTTATGAAGTCATGAAATAAGTTGTACGTATATGTAAACCCTACTTTTAATACAATTTTACAGTTAAAAGACATTCATACGCCCACTTAAAGTATAATTTAAAAATGATTAATTTCTTTTCCTATTTTTTAAACGATTCATGTTTTTTTTATCGTCATAGAAACTAATTAAAAGCAATTATGAGAGGTCAAAATTATTCACCATTTAAAAATAATATAAAATATTTTTATTTGATTAGTTGAGTAGTTGATTATTATTGTAACTATTCGAAGTTACGTCCGGTCATTGAAGATGCACCTCATAAATCTGTACCATTACCAAGTACCGTAGACACACACCGGAAGTTATACATTCCCTCTCCAAACTTCAACAACACGCCCCAAAGTAAGGACTTTAACTTTGCCAGACTTAACATGCATCAGGATTTCTACATGCCGGGTTTTTAGCAGCCCCGAGTTTTGAACTCATGATATGACACAAACAACGCCAGTCACAAGTCCTGGACATAACCACTTAGTTACATGATTAAAAATACTCTTGGACTTTAAAATGAAATATCAAAAATGCAATCTTTGACTGAAAGTGGCACAACTAAATTGTTTTGATATTTGAACTTGCATAAATAAACAATATTTTGAAAGAAAAAATATATTTTTAATCTTATATAATTTTATGTTTTTTATTTATTTTAGAATATTATTGGTAGCTTTTTTTAAACTTTTTTATTCATCTTGATTCAATATTCTCAGTACAATAAAAGTTTAAAACTGTCAAGAAAGTCACTGTTTAATAAATTACATTTTTGAAAACGTTTCAAGTTATTTTGTACATAATATATGGTATAAAATATTTATTCAATAATCTTCGTAAAATTAAAATTGTGAATAATGATTTCTATTGCAAAAGAGATTTAAAAGGAATTTCTTAAATTACAATTCCCAATTTTATTAAAGGTACAACTTCTTCTACCCACTATACTTCATTTTACTTTTTTTCCTGAGATCAAAGCGGAATGAAATGTTAGCCCAGGTACAATTTCTTTTACAATCTTTATATAATTTTACTTTTTTCTTTCTGAGTCAAATCATAATGAAATATTAGCAAAGTGTTGCATAAGTAATTTCACTTGATTGCTTTTGGAAACTAATGAGAAAAAATAGACAAGTGATTCATTATGACTTATTTTATGAGTATAGAAATATCTGTTAAGTATATGGAAGCAGATTAATTATTTAATTATTTAAAATTTTCTCAAAACAAAATCAAAGCAAGAATTTATAAAGAAGCTTTATTTTACTCAGCTTTTTATAGAACCCCAAAATTTATCACATTTATGAAAGAATGAAATTATAATTTAGAAAGTGAAAAAATACTTGAAAGTTTAAGAAGTTTTGAAGCTTTCGTGCTTCTTTATATAAATTGGCATAAAGTTTTAAGCAAAAAAAGTAATGAAGTAATTTTAAGTGTGTAATTTTCATTTATGCCTCCACTTTCATTATTTAACGAAATTCTTTCGAATAATGAATTAATAATTGTACTCTTCTCCCAAATCTTTCACTTTATTTGGAATTCAAAGGTTTTATTTTTTAGTTTAACTTACCTGATGAAGAATTTTTGTTCCATGTTTTTAATTTCTCATATGTTTTGTATAGCTTTGTAGTTTTTTTGCATAACCTCTTTCTAATTAAAATTTGCTTTGTACTTTTGATTAATGTGATAAACAGATAGAGTTTAATTTTTAAAAAAATGTACATAAAGGGAAAAGCATTTATTATATTGATGCATTTTTTTTGTCAAAGTAGATTGCGTGTTGGATTACAACAAATTTAATATTTAGAATCGCTAGTAATTGAATTTTAAGTAATTTCATTTCTTGATCCAAGAATTTTTAAAATAAACTTTTAATTAATACTGTTAGTAGTAGTAAAGTAATTATTGGGAAAAAAAGATAAACGTTAAAAGGATTTGTACTATTACATAACTTATATAAGAGTAAAAAATAAATAAATAAATATGACTTTTGGAAACAAGCTCCTGGTAGAAACTTTAAATTGTATTAAAGAATTATAATGCTAACTGAATATCTACAATTAATCCAATGCTCTATTTGATAAAAGTCACAAATTTTCAATATTAACATTTATCTTAAGATTTAAATGAACCTTAGAAAACAGAAGAAAAACATCAATAATGTTTACTTGTTTATTTTTCTTCAGTGTCGATTCTAAGCAAACTTATTAATTCATCTTTTACTACAGTAATGTTTTGAAAATATAGCCGCCTGGGTGGCGTGGTTGGTTTGTCGATGCTCTTCTACATCTAAGGTTGCGGGTTCGACCCCCGTCCCAAGTCCATGGATTTTGATGATGCAGAAAATTGACAGTGGCCATGTCTTGTATGTTATACGGCATGTAAAAGATCCCTGGAGTTTTTGTTTGGCTTGAATGCTCTCGGCAAAATTAAATCACAGTACAGGCTCACATCGTCAGAGCTCAGGTGCTTCCCTCTAGGAAGGAAACTAGGCGTCAAAATTACCTGCAGCGATTAGTATCCACCTATATGGTGCCGCACTAAAAAGAGATACCAGCTTCTGGGAATGTACTAGGTCAGCCATGGTGAAACACCAATCTGCAGTACATTAGAAATAAAAAAAATTGTTTTGAAAATATTATTTTCATTTGATTACAAAAATAAAAGACAAAATTTTTAGACAATTAGATTTGTATGAGACTAATAGACTGCATCAATTTATAAAATTCAATTAATTAAAGTAGCTGAAATAAATTTAAGAAAAAAAATTCAGTATATTCTTTTCAAAAAGAAAAATGGGTCACATTTGAAATTTAACCGTTTTGTTATTTTTTTCATAATATACAATAATTTATAAATTAAGTCACTTGGAGAAAAGCTCGATTTCACTTTAATACTCCTTAATAATGAAGTTTCAAGCTTATATTTTCTTTTACTCATGCTAAGTTATTCTTAAATAAGTATTATAAAAATTTATCTTGAATAGTTTAAATAAATAAAAAAACGTAGAATTGATTTTAATCTAGAAAAAAATATGTTACTAACAATTTATGCAAAATCATTACATAATATTGAAAAAAGAACTTCGTGAAAAAAAACAATGAAGCAATCTTCTTGTAAAAATATTTAATATTACTTGTCAGTGATATAAATTGAAAGAAAATTAGTAAGAATGTAGAAAAAGTTTATGATCGAAAACTTGGAAGGGAAATGTCAAACATGAAAAAATAGAATAAGTTGCTGAAAGAATTTAATAAGTAATGTGTGAAAAATTAATTAGCAAGTTACGTTCTAGTGAAAACGAGTCGAGTATTACTAATCAAAATAAATTTTTGCTGCGCTAAAAAACTTCAAATTCTAGAAAAAGTTCCTTTTTCTCTATCTTTTTTACGAAACTTACTTTTCTAAGAATAATTATTTTATGGATTTTTTCTAACATCATTTTCGCAATTTCTTTAGCGAAAAAATTTATTCCTAGGTTTTGTATTGAAAGTTTTTCTTTTTCGTAATGTGTTTGGTCCAATGCACCATGTCAAGTAAAGTTTCAAATCCCTTCCTCGTTATAATTTTCTGTTCTCAAGCAGTAAAATTAGTTTTTACTTTTTTCGCGAAAAAAACTGTTTCTTGTAAAGTCTAAGATGTACTATGACATATCACCAAATTAAATTAATACAGTTTCAATTAAATTTTCTTTTCGTAATTCTTATGAAAGAAGCAAGTTCTGAATAATAAGATCAAAATCATGAAACATTTGAAGAAAAGATGAAACGGATATTTTTAAATGACAGAAAATACAGTTTTGATTAGAAAAGTATTAATATTCTTTTTTTTATGTTACAAATTTTAGAGAAAAGGGAAATATTCAAACCTAATAGGACAATGTTTGTCTTGGAATAATATGATTGCAGATATGAAAACAGTTTAGTCAAAAATGTAATTTTTAGTTTAAAATTACAATTAGATTAGAGGCGATTATTGGATGACATGAAGTATGAAGTATGAAGTTGGAAGATGAAGTATGAAGTATGAAGTTGGAAAATGAAGTATGAAGGATATAATATGAAGGACATTGGTGACATACCTCTGAAAAAAGAGCGGAACAGGCCTTATTTAGTGCCTAAGTGGTAGATGCATCACAAATGGAAGGTCTTTTTCTCCAAGCAAAGTACAAAATCTGTCATAATAAGCTAATTCTTTATTATTGTAATTTATATATTAAACAATTTTACTCGAAATAAAACACAAATTGCTGAATAAATCTTTCATTTTGTAGCAGTTGTTAAAAAGGGCTTTTTGAATTTCAGTTGCTCAAATATTAATTTTAAAACATACAAAGCGATGAAACAAAAAACACAACACAAACGAGCGTGATTATGAAGCAGTTCCCAAAAACGTTTTTTTTTTTTTTTTTTTTTTTGCTCCGAATATTACAGATTTTACAGTTTCTTTAAACAGAAGCATTTAGAATCATGTGATTTACGTTAATAACTTGCAGCGTCAATATTGTAACATCTTGTTTTGGAAAAACGTGAACTTGTCTGTATTTCAGATGATAAAGTTGTGGTTAACAGTTAGGCTTGTAAACTAAATAGTGACAGTTAACCCGTTAGGTGAGTAAACTGAAAAAAAAATAATTTTCAAGCGAAGTATTGGAGGGCTCAAGACAATTATGAATAAAGTAAAATTTCGAGAGAGAAAACTTAAGTGTGAAATTACTACACACACTTACACACACACAAACACATATATATATATATATATATATATATGTGTGTGTGTGTGCGTGCGTGTGTGTGTGTGTGTAATAATTCCCTCTAGCTCTAATTTTAATTAACTCTCTTAATAATATTTAAACAAACTTTAATTCTTTGGTTCAAAACTAACGCCCTAATCTTAATCGTAATCAACTAGTATCAGAAATTTCTTTCCCGCCCATTTTAACCAGTCATAGCTCTTATTACAAAATAGTCACGGGGTCTTCACTGCCGGGTATATAAATCGAAAATCACTTGTGATCACTCTCTTTGTCTTTGTGATCGTCATGTGAAATGTCGCTGCTGCTTGTCGCTTCTGTTATATGTGCCTGTTTTCGTGTTCTTACCAAATATCTGTGAAAATACAATTGTGAATTGTACACCTACGTTATGTGCGTGTAAATAAACAAGTTGTAAGTTAATTCTGAAAATGTTTTACCTGAAATCAGATATGACAACACCCAAATAAACCAACACCGGCCAACGTAATAACATGCATATATATATATATATATATATATATATATATATATATATATATTCTTCATAAGCTCAACAGCCTTTTACAGATCAAGGCTGATTCACTGATCCTCCTCTATTTGAACTTATCAGTCACAATGGCCTTCCATCGGCTGATTCCTATTAGTTTGAGGTGACTGCGGTAACCTAATGGTCAAGGTAATGGACTTGTAGCAGGCGTGCTATGAGATCGAACTTAGTACCGCTAAAGACCCGTTTGTGTAGAGGAGCGATGCACGTTAAATATGTCGAGAGCTCAAACGTCCTCCCGCTGTTGTGGCGTGGTAGTTAGGGGAGAGGGTGCCAGCTCAGGTGTAATCCTCATCACTTGACCATGATTCAAAATTTCGAGGTCCATCTCCAAATGCCGTCGTGTAGCGAAACAAACCGACGTTAATATTCACTCATTCACTCACCCATTAGTTTGAAGTCCTTTTCAACATTGTCTAACCATCGTGTAGGTGGTCGTTTTCTTCCTCTGGTCCCTTTAATTTTCGAAAAAGTTTTTTTTCTTTGAAAGCATCGACATATCTGTACAGATGGCCCTTCTACCTAATACGTGATTCTTTTTTGTTCTCACGATGTCAATTCCGCCATATTTGCCTTATTTCCTTTAAATTTCATGGTTGTAAAGAATTCTTCACTCATTGTTCTCTTGAATAGGTCTAAAGATTTTTCTTTCAAAAATGAGCAACTTTTGTTGTTCTGCTTTATTGAAGGTTCAACATTCACTTCCATACAGCGCAATAGGCCTAATTAAAGTTTTATATATGCTTAACTTGGTGTTTATAGATATAAGCTTAGACATGATTTATACATATACATATGCATATATATGCATTAATATCAATACTTAATTTTAATCTTATGGAAAGAAAATTTTGTCATATTATTTATTACATGTTATCCAAAACAATTAAGGTATAGCGAGTAAAATTCGTTTCAGTACTGTGATAATAGTTCATGGTTTTAAAGCAAAATTACTTTCTCCCTCATTATTTTTGAATAATAACTTTATTTACGAACAACAACACACTTGTTTCTTATCTTCATATAATCTCTTTTGCCCTTTAGCTGTTAAACAGCATTTTAAGTAAAAAGTAGTCAGTCCTAAGAGGTAAAAAAAAGATACTAAAAGGAGAAAAAAGAAACTTTCACAATTCTTCTAAATCTCTTTTGTCTTTAATGATCATGCTTTTTCTTTTAATCCCCAAAAATAGTAGTTAAAGAGAGCAAAACATTTTCTGGAAATTTTCGAGGAAGAATACAAGTTGCAAACCGTTTTGCCAAAACACTAGGTATAATAAAGAGATTTAAAATACTAATTAATTCGGGATTAATTAAAATACAGAAAAAATGCATTTTTAATCCAAAAATTTAGAAAAAGATAGAGTCTTAAGATTCTAAAATTTCAAAAGGACTTAAGTGCGAAATAATAGCTTAATGTTTTTGAAAAATCAATTACTGAATCTTATATTGTTCAAGATCTGAAATAATTTAAGAAATAAAATAAATCAGAATAAATATTAACGCTGTGAGAGAAGGAAAAGTAAGTTCCAGAAGTACTTGAGTATTTTATTATTCTAACATCAGAGAAAATCTACTGGAAGATGACTTTATCTTCCAACAAAATTACGCACTTTGCCAAACGTCAATGATCACCACTGCTTCATTTGAAAATAGAACTACTTACTTAAATTACATATTCGCCTTATTTAAATTGTAAAAAGAATATGTGTGGTTTAATGAGAGAAGAAAAGTTTTCAGAGTTCAGCTCTAGATGACGAAAATAAACTCGTGGAAAGTGGGAAATTCGTTTTGGCAGCTATCTGGGAAGATTTCAACTGTTTACAAGCCAATGTTCCATATGTGAAGTATCATTTTTAATTTATTTTCCGAAATGTACAATAATTGTTCTAATTTTTTGAGTTTCTAAGAAAGTTTGATTGCTAATATATATAATCTTTGCAAAATCTTCTGTAAAGCTATGATTTATGTTATTCTCCTCTACAAAAGATGTATACTATGTTACTATACCATAAAATTCTCAATAATTCATTTCTACAAAAATAAAAGCAATACTCAAACAACTTTGGGCTTATTTGTTTCGTTATTCTAATATTTTTTAAATGGAGCTATACTTGCATAAACATTACAAGGTATAATATGCACATTTGAGAAAAGACATCGCAGATTCCTACTTATTCTCCAAATATTTATCAAAGTAAATTCTTCGAATTCAGAAAATCAATGAATCTCACTCAGAATCCACACTACAAATAATAATACAAAAGTTTATATATATCAAACTTATACTAGTCAATAAAGTTATAAATGCCTTGAGTCTTGAAAGAAAGCAAAAATACGAAAGCATTTTCTTAGTAAATAAATAGTAAATGATAAAGCATTTAAATTTGGAAAATTATTTTTCTTTATAATATCATAAAAGCACTGAGATTTTAACAAATAGATTTATTACTATCCATCTACTCCCTTTTAAAATGCTCGCACAAGAAGGGAGTTACCACTCAATCATCATAAATACAATTAAAAAATATTACAGCTGCTACTTAAGCTGCTTAATACTTCTTGCCATCATTTTAATCTAAAGACAAATTCTTCAAAATTTTGATGAAATTAAAAAAAAATAACAATTTAACATTTATTTTAAAAGAATTATGGATAGAGAGATTTTGGTATAATATTTAAAGTAAAATTTCTGATTCGTTAATATAAGATTAAATATTTATTTTAAAAGAATTATGGAGAGGGATTTTGTTATAATATTTTATAAAATCTTTCCGATTTGATAATATATATACATATATATATAAGATGCTTAAAAAAATTTTAAGAAAAAATGGAGAGGGATTTTAGCACAATATTTAAAGCAAAATTTTCGATACGTTACTGCACTGTTAGATATTTATTTTAAAGGAATAATGGAGAGTTACATCATAATATTTAAAGCAAAATTCTCTGATGCATTGTAATAATGTTAAATGTTGTTTTTAAAAGGATAATGGAAAGGTATTTAAGTATAATACCCGCATTTAAAGCAAACATTCTGGCACGTTATTATAATTTGCAAATTATTTAAAAAAAAATTTTTAAGTTTAGTTAAAACCTTTCCCTTTTTAAACATAATTATAACAAAATTAATTCTCATATAATTTATCTTTAGTCTATTAATGCTTACATTCAAGATATTTTTAATATGTATGAGCAATTTAACTGACATTACACACACACACACACACATTATTCTTATAAAATATAACCATATTACAAATAGATCCAAATGCGTTGTAAAAATTGTACATATGTGTGAACATAAGTTTTTCTAACATCTAGTCTACATGTATGAACATATAATTTTTTATTAGCAGAGATGTTTATTTTTGGTGTCCAATAGGATCTGCCTCAGCTACAATGCACATGTCAACTACACATTTTGTAATATATCAAGTGACACGCTGACACGAGCTTAAGATTTTGCAGTGTTGATAAAGGGGCCTCATGTCAACACTTTCAAAAAAATCCCCTCGGAAATAAATCCAATTCAATAAAGTCATATCATTTGAGCATGGAAGTTATTCTAAGTTATATCAAATGATTTCATGCTAAAATGATTCTCCCAGGATCTTGTGTGTGTGTGATTTCTTTTTAAAACTAAAGATTATTTCAGAAGACCTTCAATTACTAGATACAAAGTTAGGGGATAACTTGCAGCTCTTTTATTCTAAACCAACTGAAAAATGTAAAATTGTTTAAGGCTAATTACATAATTTATGTGTAAAAATTTATTAGATACTACTATTGGTAGTCTGATTTATCTTATATATTAAAATTCGTAGGTAAACAAAATATCTATGTAGGGATGTATATATCCCAATTTTCTCAAGAACCACAAGACGCAGAAGCTAGCAGAAGGTATCAAAATTTCGGGAATGATCCGAGGAATCCGCTTTGACCATTTATATTCCGATATTTCAATTAGTTAAAAAAGATATTAATTAAAAACCTTAAAATGCATTTATTATGTGCGTGGCGCCATCTGCGGAAAATCGGAAAGATCATTTATTTTCAGAAGAAATTTCCGAACTTCTTTTTTTTTCAGAGGTTTTTAAAAATATTTAAAAATTAATTCAGGCAGAATTTCTCTCTCTTTGAATAACACATTTGTAACAATTCAAACTAATTACACTGTAAATGGTTTTCATTAACTATTTTTTTTTTTAAAAAAAGTGAAATTTTTTTCTTTCGCGTTAATGAAAAAAATATTTTACACTAGAAAAAGTTCATGCTTTTCTTTTTTATCTGTACAAAGATTGATAAAATATCTTAAAAATTACGTTTTAAAAAAAATGTGTTTTTCAACTTTTTTCTCTTTTGCGATAAATATGCAAATATTTACTTTTTTTAAAAGTTTTCCGTTTAAAAATTACAGTTGTTTTCAATCTATATATGAAGTTTAAAAGCATTAACTTAGAAATGAAGCCCGAAAAAATATTTCTAACTTTAACAAAAACCGAAATGAGAAATTGACAAAAATCTTCCAATATTTTAAAGATTATTTTACCCATTCTGCTCAAAGTTAATCGTGGCATGGTTGATTAAAGCGCTGCTTTGTACAACGGCAGTTCCCAGGTTCGAACCTTTAGAGGAATAACGAAACGGGATATCGAAAAAATTAATTTTTATTTTAAATTAATTAATCACCAAAATTTCGGGAATGATCCGACGAATCCGTTTTAACCATTTATATTCCGATATTCCAATTAGTTAAAAAGATATTAATTAAAAACCTTAAAACGCATTAAAATGCATCTTGGCGTCATCTGCAGAGAATATCGGAAAGAAATTCTGTTTTTACAAAACAACGAACCTTTGCTTATAAATAAATTTATTTAAAAATTAATATAATAAAATTATATATATATATATATATATCTTTCTTTCAATTTAATTATTTTACAATTTTTTTTAAATAAAAAATGAGTCGAAACTGGTTCCTTTTTTTGAATACGAATTATAAGTTGTTCCGCTTGAACTATGCTTTTTTTTCCGCGTGTAGAACAACATTATACGTAATCTGTACAAAAATTGATAAAATATCTAAAAAATTACGGTTAAAAAAAACAATAATATCTTTCTTTCAATTTAATTATTTTACAATTTTTTTTTTTAGTATTTTCGGAACTTCATTTTTTCAGGGGGTTTTAAAACACGATCTAGAAATTTTGTAATTTTGAAAATTTCTATTTTTCTGTTTATTTCCATACATAAACCATTCTTTTTTAAAAAAGATTTTACTTTTGCGTTTCCGGTGGCTGTAAAATTATACGAAAAAAATTGCCTAAAATGTCAGTAATAATTAATTAATTCTAATTACATTCTTTATTTTTGCTTCATACTTTTTGATTACGAAAGCAATCGTTTCAATAGCTATCTGTAAATTTTCTTTTATTAATTACTTATAGAAATTTGATTGTAAGAAATATATATATATATTTTAAAAGGATTATTTCTATTATTTCATTACTAAACAAATTCTTTGTTAATTAAAAAGTACATCGTCTATTATTTATATGAATTTTGAAAGCATTAGCATAAAAATGAAGCCCCCAAAAAATCTTTTACTTTAATGAATAACGAAATGGGATATATTGAAAAAAATCTACCATTATTTTGAAGCTCAATTCAATGCTTTCCCCCGAAGGAACCGACGGCGTGATTGTTTAGTCGGCTGCTTTAAGAAACCGCAGTTCCCAGGTTCGAAACTAAGGAGGAAGGAACTTTCACTTTTTCTTTATGCTACTTTTTAAAACTTTACTCTTAGCATCAGAATCGTTTTCTTTTTATTATTGCTTCACATTAATAATTTTTTAAATTCTAACGCAATATTTTTTTTATAAGTCATACATAGAAATTTGAAGCTATATCTTTTCTGTGAGAAGGAGGGGAAGATAAAACAATAATCTTACACTAAAAAAACCTTGTAGGGGCCATAGACAGGGGAAAGAAACATGTCTTATAAATCAAAAATAAGTGGAATGGAGCAAATTTCGAAAAAGGGAAATTTTTTGACATAATTTTAGAAATCACTCACATTGTGCACGTACAAACACACACACACACACAAAAATGCTGGTGTCATGAGGAAAAGAGAAGGCCCGAGCAACGCCGGGCCAAGCGGTGAAGTGGGTGGGAAGTCATTTTGAAAATGAGTATTAGAAGTTCTGATTTTGTGAAAGAAAGGGAAAATTTATATAAAAGTAGAGGTAGCCCGTGCAACGCCGGGCCATGTAGCTAGTATATATATATATAATCTTGGTTCTAAGGCCAAGAGTTTGCAATTGTACTACTGTGGCTAATTTTTGTAACTTTTCTAACTAGTTATATTTAGGTTTATAACTATTTGTATATATTATTATGGATTTTTTTATAAATCACAATTCTATAAATAAACAAAAATTTCAAGTTATTAAAATCCCAGAATACACATAATCCTATTTCAAAACAATATCAATGGTGAATGAAAAAGATAATAAAACATTAACGTTTTAAAGCGAAATTAAAAATTTATTAATTAGCCAAGGGCAACCTCAAACTCAGGACAGATAAGTGGGGTTAAACTAGTTTGATGGCGCCTACCTTATCGCTAATGCAACATGGTAAGGCAACCTAGAAATGTCCAAACTGTCAAAAATTTTAAAAGTAAAGTTTTAAAAAATTAAGCTATTTTCTCGATCGCATTCTGAAAGATATTATTACGTATATATATTAAAATTCTAAGACAACTAAGCGCGTAATATAAGTGAACCACCAAACATCATAGATAATGTAACCATCTTTAAAATAAAAATACGAAAAGTCACTAAAATCTTTAAAATTTATAAGTTTAAATTAAGAACCCAGTATATTCCCTAATAAAATACCCCAAAACACCTACACATAAATATCCTAAATACCTAAATAGCTGAATATGCAACAAAACTTAATCTCAGAAATCAGCAAAAACTCTCCCAGAGGCACCCCAACAAGACATCGAATGGTATACAATTTCTTAATATTTTTTCATCATTTCTACAAACTGCACGTAAATTAAAAGGATCCTACATATATATTCTCGAATTTAGTCATTTATATTTGCAAAATATTTCAGTTAAAGGCGGAGTTATCATACTTTCCTTATACAGTTTTCAAATAATATATATCACTTAGAATAATTTAGATGTATTAACAGAAAAGAAAGGGCTTATATATAAAAGTGAGCGGTGATGTTAAACCGTCTGTAATTAACTTTAACGTTATTTAAACTTCAATTTCCTTGTAAAAAAACGAACGACTGGCAAACATTTCTTAAAATTTAGTCTACGTACATCAAATGAGCATTAAGTCGATCGCGATCGACCGGTAGACCTCCAAGACATTTTGGGGTGACCGCCTTTACTAAGAGCTAAGACACTCATAGTAAAAAAACACATTTATGAAACACCAACGCCAGCTGCACTGGAGAATCGGCTTTTTCCAGTCGAGGCGACTATGTTTACTTAAGCAAAGGATTCGATAAATGCGTAGATGACACTTGTACCTTCATTGGAAGCGAACGATGACGCTTTACTCGTTCACTGCCGCTGTAGGGGGGTGGGGAAGCGATCATTGCTATGTTAACCATAGAAATGAATTTTTCTCCACACGCTGACTGAAGGAAAGAATAAAGATTGATGATCAGTTTTTCCCCCGGAAAAGCCCGGGATTGGCTATTGAGACATGCTACACATTGCGCTTCCAGGGACTGGGCTCTCGAGTTGATGTCATGCCCCGCTATGGCGCAGGAATTGGCAGGGAATAAATTAAGTACACACACACAAATACGTCAGTTTCAAATTCATCGGTATTGTACTGAATTGCATCAATTGGACTGAATACGTTCACTGTCTAGCAATCAGTCATAGTTGTTCAAGCATTCAACTTGACAATTTTGCGTAACTTGTGTTTTTATAATAAAAATAGTAATCTGTAATATTTTAAAAGAGGGCTTCAATGTTGAAAATAAGTAATGAAACGATACAATTTTAATACAGAATGGCCCCACCCTCAAGACTGGATAGACCGCAACACCATAGCAGCATTAGAAATAGCCCGTACCCTATAAAAGTCCGTTCACATCTGATGTACAACTTAATGCAAGAAAAAGATCACAACCTTTTGTTAAAATAAACAAATAAAATCATTAATATAAAAAGTTCACATTCAGGACGTTTAATTAAATTTACTATTTTACATCAGCAATATACATGAAATATAGTGATTATAAATATTTCATCGCAGTTCTACGTAGACAAAACACTCTTTTAAATAATCGCAATCAAATTGGAAGAACATTGAAATAAAAAATAAATTCATATTAAAGTTAAAACATTATTCTATTTTAAACATATAAAAAATATATTTTTTATATATGGATGGTGATTCGCTACCAGACCAACAGACGAGCAGGGGTGTGTAGAAGGTAAAGAGACTACTCGAAATCACATAGGACTGCAGGGTCGCAAATGCTGTAGGTGCGAGTTATAGTGCAAAGAAGCAGAGAAAAACAATAGAAACTGTAGTACATTTCTGAGACAGAAAACATGTTATTGAAAAGTGATACTACAACAAGTGTTCGAAATTGCGACCAGAAGTCATTTGACAAGCCTGACAGAGGCACTGTACGGAATTATTTACGTTCTAGAAGATTTCTGGCATGCTGCATATCCTTCCGGCACCTATAGATATTCGAGCGATAATGTCCTCACCTGAAGGAACGGGCGTACACGAAACTTTTCCTGTGACCCTCAGAAAAAGTCCATGCATGATGGTCAGGTAATCTGGCAGGACAAGGAACCGGACTGCCACGAACTATCCATCGCTGTACAAAGGTTACGTTGAGAAGTCAGCGGAAATGAATAACGTGATGTGGAGGAGCCTCGTTATGCTGGTACCACATGGAGCAGTGCAACAACGGAGAAAAGTATTATGCGTCAAGAAGCTCAGAAGCCTCAAGAGTACTCGTACTTGGATTGTCTTCTACCAAACGCAAGGCCTCCTACTCATTGCCATGTGTACTCGTCATTTGCTTTTGATTCATTGTAGCTCTCGTTAAAGAACCGGTCTCTCATAACCTTCTGTTCATACTTGTGAAGGTCATGTGATGGTTAACAAGCCTATTCTAGTAACGCTCCTGGTACAACCGCCGAGCGGCGTGCCCATTACAATCCGCAATCCCATTCACGATCTTTATGACGACCAGTCCCTCGTTTGAATACTGGTTCATCCTACTACCTGCAGAAAAGGATTCACTAATGAAGACTTCCATCAGGATTTGAGTTCACGACCTGCCAGACCACTTCTGGTTGTAATTTCGAACAACTGTCGTTTCACTTTTCAATAAAGTGTTTTCTGCCCCATTAATGTGTTGCTGTTTCTATTCCTTTTCTCTTCTAATTTGCATCACAGCTCAAAACTACGGCATTTGTGACCCTGCATTCCTACATCTGTGGTTTGTCCTGTCTGGTAACAAATCACTCTATACATTAGATTTAAAAAAGTGATTTGTTACATCAGATGATTTGTTACATCTATACATCAGATTTAGGGCCGTGGGTAGCCTAGTGCTTAGAGCAACGGACTCCAGACCGGAAGGCCTGGGTTCGATGCCAGATGCCACCAAATACCCTCCGAGTACACATGGAGTATGTGCTCGTTAGAAGTCTTGTGGGCTGAGTCACGATCGCAGGGACTGGAGAATATTTATCTCCCCTTCAGTTCAATGTAGAAATTGTGGAGGTGGAGATAGGTGGTGTCGCCATCTATCGTCCCTTCGGGGAATTTCACCGAGCTAAACCGTTCTGTCACCTGTATGGTGCTCAAGGCCAACGACAGGCATACTTCTAGCCCCTTGCCACGATGAATTTCGCGGGCCTCGATCTGACTACGTCAGACAGGTAGCATTAGAAACAACAGCATCAGATTTATTACTAAAAATAAATCCAATGGTTTTACTTTATGAAAATTTTATAACTTTGCAAAACATAATGTTATTTATGATACACGATCATAGTTTCATAGCTTATTGTTCTGTTTAAAAATATTTAAGCTTTTAATTATATTGTATGTTTTAAAGTTTTTAAGAAAAAGCTCAACGAAAAGTTTTCATTCACTTTAGAATTTTAATTCTTAAAAAGAAATTAGAACAATTGTTAATTAAAAAGTTCAAATCGTGAGGAATGTCTCTAACCGTTATTTTATTTATTCAATTTCGAAAATCTTGCTCTCAAAATAAAATTTCCATCCTTTCGATCTATCTTTTTTTTTCAAAGTCTCAATGGAATTTCCAAGAAATCAGCCTGAAAATGCAATAAGTGAAAGGAAATTTTACCAACACTCTCTTGAGATTCGAAGGGAATACAAATGAGTTTCGTTCTGGTCAATGTAACTTAAGAAAAGGCTATACTTTTTTTTTTGTAAAATAAAGATCTTGCATGCTATTTTCTTCTTACTCAGAAACTTTTTGATAGTAAAAAAGCCTCCTATTATCATTCACACAAAAGCCTGTTAAATAAGAAGCATTTACCAATTTAAAAAAAATTATATCACCTAACTTATATAAAATACATTCGGATTACTTAATCTATTAAAATAAAAAAATTATTATCAAATCTACGATGTGTAATCAAATGTTAATACAATGAAAAGTATTTTTAATTTTGAATGGTTATAAGAATTGCTAAACTTTAATATTGAATTATTTTAAATAATATTGAATACACGAAACTAGAATTTTCTTTAAATTGTTAGTTAATGCTCAATAATTTTTATTGCAATTAAAAGGTTTTAGTTTTATTTTTGACTTTATAAATATTACCTATGGTGAAAAAAAAACATGTTTAAAAGCAACAAGAAAAAAAAGGTTTATTACACATACATTATTCATATAATATTCCCAATATTTTCACTGTGAAAATAAAATAAAATGCATCATGCAAAAAAATTAACAACCATATTATATCAAGCATTATCTTTGAATCAAAATTTTTATGTTTAGCGTTAATTCTTTGTGTTTTTTATCTGATATAAAGTCTTTTAGTCAAACTTTGGTGTGAAAAAAAATATTTAAAAAATCATAATATTTAATTAAGTTCTGCAAATTTTTCAGAACACTAAGATAAAATCTACTATTTGTTCAAAACTGAAAAAAAAAACAGAATTTATTTTATTATTTCTTTTCTAAGT
The DNA here is from genome assembly GCA_019973935.1 of Trichonephila clavipes. Classification (NCBI taxonomy): domain Eukaryota; kingdom Metazoa; phylum Arthropoda; class Arachnida; order Araneae; family Nephilidae; genus Trichonephila; species Trichonephila clavipes. Next base: position 44,182 of record BMAU01020600.1, read on the forward strand.
CATTATGAAATATTACTTAAGAAGGTATCATGCAATGTAAAAATTTCATATCATTATGAAAAAAAGGAAAATTAAATTCATGTATACTAACACAATTAATCTTCATTAATTACTTTTCATTTTTTATATTCACTAATCAATGAAGAGACAAATTATAGCATTTGAGTCTAAGACGGATTTAGATAACTTGTGGAAAATATTGAATACTTCCTACAAGTTATCTAAATATCAAAAAAGTAATTATACTTCGGATATTCTAGGGAAATATTCATTAATTACGTATCAATTGCAACAGACGCTTAACCAAACTAACTATTCCAAAATAATTATTTTTAAAATTGTAAAAGAGATCAATATGCAGTATGTATGATATTGTCAATAAAAATTCAAATTAGAGATTTAGTTTATTTTAATTGAATTCAATGAACGTTTAAAAGAATTTCTTAAGGCTAGTAAAAACGTCAAAAATGCGTGCCTAACTTTTATCTAATTTAATAACACATTTTTCAATTAAATAAGCTTTAATGTTTAGATTTTAAATTAAATTTAACTTTAAGTAAGATAAATTTTCTAAGAAATATTTGGATTTCCCAGTTATAAATAAAAATCGAAAATTACGGTACATTTTGAATATTATTTCAATACAATAGGATTACAACGAAATACAATTTCATAAATATATAATTTCATAAATATATTTTCAAAACAAGTTCCTTTTTTTAACTAATTACTTATTTATAGATTCTCAACGTTGCAAATTTATTCGTAATTGAAATCGGCATGACTTATTTAAAGAATTATTTTTTATTCATTCGAATAAAGTAATGGTAACATTTTAATGCAATTGATGTAATTGTAAATTCAATGAAAATACACTTTTTAATATATCTTAAGTACACAAAAATTACGTTCAAAAACATATAACATTCACATTCAGTTTGCATTATTAAATTTAAATGTTGCATGCACGTGAAATATTGCATGTACTTTTCTAATAACTTTTATGAAATCAAATTAAAATCGTCTGTCTATGCTTATGAAATCAGTTAAAGAACAACTATTTAAAGTAGAAATATGCTGATATATATACATTGGCAAAGTTCTGTATCTTGTGTTGAGATAATAAAAATGTATCATTTAAATAATTGTAGCATAAAATACTGATAAATTCAAGCAATTTGCTCCAATTTTAATGCAGGTTTCTGAGAACAATGATTGTTCTGGAAATATTACGTGATAGTTATAAATGCATAAGTATTTCGGAAGACAAGCAATTTTTTATTGAAAATCTGGAAACAATTATTAAAAGTACAAGGTGTGACACAACAAAACGAGACTAAGTTTGTAGCTTGAAAAAAGAGAGGAGTTGGCAAAAACTGTTTTGGTGCAATCATCCTACGCCCCTCCTCTATCCATGTGGCCAGTTTCACCTTAATTGAACTCGCCAGTTGGGAGAACTGCGACATTGAGTGAACAAATGTCGAATCATCATCAAGTTTCTTGTGGAATTTAAGAAATCAGGCACAAAAACATTTCAAATAATAACCGAGGCTTAAGGAAATGAAACTTTGTCTCATGCACATGCGTTTGAAGAGTACCAGAAGTTTTCAGGGGGAAGTAACGGTGTGGAAGATGAGGAACCTGCTGGGCGCCAAAGGTCAGCGATTACAGACCAAAGCATAGCCAAAATTCGTGATATAAGTGGGTTGCTACGCACATCAGTGGTCATAGTGATAATCAACATTACTACATTGAAATACTAAGAAGACTTTGTGAAAAAATTAGGAAAAAAGGCCGGAATCGGGGAGTGATGGATGGCTGTTGCACCAAGACAATACCCCCCCCCCCTCACATGCCCCTGTTTGTTAAGCAGTTTCTGACCAGCAAAAACATTACTATGGTGAGGCATCCTCCTTATTAACCTGATTAGGCCTCATGTGACTTTTTTTTATTTAGTCGTTAAATCTTGATGAAAAGAACCTATTTTACCGTAGTTGAAGAGGTTCAGGTAAATATGTAAAATCTCCTAAAGCAAAGGTCGCCAAAGTGGTAGTCCACGAGAAAATTTCGCTGGTCCCCCAGAAAAATGTAGAACATACTTACTCATCACTTCATGTTTTAAGATGCAGCAAATAGAAACCCTAGTTAAAAAGCCTTTCAAATCACTTACAGAATTTTTTGCATCGTTATTACACAAAGAATGCAGATAGAAGACATAGTAATATGTGGATAACAGATTCTTTTGCAGTGAGAATTCAGTATAATAATTTAAGCATGCCTCTAAAAGAAAGCCTCGTCAACCTATCTCCCGATGAAACTCTCAAATTTAAATTTCACTCATCTTTATCAAGATCTTAGTTTTGGCTTTCCATAAAAAGTGAATACCTTTTTCTTAGTGAACAGGTGATGAAAATTCTGATTCAACTCTCAACAATTTATTTATGTGAAAAGGTATTTTCATCTGTCACAGCCATAAAAAAGGTACCCATCTCAGTTTGAAATAAATACAGTCCTTCGTCTTGCAGTAACAACATTGGACCCAAATATCTGTAATCTTATATGAAATAAGCAGGGACATCCATGTATAATGCTAAAAGTTTGATATACTTAAACTATTTTTTAATTATTTTGTTTTTGCAGCTTTTGTTTATTTTATTACGGTTTATTAATAAAGCTTTCATAATTTGGTTCCAATTAATAGTTTCATTTTATTAATTAGGTACATTTTATGTGTTCTTAGATCACAATTTTTTTATAAATATATTTAACACTTAAAAATTCCTATCAGTAGTTCGCGGAATTTAAATTATGAATTTACTGGTCCGTGAGGTCAAAAAGTTTGGCGGTAACTGTCCTAAAGGGACATCCAAAAACTTCGTTCCAGAACTGTTACCAGCAAAGGCAGCATCGAATGCAGAAGTGTGTGAATGCTGAAGGGAAGTACTTTGAATGTGATACTGTCACGGAGAATTGATTCTGTAAGTACCATGATTTATTAGACCGGTCACACGGTTGTTGTTTATTTGTGTGTGTGTGTGTGTGTGTGTGTGTGTGTGTGTGTGTGTGTGTGTGTGTGTGTGTGTGTGTGTGTGTGTGTGTGTGTGTGTGTGTGTGTGTGTGTGTGTGTGTGTGTGTGTGTGTGTGTGTGTGTGTGTGTGTGTGTGTGTGTGTGTGTGTGTGTGTGTGTGTGTGTGTGTGTGTGTGTGTGTGTGTGTGTGTGTGTGTGTGTGTGTGTGTGTGTGTGTGTGTGTGTGTGTGTGTGTGTGTGTGTGTGTGTGTGTGTGTGTGTGTGTGTGTGTGTGTGTGTGTGTGTGTGTGTGTGTGTGTGTGTGTGTGTGTGTGTGTGTGTGTGTGTGTGTGTGTGTATCACATCTTGTTGGCAGTTGTAGAGAATTGTACAAAAATAATCTTAGGTAACGCTAGAATATTTATAATTTTAAATCGAATGATAGAAATAGTTAAATTGTATTTTTAACAGGAAAAAAAATGTTTTACAGTTTAAGAAGAAAAAGAAATTATATGCAAGCAAATTAAACTTCTATAAGGGCTGTTATTTTGTACTTAAAAAGGTTTTCAGTTCGATCGTCTGTACATTTTTTTACGTTTTCTACTAATATTTATGATCGTTTGTCATAACGTTAAATAATAATAATAACAATAATATATTATGATTCTCTGTTACATAAAAATTACTTATATACATTTTATCTTGGAATACTTTATATAAACTTAGTTGTTGCTTTATATTTTACAAGTGAAGAGACATTTGCATTTTGATCTTAATAAGGCAGCTAAAAAGTGTTATATGGATAAAAGAAGGTGATTAAATTGAATTCCTAATTGGATTTATGCATTTTAGAATAAAATCCATCACATAATAATTTTAGCTAAGAATTAGATGACTTAACCAGCTACATTTTTTTCACCACAGCAAATATGTAAATGAAGATGCATCAATTTATCGTAAAATATAATTTTACTCCAAAAGCAAATGGTCTACTGCATGGAATTCTTAGCTAACAAATATATTTCCTTCAGCGATATATTAGTTAAATGTAATTATATTTGCGTATTTTTGTTCGGAATTAAAAATTATTGTGTATTTTGAAAATTTTCTACTTAAGATTATTGTTTTTAAGAAGACTGTGCGTGTGTGCGTGTGAAACATAAAATTAATACGAGATTTAATTTAAATTTCTTTCCTTACCAAGACTTTATACATCCTTCTATATAAATAAAAATAGACATTTAGTTTTGAATTTAATTAAATTAGCTCTAGATTATTCAATCATTAGAAAACTGGGGAAATTTTCAATATTTAAATGCTATAAAACGTTGGCAAAAAAACTTTTGAATTTTAGATGCATGAAAATATAAAATATGAATACAAAGTTTCCTGTCTCATTAATAAGATCATTAAACAAAATACAATAATTTACGCTTTACTGTGATGTTTACTGTGTATGTTATACTATATAATTGCAAAGCATTGTTTTTAATTGCATTCTTGAACAATTATATTCGAACTTATTGCATATTCATTTGCAAAACAATCGTTAGTTGTGAACAATTTAGATTTCCTTATTAAGCTCAAAAATTATTTTGAAAAACATTATTATCTAATAAGCATTTTTTAATTACATATATATTGTGAAGAATTAATTCATTATGCATTCAACTTACATTTGCTTGAAATACATGCATCAATGTCGGAGACTGAAGTTTCAGCTGTAAAGCATGAATTTAACACCAACAGAATAACATTTAAATTTCTTGATCAGATCTTTTTTCATCCTGCATCGTTTTGATCCCTTTTAAAAAGTACTTTAAAGTATAACAGTATTATGTACATAACAGTACTAATTACGATTGATTATAGTTATCTCATTAAATACACTTTGATGCCTTTTTTTCTTTACATATTTTTCTCATTCACATCAGTTTTTTTTTTTTTTAGTTTTTCATGCTTATTACTAGAATGTATTATCAGAACTATCTCCTTTTCTAAATATATTTCACCCTAATGTAGTGTTTTGTGACAACATAAATTATGTTCAAAAGATTCACATAAGGAATGCAGAAAAGGAACTTAACGAAGTGTAACATTTTTTAAGATTTCCTTTAGCACACATACAGTACACTTTTTTACGTACTAACCGATATTCTAATGACTATACAAAATTACAAATTTCCTTACAAATTAGATGCATTTAGGGTTTCATTCTGAATTTTAGCTCAAAGGGCAATGAAATACTTTTTAACATTTAATATAATGCTTACAGATAAATCTATGTTTTTAAAGATCGGAAGGAAGTTAACTCATAAAAATATTTCGGAAATGTTTCTTCTCAAGAATTTTTTATCAGAATTTTTTTATTCAAAACAGATAAAATAATCCCTGTGCATCATGAATATCATACGGGGCTTACAAAAGTAAGTGAAACAAACACAAAGAAAAGAAAGGACAAATGGCAAAAGCAAAGGTAACAAATATAAACCTAAGATACAAAATCAAATCAGAGAAGCTCCAAAATTAGATCAGGGAAGTTAGTATGCAGCTTTACTGGAAATAATCTGGAAAAAACTATGAATCCATTTCATTTTAAAAGCTTATAGTTCAACTTTCAAGTATTTTAGTTGCTTCTTTGATTTGAAATAAAGGGTTAAATTGTTCAACATTTTCCGAACCATCAACACTAAAGTCACAAAGTGTGAACTGTTGAGGGACACTTTAAAATTACTATGACCAGAAAGAAACTGGGTGCTTTTAAAACTGGTAAAAAATGATTGTATGACAGTTTTTGTGGAATGGTCGTAAAAAAACTTCTTTGTCGTTTAAGGAGTGAACTGATGGGGCGAAAAGATTGCTGCAGAGAGGGAAAACATTTTCTTTTTTTTCTTTAAAAGGATTTGGGAAAATTAACTGAGAAATCAATACTATGCTTGGTTGCAGACTTATCCAAAAATCAAATCCTTTCATTTCCGAGTATTCCACAACGGGCATGAACGAAAACCAAAGATGCAAAGGTATCTGTGTCCTTAAGAAATTTAAAGTTCTTTTGAATTTCTGCAATGACATAATTGCAAGACAAAATATATTTTATAATTTCTAAGGAAGAATGAGAATCTAAATAAATCAAATAGAAATAACTTTATGGAACATGATATATTTGACACAGAAGGGGTAATGCTTAAAGATTCGCCAATAGAAACAAAACATTCATCGTGAATTCGGAATTGATAACGTTCTGTTTCAATACCACTATGAAACTACCAAAACTAACACCATTATTAATTTTTATTTCATTGGTAATGAAGCAGTACTTAAAAAATGTTCTAAAATAAAAATTATAATTATAATAAACTACTATAAAAATCTTCAATTTTACAATGGTAGCAGATTGTGTGGCTGGCACTGAGGGATGTTGAAGATCTGAAAGAGACACTAAGCAGTCATAGCCTGATACGGTTGACTTAGAAAGAATATATTTCATAGCAATATTTTGTAAGATAAGGATTTTAATTGTAGAAAAGCCAGAAATTACAAAAGCTCACTCATAACAAATTGTATGATAAATACAGATGACACGCAATAAAATTTGCGTCTGTATCTGAAGAAAGAGCTTATGAAAGATCTTGTTAAGGGCAGCACCTCAAACTTTAGAGCCATATGCACTGTATAACACAATGCCTTCTTGATTGTAGAGAAGAATATAAACATTAGAATTAGTACTGCAAGTGTTACAGACAATAAGGCTTATTCCTTGTTGTAATTTATCACATTTATTTAAAATATAACCCATATAAAAATTTTAATAGAAATTGTGTTATTTTAAAAGGGTGAGAAATCAATTTAATACAATTTGGTTGAAAACTTATAAATCCAAATAAAATAGCCAGCAATTTTTGCATCTTCAAAAAAAGAAAATACTAAATTATTAATTTGATGAGTTTTATATACATAAATAATATAGAAGAATTTTGGATGTACACTTAATCGTAAATGAATTTCACATTTTTTTATTGTAGCCCTAAAAAATTGAAATCGTGCTGAAGATAATTATGAGTGCAAAATTAATCGAACATATAAATGCTTATTTAGTATAATCTTTCTTAAAAGTTTTGTAGAAATGTTAGAAAAATATTTAAGCATTAATATAAAGTATCTCAAAAATCAGTAAAGCAAATATTTTCCCATTCCAAAGATACATTCAAGCGTTATTTACCTTTTTTTAATATTGAAGCACTCTGTTGCATTATTCTAACACATTATTGTAAAAAAAAGTTTCCTTAAGATATAGTAACTCTCATCCCCCATTATGACTGAAAACATCGTATGTTTTACTTTCAGATATATATATACAGAGTGATTCGCCACCATATAGTCAAACTTGCAGACAAATAGGGGGCACAGATATGACTCGGAATAACATCGGAATACAGGGTCGCAAATGCCGTAGTTGCAAGCTTCGTTGCAGAGAAGCAGAGGAAAAAGAACAGAAAAAGCAACGCATTAATAGGACAGAAAACTTTTTATCGAAAGGTTGCATTACAACGCGTATTTGAAGTTACGACCAGAAGTCGTCTGGCTAGTCTGAAAGTGGTGCTGCATGGAATTCCTTACGACCTGGAAGATTCCTGGCATGGCACGTATCCTACACATATTCGAGCGATGAGCTCTTCAACAAAAGGAAAGAGCGTCTCGTACTCCAAACTCTTCGTATGACTCAGAAATTCACGCAGAAAAGTCCGGTGATCTGGCAAGCCAATGAACCGGGCCACTACGACCTATCCACCGCTGTCTAAAAGGTACGTTGAGGCGTCGGTGAATGCAAGTTCCTTAATGTGGAGGAGCCCCGTAATGCTGGTACCACATAGAGCGGTGCAACGAAGGAGGAACATATTCTGCGTCAAGAGGTTCGAGAAGGACTTGTTGTAAGAAGATCAGATATGCCCTGCGATCCAAAGGATTGGGCAAAAAGTACAATTCAAGAATGTTTTCCCTAAGGTAGTCTTCAAGAATACCGGCCCAAATTATTTACCGAAAAACATGTGGGAAATATGTTTCACCCGTTAAAAATACAGACTAAAAAAATGCGTCGTCTGTGTTGCAATCTGATGCAAGAAAAATGTATCAAACATCTTTCGTAGTGGATAATCCTCAGGATGTAATAATTTGGACGTGATGATAATTGAATGCGCTCATTTGGTTTGCTGCGAGTGTCCTCCAGACAAAGGATTGGGATAAACCTACTTGTTATCGCTCAACTAATCGTACTTAGATTGTCTTCTTTCAGACGTAAGAACTCCTCCTCATTACCTGGTGTCCTCGTCATTCACTGTTGATTCATTGTATATCTCGTTAAAGAATCAGTGTCACGTAACCTTCTGTTCACACTTCCAAAGATCGTGAGATGTGGAATACACCTATTCGTGTAACGTTCCTGTTACAACCACCGAGCGGCATGCCGGTTACAATCCGCAGCTTCATACATGTTTCAGTTTTAAGTTTGAATAGATGTTCATCCTATTAACTCGGTTAACGGATCACAAATGATGACTTCCAGCAGAATCGGTGTTTCACGAAACCTTTCGTTCAGCACCATCTACCGCAAGGAGAAATCTTCCAGAACGAAAGGAATTTCAAGTAGCACCGCTGTTAAGCCAGTCATTTGCTGTAATACAACCTACAACACCTGCTGTTGTGCAACACCTGCAGTTGTAGAATCTTTCAATAAAATGTTTCTGTCCCATTAATGCTGTTTCTGTTCTTTTTCTCTGTTTCTTTGCATCATATCTCGCAACTATGATATTTGCGACTCTGCATTCCTATGCGATTCTGAGTTGTCTCTGTAAATTCTACCCCCTTACCGTCAAATTGCATCTGGTAGCAAATCATCCAGTATATTACTTTTTAAAAATTTCAGGGTTTTCTATAGTAGATTTTAAAATTATGAACTCATAAGTTTTGAGTTATTTGTGCATAGAAATTATAAAACAAGAGAACTATATGATGCCAAGGAAACAAATCATTCATTATAATAGCTTTTCATTAGTATCAATCTTTTGTTTCTGTTTTCTAAATATAAAAAGAAATAACGCTTCTAAGTGTTAAATTTCCTTAAAGTCTGAATAGTGCATAATATTCACAATATTAGTTTTTTTTACTTAACATAATCGTTTTCACTTTTTATAATACACTCATGTCCATAAATTAAGGATAATTCAGAATCACACAGAAATTGAACTCTAAAATAAAAATTTCACCTGTAGAATTATCACACACATCTTGAAGAAGAATATGCAAATTACAGGAAACCACCAGATGGCGCGGATAGTACGTCACAATGACGAGAGTGTAAGAGAGGGGTATATAAGGAATGGTGGCAAAGAAGTAAAATTGTTCACAAGCGTTTTAAAAGCCTTTCAGTGAAATAACCGCATAGTTATGGCACAGAGGAAGCATTTGGATGATTTTTTACGTGGTAGAATTATTGGACGACTGGAATGTAGACGTACCCAGCTGGAAGTATCCGAGGAAATTGGAATCGCCCAGAGTGTCATCTCCAGGCTTTGGCAACGATTCCAAGATGATAGTAATGTTAGTAGATGTTACAGCACAGGTCGCCCAAGAGTTACAACGCCGAATGAGGACCGGTATATATATTTGGCAGTTACTGCCAAAAGAAACAGACGGAGCACAGCATCAGACCTGTCTCGTCAGCTCTCTTCAGCTATAGGTACGATAGTTTCAAGGCAGACCGTGCACAGACGCTTAGGGTACATTGGTCTATATGCTCGTACGCCTGTCAGATGTGTTCCACTTACCGCAACTCACTGTCGCCTGCGATTAACCTGAAGTAGAGAGCATGCATTGTGGACACCACAACAGTGGTCTTGTGTGATGTTTTCCGACGAGTCCAGGTTTAGTTTGCAGTCTGATTCTCGCCGGAATTTAATATGGAGAGCGCCAGGTACCCGTTACCACCAAGAGAACACCATTGAACGGCACTCTTACGGTGGTGAAGGATGGCTCGTTTGGGGAGGAATTACTCTTGGTTCCAGAACTGACCTGCATGTTCAGAGTATAACGATGACAGGCCACATCTATCGGGATGTCATTCTGGAACAACATGCACGTTTGTTTCGGGGCGCCATGGGTGCTTAATTTCTGTTTATGGATGACAACGCCCGTCCTCACCGTGCGAACATTGTAGACGAATGCCTTCAATTGGAGGATATCACCCGTATAGATTGGCCAGCACACTCACCTAACTTGAATCCATTAGAGCATGTGTGGGATATGCTTGACCAACAAATTGCAGTCCGTCAACCCCCTCCCACCTGTCTACCGGAACTTCGGAGGGTATTGCTTGATGAGTGGTGTAATATTCCCCAAGATCAGATTGATAATTTGATACTCAGCATGCCTAAACGTTGTAAGGCCTGTATTGTATCGTCCGGGAGACATACTCCGTGTTAACCATCATACTAACCATGTTATACTGTTTTTTGTAAATAGGTTGTTCTTTGAAATATTCCCCATGGAATAAAAATCGCAATTTTTATTAATTATGTCAAACATATAGCATCTTTTTTGCTCTTTACCTTTTGTTTAATAAATAGACTTTACAAATAAGTCAAATTTGTTTTACTTCTGTCTCTTTCTTTGCCTGAACTTCATTATCCTTAATTTATGGACATGAGTGTAATGAGGTATACACATATGACAAAATCAGAACATTAAGTGGTAATTAATTTTTATTAATTATCATTAAAGTATCGTATTCTCATCCAAAACAATCGTGTATATAAAATTTCAGTTCAACTGAATGCTTTAAAATGTGAGAAAAAAAACCCTTCTCAAATTTTGACACAAGTCGCCAAAAATGATGCCAACAAGGCTGTATTTGTAATTCTTTAAATAATTAGTTTTAGTTAATTAATTTTTATTAATTATAATTAAATTAATATATTGTCATCCAAAATAATCATGCACATAAAATTACAGCTCAATAAAGCGCTTTAAAAAGTATTTTATTAACAATTGAAAATTCCACCAAGATAGATAAACAGGCAAATAAATAAATATATAGAGGTTGTGGATGATAGTGTTATCCGTTCTTAGCAATTTTCCAGCAGTGTATATATAGTCTAATTCTCTACAGACAAGAGATAAACATTCACCAATCACATTCGAAAAAACACAGAGACAGTAAAGAGAACATACAATGAAGGACACTAGATTAAAAATTATAAAATGGATGCTGCAGTATTATAAACATTGCTGACTTAGGACAGCTAATATATAAATTATATAAAAGTGGGGTTGAACATGTTTTTTGGCCAGCCAACCTTCCCCCTTTATGTAAATAACACTGAGCAAAAACCTATTGAAAGTAATGGATAGAAATATCTATATCCATTACAAAATAGAGGTAACTTACCTAAAAATTGCACTTGAAAATGCAGAGCCCGCGCTAAATCTGAGTGCAATAAATAAGTTATTGCCAGATTCTGGACCCTAATGCAGATTCAAAGCATGTGAATGGCTGAAATGTAGCACTTAACAAAAGTATAAAAAGAATAGAAAACAAAAATTAATAAAAGAGTTACGAAAAACCATAACTTTAGAGACACTAGAGTATATATGAATTAAATAATAATAATTAATTTTAACTAATAATAGAATATGGAGGTAACTATAACTATAAAATGTGTAAATTTATAGTATTAAACTATAATTAATCTAAGAATTTTTAATCCTTACAATATTGAATAGCTTTATTCATATAACTATTAATAAAATTAATTGGGTATTTCTTATTTAAGCAATATTTAGTAAAATATTTATAGTTATTTATTATTTCCGATTTTTTTACACTAGAAATTTATTGCGTTGTATATAATTAATAATAATATTTCTAACTATAGAAATACATACATTACTCTCCCAATGCGGAAATTTATTATATTGAAATTAAAATCTTCTCTTTTATGATAAATATTAGAAACTATTACATTATCTATTAATTTGATATGTATGTCAAGAAAATTTGCTTCATTGTTGTTACTACACTCAGGAACATTTTAAAAAGATATGTATAAAAATGTGTGCCATATGAGAAACAATAGAGGTAAATTTCGGTTAAGTTATTTGGATGACAAGAAAATAATTCTAATAAGTTAATAATTAACAGAGAAAGGAAAAGTAACAGCACAAAATTAATGTGTGTTTTACCATATCTTTAATTTAAGTGAATTCTTATTTATATATAAGACCCTTATAATACACTCAGGAACATTGAAAATAGCGACCCAAGAAGGAAGCTAAGTACAATCGCGAAACTTTGCAAATAAGTACAGCGTAATGCGATATGCAAATGATCCAAGTTTTGTGCCAATACGCATGCTCATACACGCCGAGGTGGCGCTACAATCAGGAAGAGGGTGCTATATAAGCCAGCGCAAATTCGAAGATTCATAAAAGTGATGATTACCCTCCGATTATAGGAAGACTTTGGTTAGCGAAACATACCAGATAAACGTGCTAGAAGACATTTCTCACAGTTAAGCGAGTTTGAGAAATGCATGATGAACTGCTGGTCAATGCGCCGTGTTGCTGGCCAGGTGGATCGTTCGGAGTGTGCCGTTAGAAATTGTTGGGAGCAGTGGACACGAGAAGGTACCCACACGTGGAAAACCGGGTCTGGAGCGACCAGGAAGACCACGAGGAGAGAGGATCCAAGGATCGTGCGGCAAGCCCTTGTGGACCCCACAGTGACTCGTTCAACGATACGAGCAGACGTAGGCGTAGCAATTGTTCCACAAACAATTTCCAGATACCTTGCAGACGCAAATCTTAAATCCAAGCGCCCTTTCCGTGCACTCCCTTTAACACCGGAACATCGGCAACTGCGTCTGCAGTGGTGTCAAGCCAGATCAATGTGGAATGTCACAGATTGACAAAAGGTTGTGTTTAGTGATGAATCCCGGTTTGTTTTGGGGATAGATGATAACCGTGTACGGGTGTGGAGGCACCCTGGTGAGCGGTACAATTCCCCCCACACTGTTCTGCGTCACACTGCACGCATGGCTGGTGTAATGGTCTGGTTGGTCATAGCCTATGATAGCCGGTCCACTTAAGTTGTAATGCGTGGAACCTTAACGGGCCAACGTTACGTTGATGATATTCTTCGGACCCATGCAGGACCTTTTCTAAATGGTTTCTCAGGGGCAATTTTCCAGCAAGATAATGCTTGCCCTCATACAGTGTTGCTCAAGACTTCCTACGTCATTTTCAGACTCTTCCATGGCCGGTCCGTTCCCCGATTTGTCCCCTGTAGAGCACGTGTGGGATCGGCTAAAATGACAGATGCCATCGTGTCACTCTGTACATGATTTAGAGTTAATTGTTCAAGATTTGTGGGCCCATCTGCCTCAGGACAATATAAGGTGTCTAATCAACTCAATGCCAGACCGTGTGGCGGCATGTATTGCAGCTGGAGGTGGTTCAACGCGCTATTAAAGTTGCCCAGTATTCGTGTCATTGCACACCCTGTATTCGTTCAATTGTCTATTTTTTTAGATCTAGTGAATCTCTCATTTGTGTCATTATGTGTATTAAATTTTATTTCAATCCGATGCTTTCTTCTTGGGTCGCTATTTTCAATGTTCCTGAGTGTATTTGTCTGTATTAAATTAAGATATTGGGGATAAAAGTTAGTATTAGGTATAAAATTGTTAGGTATAAAATATTTAGGTATAATATATATATATATATATATATATATATATATATATATATATATATATATATATATATATATACGTAGACTTTGTTTCAAGTTATTTTATATAATAAACACTGATTTTTTTTAGTTGGAGTGTTTTTATGTTAATAAATTGAGAATAAAAAACTAAAATATATAGTCTCTTTTAAATATCTTTCATACATTGACATACAATTTGTGTATTGGTTATCCCACTTGATTTAAGCCTTTTTAAACAAAATATCTCATGCATGTAAATATTCATTTTTTTAAATGTATGTGCATTGAAATTTTTTCTCTTAAAGTTATTTATTTTTACTTTTCTTCCATACGTCTCCAGTAAAAAAACTTATTGAATCGTATGAAGCTGTACACAATTCAATATGAGTTTTCTTTTCTTACTTTGAGAAATCCCGTTAAAATATACTTCGAACAAGATTTTATGTAACCCTATATTAAAAGTACGATGAATAATTTTAATATGCATATAATTTAGGGAATGAAAATAAGGCTTCTGTGATATGAAAGAAGCATGTTGATTCAAAGCTTGAATGAAAAAAATCTGGAATAGTAAAATGATTCAAGTTTTGCAAGAAATTTTAAGTACAAAATTTGTAATAATTTAATAAAGAGATTTATAGTCATTCACAGATAACTGGAGGTTATCACTAAATGCTTATTTAAACAAATTTTTACTGTGAAAAGTATAGTATTTTATTTTTATGAAGATTTTATACATTTTATAAAATGCTTTTTTTATGTTTATTAAATTATTTGATACAAAGAATTTTGCGATATACCATATCATATGACACTTGGAACATTTCATTTCTTAATATGGAAAGACAATAAGCAAAAAAAGGAGCTCCAGATTCATTCTTAGTTGATATGTTTAAAATACTTTATTCTATGACACTTTTTATGGTGGATACCCATTCTCAAGCAAGTTGATGCAACAGCTGTTGTTTACTAAAAATAAATCATTGCAAAAATCAATTTTCCACGAATATTGTGTTTCTAAAGTATATAAAATAGTATCCAAAATTTGTCAAAAAATAATACATTTTCTACAGACAAATTTCTTTGGTAATTCAATAGTTTTTAACAATTTTATTCTGTGTGAAATGTGTTATTTAAGTTATCTACTCAATATTCACGAGCTTTTCATCTACACTATTAAAATTCGTAAGTAAACAAACGTATCTATCTATGTCTCTACAAGCGTCTATCTTCTCACGAACCGCACGACGCAGGAACTCGCCGAAGGTACCAAAAGATAGGGAATGATCAGAGAAATCCATTTTGACCATTTATATTCCGATATCGCAATGTTAAAAGGATATTAATTAAAAACATTTGTTTTACTCCTGCGTGTTCTTTCTACCGCCAAACAGAATTAAAAACCGGGAGGTTTTTTATTCCCGGTGTTTTTAAAACACGGTCTAATTTTTTTATGAGACTCAGACGAAAAATAATTACAGAATCGGAAAAATCATTTACTTCGCCGCGATATGGTATAATTTATTTTACAAAATAATGATATTTTCTATTTTTTACGCTTTTTCGAAAATGAGTCAAAATCGATACGTTTTTATGAAAATGATTTCTAAATCAATCTATTTGCATTTTCTTTCGCGTTAATGAAATGATATTCTACACTAAAAAAATCATGCTTTTTTCTTTTAGAATCAGTCATTTAAAAAATAAAATGTCAAAAACTTTTGTCTTATGATTTTTCAAAAAATACTTAAAATTTTATTGAAATACTTAATAACTTCTTCATTAATAAAAATAATCTCTTTTCCGTGTGCAGAACGATATTATCCGTAATATGTACAAAAATTGAAAAATTACTTAAAAATTGCGGGGTTTTTTTAAAAAATGTGTCTTTCGTTTTTTCCCTTTTTGCGAGAAATATTCGAGCATTATTTTTGTTACGTTTTTTGTTTAAAAATTACCGTTGTTTCCAATCGATACATGAAATTTGAAGGCATTAACTTAGCCCGAACAAAAAAATTAAAACTTTAGCAAATAGCGCAATTTTACAATAGCCAAGGTTTTGGTGGCGAAAACCTGCTTGGCGTCAAATGACTTTTTTTTCTCTGTTCCTGTCACGTTTGATGAAAGATTATACTAGAAAAGAAAATGCGTCTATAAATATTGAAAATCACCAGATTGGGCGAAATTGTATATCTCTTCCTTTTATTGTAAGGGTCTTTCCACTCCTTTTGTTTTCGAAGATTTCATGGCGTGATCGGAAGAGCATGCCGAAAACCTTTTTTTTTTTTTTACGAATTTTCAAAATATACTCAAATTTTAAATGCTTGATAAATATTTATCAAATTCAAAATTTTTATAACTTTTTCATTTATAAAAATAGTTGCATGAAACGTTTTTTCACGTGTATCGAACATTTCAAAAAATGCTCACAATTTTAATTCAACTTTTAATATAGTTGTGATATTTTGTAATTATAAAAATTTCTACTTTTTACAACATACAACTATTTTTAAAAAGATACATTTTTGTTTCCGGAGCCTAAAAAGTTTCTAAGTGAGTGAGTGAATATTAATATCCCAATGTACACTTACTCGAGAGCTTTTGACGACGCACCTTGATATTTTGAACCATTGTCAAGTGACGAGGATGAGACTTGAGCTGGCATCCATCTCTCTTAACTACCATACCATACCAACGCTAGGACGTTTAAACTCTCGACAGATTCAACAGCGGGTCTTCAGCGGTAGCCAAAATTTTAAAAGAGCAGTAATAATTAATGGTGAGAAATTACCATGCGAATTTTGTAATGACGTTAATATAGAAATCATACACGCATACCAGGAACGGCTGATAGCGAGAGGAGAAAGGGAATTTCCATGACAATAAGCTTTGCATTTCAAAATGTTCGGGCAACGCCGGGGGGAAATAAACTTGTCTGACAAAGAAAAGAGGCGAAAAAATTTTAAAACAAGAAATTTTAAGTTATACACTCGGTAGAAGCCCAAGCAAAGTGGGCAAAGCGTAGGAGAGGGGGGTGGAAGTAATTTTGAAAAAGAGTGTTAGAAGTGCTGATTTTGTAAAGGAAAGGGAAAATTTTTAAAAATAGAGAAAGCCTGTGCAACACTAGGCCATGCAGCTGTACTAATACTTGTACCTTTTCCTAAAGTTTAAAACAAGATAAAAATTATTGCCGTATTCTAAAAAAAATTATTCTTAGGCTTGAATTGAAACCGTTATTTAAAAATCGTATTAGAGGAAGTATTTCTCAGATTATTATTTTTTCTTTTACAAGAAATAAGAGAAAGAATATTTGTAACTAAAAAAATATATAAGAAAATTTAAATTTAATTCAATTTTTATCTTTTTAAAAAATAAAAATAAATTTATTTTCCTTTTTTTATGCCAAAACAAAGGTATACATTGCAGTTAAAGGCAAAGTTAAAAAAAATTTTACGAACAAACATTTCAATTTTAATATACCGTATGAATATGTTTTTAATTATTATTTCAACAACGCTTATAGGATGAATGAAAGATATTATCTCTAAGCTAAATTTGATAATTGTTAGTTGACATTAACTAAAAATAAAATAACTAAATATTAATTGACGTATGAAATCAAATTGTTTAAGATAAAACAGGAATGATAAAAGGAAACAAAAGAGGTTGGTAAAAATCGGCCTGTTTTCGCCCATCCTAGTCAGGAAAATTCAAAGTATTTATTAGAGTTATATTATTATATTTATGTGAACTTTAGGTATTGATCTTTGCTTTTATTCTAAAATACTAAGAAAAAAATAGCAAGTCACATAAAAAAGTCATCAAACTTGGCAAATTCGTTGTTTTTTGTTATTTTAAGTACTTTTTCTAACTTTCATTATAAAAAACTGTTAAGCGCTTTAAGCACCACTATAGTTTTTGGTCTCTCAAATATTGCAATAATAAGGCTTTTAAGCTGACATTCACACACTTGTTTCGGTGCATCGAGCGCGTTGATGTGATACGAAACAAAAAAGCTTGTCCACGAATCGGTCAGATTTTTTGGAGCTTTTAGAAGAAATGGACATAGTAACAAAACTGCCTATATTCTTGGAAAAACAAGCACAGTTGTCTGTAGAAGATGCTAACTAGACACGTTTGGAGACATCGATTCGTTGGGTAGTTGAAGCACTAAGAAGCCAGCAAAAGAAGTGGAGAGCTTTAAACAATATTATCCCAAATGTCCAAGTATCATATATTGGAGATTATATTAAAATCGTCTGGGCTCGTTCTAGTCTGTGCTGTACTAAAATCATTCTCTATGCTTTCCACCCAGAGACTTAACAATATTGAGGATGACAAGGTAATTGCTCAACGAATGCTAGATTTAGTGAAGAAACCTAATTACTTACAACAAACATTTGAAGAAAATAGCTGGGCAAGAAAACGGTTATATGGACTTTGTTAAGTGACTTTGGTCTTCCAGATTTCCCACGATTAACAGGGAAGGAGCTACGATATTTAACTCTTAGGATATATCAACTTAAGAAAAGACTATCAAGCACTCACGAACACCTTAATCAATCGGGATTGTACTCTCTTTACGTAAATCGAGAAGATTCCTCAGTTGCTCGACTCCAGTTGGGATTATGACGCACAAGTTTAAAAGTATATAACATATGGATAAGAACTAGTATAGGTCATAATCCAAACATTGAATGATACTGTCAGTGCAAAGTTGGTGCTAGAGTTGTTGACTGCTGTGCACATGTCGCATCTGTACTTTGGTACTTGGGATACTGGGGCCATAATCACACACAGACAAAAACACCAAGTCTTGTGTATGCTGATACACTTCAAGAAGCTGCTAATGGATGCTCCAGCGGCGATTCAGCCAGTGAAAGTCAGAAAGAAATATAATCGAAGACATTTGTTGTAAATAGTTTAACATTGCTATTTTTTCCCTGTTTTCTCTATTTAATAAGATTTTTTTTGAAAAAAACCCTAACATATGTATATAATATGAATTTGCCAATGGGCAAAAAAAGGCCTGATCTTTGCCATTCTCCTTTCCATATGTTTTCTGAATATAAAACATTACTAAATATTAGATATTACTGTAAGGGTGTTGTTTCTTAATTTTTATGCAGGATATCACATGACTGTAAGATTTATGCTTTTCCAAATTAAAAACACAATTTTATTATGATGAAATACTTTCAACCCCCAATATAAGTTCAAAAATTACTAATCAAAAGAAGTCTAATTCAATTTTTTTATTATATTAATACTCTTCCTATGATGTATAGTTCTTCAAAAGTTATTATATTGCTTGGAGAGGAGGGGTTAAAATTACAGATAATTAAAATTTAATAATATTTTAAAAGGGAAATAAACTTTACTTTTATTTTATTTTAAATTTGGAACTCTATTGTAAGGCTTTTGATATATTTTCATCAATACGTTATCTTAAACTGTAAGAATTCATCATGTGAAAGAATCTCTACAAAATCTGTGGCGTTTTATCATGTTAAAAATAGTTAAAATTAACGGATATTGTTTGGTACTGAAAAGCTCAACGCGCAATAATGAAACTAATGCACGAGTTTTATCCCATATGAAGCCTTTTTCTACCGATCTCTTTTTTAAATGTTGAAATAAAAATTACAAATATGATTAGCGGTAAATTTAGGAAAATGTTATGAGTTTTCACTTGTCATTTTTCTTAAAATGCTAAAATTAGTTTCTACTTCAATTTGTAATGATAATGTTGCTTATCGTTTACACAGAAAAGTCATATATTTTAATCATATCAAAACAAACTAAATTAAAGCATTATTTACTTCTTCAGATATTAGAAGAATTTATTTCAAGTTATGATCTTATTTCAAAGCCATAAATTATTTTTTATTTGTACTTAAAAGAACCAAAGTAATATTTTTCCAGTCGTTTTTTTTCATAACAATAATTAAACAGCATTAAATATTTTAATTGCAATATCAGGCCTTTTAAATTTATCTTAACTTTTTGATAAACCTTATTGTTCAAAATTGTTAAAAAATTTTATTAAAATATAAATAATGCCTGTTCTTAAGTATAATTCCTTGAGTTTTGCAATTTTAAATGTTTCATAACTTTTCAATTACATTTTAAGTAAAGATAACAAATAAAACAAAATAAGAATTTGGGAAAGTACAACAATATTTTAAGATTTCATGAAGGTAGATAGTTCTTGAAGAATAAATCTATATAGAAATTGTGAAACCATTAAACATCAAATAAGCTCTCAAAAATTATCCTTTAGTTTACAAAAGAACATGAAAAAAAAAATTTTCCAACGCTTTAAACATTTTTTTTTATTAAAATCATTACAGGAAGTTATTACAATCATGGTGAAATGTAGTTAAAGAATTAATTCAGATACTGAAACGTTAATTAAAAAACGCTTCGTGATGCGACGTTATTCTAAACAATTAGAAATAAGTTTGTATATTGGCTTTTTACATTAATAAAGAACTTTATAAAAAATCATAATAAATTTGGTGTCATAAACATAACAATTTTTACTTCCTTGTGCCATTACTACTACAAATTGATGAGTAACAAACTTCAATTTATTTCTTCTCTCTCTCTCTCGCTTAATTTTAATTATATTTTATTTCAAAATAGAAATAGTAAGGTTGTGTTTATATAGTACTTTATTCGAAATAAAATATGACGAGGGGAATAAATTTATAGTTATCGATACATATTGTAAAAATGAAACAGAAACTTTTAGCGATGTGTTTTTTAAAAATATGTATTACTTGTATTTAGGAATATTAAAATAGTTATATTAACTATAAATTTGAAGGGAAGACATCTAAAATAAATATATATAAAATATCATACTATTCTGTCTTAAAATAAAAAGTATAAATAATTAATAATAATATATTAAGATTTATTTCAGCACTCTAATTCATAATTAATAAAATTCTTATTACAACTTACTAAAATTGACCGCAAAAGAAAATAATTATTCTGTTTTAAAAACTTAAAACTACGTCGAACTGGTTAAACGTTGCCTAATTAAAAACAAAAATCTTTTTTTAAAAAATCATTACAAGCGAAAGGTTACAATATTCCAAAATTAATAAAAAATGTTATTTTCCCGTAAGTTACATATTAATTAAAAAATATGTACACCTTCAAGACACCGTATAACTATAATTTTCTAAAATAATGTCTTGTAAATCGTAAGTAAAATTTCAAAATTTTTATATTAAACGAACATGACTAATAGGACCATAAATTTGAATTTTGTTAGTAAAATGTAATTTTTTTAGTTAACGTAAGAATGATTACAAAATATATATTTTTTAAATCTGTTTATAGACATACATCATTTACTCTTTTTCATTATAAAAATACGTACAACTTAAGAAACAAGTTTGTGTACTATTGAATAAAATATTAATAATTTTCTTCTAATTTTATAGTACAGAATTAATCACTCTGTACAAAAATTATATTATACTCTGTTCCTAGAGATATTTTTCCATTTTTATGACTTGATGAATTTACTAAGTAAAAGGGGTATTTAATGTTTTCCTGATTCTAACTACTTGGCATTCCTTAAATTCAAAAAAAAATTAAATAATGGTGTGGAATATTTGATCAAACTGGATTGTTCTTTGTTGTTGTTTTTAATTTATTCACTTCATAAAAATTTAAGGGATGATGACAGTTGCCTTCCTCTCCCTCTTCTGACAGTTCTTTTTCCATAAACTCTTTCTGGAAACTTTTTAATAATCATTGTTAAGTATTTTTACAAAATATAAAGCGTTGCCTGGCAACACATCATTTGCAAGAAAGCGTTTATCCTTCCTTTTCTTCAGTCACGATGAAAATGGTTTTTTATTTATTAAAGCAGAGAAAGAGAGAATTTGAAATGCACCACAGGATAGCAATTCCATGAAAGAGAAAAGATATAAATAGCTTGTCAGCGAATGTTTACGTTGGATAATTTATTAAAATCTTTATTTGGTTCATCGTATGCGTAAAATAAAGCTTTCGAAATAAATCTTTCTTACAGTTTTTCGAACTTTTGTTTGAAAAGATTTAATGTGTTATTGATAATAATTAATGCTATTTACTATGGAGAATTATAAAATGGTGTCATTCCACAATACTTACACTGAAAAAAGTGTACTAATAATTAATCAATTTTTACCTAATTGTATTACTGTCTTAGTGTTATGACCTAAGTTCTCGTTTAAATTAATAACTCATGAAGACTTATTTAAAATAGTTACTGAACAATATTTTAATTTTTTTCCAACATTTAATTTAATTAGATTAAGAATACTACAAACAGTAACAGTTCTATTTGCTACAAAATGAAAAAATAAAATAAAATTTATTAGTATAATAATTTCTATTATCATTCAGTGAAATTTTCAGAAACTTTCAGGGGTTTTTTTTAATTAATGCATGCAATCATATTATTTTTAATTGAGTTTAACTAGACTGACTTGAAAATCACAGCAAGTATAATTGCATAAACAACGCTTATAACCTCGGGACAAAGAAAAATTTTATCGATTTCAATTTTTTCTGTTAAATAAAAGATATAACTTAATTATAAGGAAGGACTTCATATTCCCTTTTTATAACTAAATTGTATCCTTAAAATATATTGATTTAAACTTTTGTAGGGTAAATTGTTTTTGTTTCATTTATCATTTAAAGTCTGCAGAAATTCATGAAGTGTAAGCCCAATTTTACTCAGTCAAATGCTTTAAACTTTGTATAGTTTATACTTAGAACTTTAAAATAACCTTTTTTAATTTTTCATTTTGCCTTTAATAAGTATTTTATTATCTTATATAATGTTTTATTTCGTAAAAGTTTTTTATGAAAACTTTTTTTTTAAATGTTTGCCATATAAATTCTTAATCTCAAGAAAACTGCTCATTTATCCTGGAAAAAGTTTTCAAAAATAAGAAAGACAAATAATTAAAAGATATATCATAAAATATTACATATATAAATAAATAACTCATACGTACGTTTATATTAACATAATGATATTTCTTGCATTAAAAAACTTTGAGTCAGCGCTCAAGATGCTGTAAAATTAAAACATTTTTTAACTAACTCAATTTTAAGTATAAAAAGCTTCCAAAACTGAATTAAGTGAACATTGAGATGCTTTAAAATGCAACTTAAAAGAAAATTTAGCATAAACAGATATTCTAACTGATATTTTCTATCTCTATATTATGATAATTTGTAATTACAATAACTAAACTCATTTGAAATGTGTGCATGTTGAAACAAACTTTGAAATTTTCATTATGAACAAAAATTTTACTATATACTAGGAGGTTTTTTTATCTGGACATTATATTCAATCAGCTAGTTATGCATGATTTTAACTTTCATTACAATCAGTTTTTTTCAATGCTTCTTGCCTTTTATGATTACTTTAACTATTGTTTTAATTATTGTGTGGTTAATTCAGTGAATAATGCACTTGAATATAATTAAAGCTTTTAACAACTGATAAACCAACTAATAAAGATAAAAATAATTAATTTTTAAAATTTCTTCAAAACTTTTAATATTTTAAAATAATTTTAAATTAAATGTATATACAAATGTATAACTTTTTACTTAACACTTGACTGATTTTTATCAAAACCATTATAAGTAGGGTGACTTTTTATTAATTTTTAATCTCAATAATTTGTAATAATTGTTATTCAGATGAAGCTTTCTAATTGTTTTCCTGTAAATATTGCCAGTACGTAATATTCAAATGATTTATTGTCATAATACTTGCTTGAATTTTTCAGCATCTCTATCTAAAAAAATTTTAAAATCAAATTAAATAAGGAATACCCTTTTCTATTGAAAGTCTACGTAGTAAAAATTTAAAAATAATATAATATATAACACAAAAGTGCAAACTTAGAATTTATTGTTAATCAACTTTTTAAGGCTGTTTTCGGTTAATGTTAAGGAATAGGACTTGAATTTGGAACATTTTTTAGATATAAAATTAATATGATATCCTGACTTCACTATCTTTTAAAGAGGAGTATTTTTTTTATCATACTTCCCATTTTTAACCGAGTCGATTCATTTTTATTCTGGTATAAAATTTGTTTCGTGTTTTTGCTCCTATATCGTAATGTTAAATGGGTTACGCCTTCACGTATTAAAATTAAAAGAAAATATTCATGGAATATTTTTAAATTTTTAAAAACACTATATTGTTAACAGAGGTATGAGCTAAGATATTGCAAATTCTCATGGAAATTTACGCATTTTTCCGTCTGAAAATGTGCTTCGCGTTTAGTTCCAGCTCTCGTACTTTTACCGAAGACAGCCTTAAGAGTTCACAGTGAGTTAGGTTAGGTGTAATATAAAAATGAGTAACTTGAATTATTTAATTCTAATAAATATTAAACAAACAATGCTTACCTAATGTGGCTTTTTAATTTCTATTTTTTACCAAGTCATATATATTAGAATCAGCTCTTGTAGATTCTAACAAAAGTAGGTTATTTAAGTTATCCGACTACGTTCGGAACCATGATTTGCAAAAGCGCATAAATGGATAATTTTCATGATATTTAGTGTCACTTAGATTAGAATATATGCATAAAACTGTTTTAAGAACATTTTGACAAAAATAATTATTTAAATATAATATTTTGGCAAAAAGTTAGCTTAAAATAATATTTTTTCCTAATGTTCTCCTTTTGTGAAACATGATTCCATTATAATAATATTTTGCCTGTATATAGCTCAGACCTCTCTACAGAGGCTCAACTAGAATTTTAGAAATATATGACTTAGAAGTGGGTTTATTCATATTTTACGACAACAGAGGAGAGAAATTTTAAGAAAAAAATGCCAATAATTATTTCAATTGGTGGTAACTCTGAAAATAATGTGAATTTTTCAAAAATTCTAGTTGAGCCTCTGGAGAGAGGTCTGAGCTATATACAGGCAAACTATTTTTATAATAGAACCATTTTTCACAAAAGGAGAACATTTGGAAAAAAATATTATTCTAAGTTAATTTTTTTCCAAAATAGTATATTTAAATAAATTTTTTTGTCAAAATGTCCTTAAAAGAATTTTATGCATGTATTCTAATCTGAGTGACACTAAATATCATGAAAGATATCCATTTATGCGCTTTTTTAAAATCACGGTTCCGAACGTAGTCAGATACCTTAAGGGTCATATCTGCTAGTTTTGATTGATATATTTTTTCTTATGTTTATAATAGAAAAAATTTATTCCTAAACAATATGATCCAAATTTTGAGGGGGGGTGTCTGAAAGAACCCCATTTCAATAAAATTGTTTTTTAAAAAATGTGTGTGGTTATTTGCTATTATTATTTTTTAATTTTTAAAAATTTTCAGTGAATTTTTGAACTTTACAATTACAGCTCCATCTTGCCACAGTGTGACACGCGTGCCGAGGGATTACTACCTCTCTTTTAAAGAAAAAAGAATTTGGAAAATTTATCTAATAAGACTCTAATACTATTCGTAAATATTGTACTGTAATATTCAAATATGCAATTCAGTTATTTAGAATGATAAATATCTGCCAGTACAATTTATTTATTTGGAGTTATCAAAACTTCTTGAGTTAAATAATTGTTCAATAATTAGATATTATAAATTCTGTTAATCTGTGTTAATATTGGAGTAAAAAATGTTTAATTTCTAAAAACAAATTAAATTAATGTTAGTATGTCCCGATTTGTGTCAGAAAATCAAAGTCACTCTGTCCAGTTTCTTATCAAATTCACTTTGATTAAATATTTTGTAATTAGAATTTATGGAAATATCTTATTCTATTTAAATAGTTCACTACTTTAAAGATATGAACTTTTATAAACTTTCACTTTTGTATAGACTTTATAATAGAACTTTTTATTTCGTACAGAAATTGAGAGTTCTAAAAGGTTTTTCAAACAAATTGTTTTAGTAAAATACTTTCTCAAAATTCTCTGGTATTGATAAAGGCTGTTATTTAATGAATAAAATAAAACATTGATCATTTCTTAGTTTAGTTTTAGCTATTCGTTATTCTTAAGGAGAGGAGAAGAACATTTTTTTAAAAATTAAGATTGAATTTTGTTTAATTTTTATTTCATAATCTCGAAACAGTATTCAAGATTTTCTCTGATATGCCTTTTCTTTTGAATATTTCTTTAATAGCCCACCGAAAGGAAATATATTTTTTTGAAAAATTTGTATTCTTCGGAAGCGTTGTAGCTTTTAAATGAGAACTTTCTTGAATAAATTTTGTTATGTAATTGCTAAGTAATTACTGTCTAAGATTAAAAGGTGCGAATTTTTTTGAAAGAAAAATTCCTTGTTTTACGAAGAAAGTTTAAGGATTTCTTAATGTACGGATATCTGTATACTTTTTATGAAATGGCTTGTACTTATGAAAAAAAATCATTTCTATTTTCTGTTATTAATTTTTGTTTTAATTACTTCCTTTTATTTTTAAAGAAACCAGCTTTTTCTATAATGCATTTAATGATAGTTCATTTTAGGAATTCAGAAAACCCAGTTTTAATACTTTAACATATATAAAATATTAATTGCAATATTTTGGGAGAATTTTAGAATTAGTTAAAATGAGTAATTTTGAAATTGGGATTGGATTTTTTGGATTCCAATTGGATTTTTATTCCTTCACTGTAAAGCACATAGTTTAGCCGTCAAAATAGTCATCTTGTCCTTTCAATGTACAAGATAAGAAGCTTCGCAATTAACAAAAAAAAGGTAAAAACTAAATATACGAAAATGGGTTTCTTCAAGGCTATCTACAGATGGCACTTAAATATCTAATAATAAAAACAATATTTAAGTGCTTGTATAAATATATAAAACTTTATTTGCTCGTTTCATTTTCTGCATTTTTTTTATTTAAAACAGTAAATTAATCCATAAAATAAGCTGAAATTTATCGTTGATGACTTTTATATGTTCGACATAATTTCAAGCTAAATATTCATAAATGCTAACTTGAATAGTTAACCAATTGTCATCTTGGACGTAAAAGTGATTCAAGTCTTTTTACATGAAAATAAATTCTTAATATATGTTAATGTTTTAAAGGAAATAAATTTTTTATTGCTTATTCATATTTTACTTA
The DNA here is from genome assembly GCA_019973935.1 of Trichonephila clavipes. NCBI lineage: Eukaryota > Metazoa > Arthropoda > Arachnida > Araneae > Nephilidae > Trichonephila > Trichonephila clavipes. The sequence continues at coordinate 71,117 of BMAU01020600.1, forward strand.
TATTTATCTATTAAATAATTCATTTTGAGAGGTACCCTTGGGGTATTACTACTTTGAATTCTACATTTTGCAAATAAGAAAGAAAAATGATTCGATACTTTAATAATAATAAAATAGTTTGTGATATGAACTATTTCACTTTTAAGTGAATTAATTGCATGCATTCACTTCGATAGCTCAGTAAAATAAAGAGCAACACTCAATCTACAAATTTTCGAGTCTCTTTGGACTGCAGCTCAATAAAACTTAAACTGGCAGCACACAGTAACATGGCGGTATTGTCACAACTTTCACTTCCTCTTCTTACTCTCTTCATTTCCAGTCATTACACTACAGGCGGTACGGTGATATGCATGCAAGCGCAACACGTTGGAAACAATATATTTTTGGAATTACTCTCATTAACACTGCCAGTATAACGGGTGAATTCTTTACTGAGGGAGATTTACAATAATGGGCTTCATTAATTTAAAACTCCTTCGGAAATTCATTCCGTTAAATTAACTGTTGACCAATAAAAAGTTGAGTAACAGGCAAAATGCTCATTTCTTACTAAAAATTTAATCTCCTCTAACATGCAATTTTCATTATAGCATTTTTTAAAATACTCTAAAGGAAAATATAATTAATTTCTAAAATAATTTCTTACATAATGAAATGCTGCAATTAGGATAATTTTCTATTGTTTCCAATTTTCACAAATCAAATTATATTTATTTCAGATTTTGTAAAGGATTCTATAAATCTTTGCTACCTTACATTCAATTTGTTTTTATGTCATATGAAATCATCATATGTAGAATTTTGACAAAGGAACTATATGGTAACATAAGTCTGCTTTTAATTTTTTGATGATTATTGAGAACTAACTTATTTTTAACCAATTTAAGGGATTCCTAAATTTGTACTGAGCTGGACATTCTATTGAGATTGCTAGGAGCTAGATGGTTCCCTATATTTTACAATTTAATGTACAAGCTTACAACTTGAGAGGTATTGCAAAGACAAGATTTAGTTTGAAATAAACATAATAATAATTCTTAATTAATTTACCAGATAAATGAGACGCAAATCTAAGTTATAATTAAAACCTTTAAGCGTAAACTAAGTTATACACATGCTAAATTAAATCCAAATTAGCGACAATAGTGAAAAGTAATATTTTCCCTTACAATAGAGAAGAAATGCAATTCTCAAAATAATATTTCTTTCTTATTGTATTTATAAATGTTATTATAAACAAACTATAAAATGCAACATCGAAACTTTTAGCCTACTAGCATGTGCAACTTTTAAAAAATGTATAGGTGATATTTGAAAGAAAAGAATAAAATCAGACACATATACAGTCGAATCTCCATATTATGAACCTCTATGTTGCGAATTTTTCTATATAGCGTACATTTTCCTGGAACCAAAAACATTACACGATTTTCCTCGTAAACTTCCCAATAGCGAAGGTATTTTCTATGTAATGAACTTCTCTTATGAGTCAATTTTTTTGTCCCACTATTTTTAAAATATTTCAGGACATTTTTTTGGTTATTTTCTCTTTTTTAGCACATTGTATCGTGATCTATTGCCTTAAACTGGTTTTACCAAGTACCTAACTCACCTACATCAATAAAATTTCCGTATAATTTTTTAAACAAACTGAAGTAAAATAAATAAGTTTTATCAGTAATTAAATTTAAGAGCGCATGGGGTAGTGTATGCTTAAAATTACTGGCTATAAAAATGTATGTTTAAAATTAAAAAATGTCACTAAAAAAATTCAGTAATTTTAATATAGAATATTATTTTTTAAATTTTGAAAGTGTGTATTACTGGGCAATGTTTTTTTTCTTTTTCTATTCATGTTTTCTTTGCAGATTTTTTTTTCTTGTGTAAGATGCATAAAATAAATATATATTAATTTACAAGAAGAGTATGAGTAATTACTTTTTTTAAATAATGTGTAGTGTCTACAAATTTTAAAAATTGTATGTGGTTCATGAAGTACTTTGAAAGATGAGCCTCTATATAATGAATTTTTCATACAACGAACTTTTTTCGGGATTTAGCGACTTCGTTAAGGTATCCGACTACTTGCGACAACTTTTTTTTGAAAAAAGGGGATATGGGGATTTTTTTGTGATTCTTATATTTATTTAGTATATTTTAAAGAAAAAATCCTAAAATTGGTAAAAGAAAAAAAATTATTATTATTAAAATGGGAAAAAACTAGTAAAAATGTACGAAAAGTTACATAAAGGGGGCCCGCTCTGTACAAAGATTTTATGAAAAACTCTCAATTTTTCAATTTTGATGTGTTACTTTGTTATTCCTGTTTGAAGTGACCTTCAGGCTAAGAGATACTTTAATTTTTACAAAAACTAGAGCACTTTATCTTAGTGATTATACGAAATTGCTTAAAAAAACATTGACTATATTCACATAAAGGACTGCAAATTTTGAAATAAAACAGTTATTGATAAATCTGAAGATCAAAACACTTCTACTGTTATGCAGAATATAAGCAAAAAACTTTAGCTAATTATTTTCAAAACTTTTTGAGCAATCGCTGTCCCCGTTTGAGTTTTTCGAAAAAAACACATTTCGAGTAAAACGCATTTTAATGTTTGACATCCTGTGTAAAGTTATGGCATTTGCTTTTACTAAAACGCTTGTAATTTTTGTTCTAGTGGAGGGAAAATAAAATACTTGGTATTGTTATTAAGCTAATAAAATGGTCCATAAAATAAAGTCATAAAAAAATTTGTCAATTTTTGAAAAAATTCATGGTCTCAGGGTAGTCGGATATCTTAAATAGAGGTTCGACTGTATATGTCTCATTTCATTCAGGTGTGCGTGCTTGTGAATCATAACCGATAGCACGACCTATTGAAGAGCACAGCGACAATGATGCCCAAAGATACGGGACAAGAATTCAAAAAAAATCAACTTGAAACTCCTGAGTTTTGTTTAGTTTTCTCTCTCCTCCAGAAAAGTATTTCTATTACTCCTCTTTACATGATTACTGAAAGGAAGGCAAATCCAAAACATTCATGGTTAGACTTTATTTTAACAGAAAAAAAACCCTGAAGTGATGATTACGATATACTTTTTTACAAATGATTCTAACTCGATTACGCAAAGAATGCAACTGTGCTGAGTCAGTGTTTCTCAAACTTTCGATATTCGCGACCCAGTTTTCAAACATAATTTTCCTCGCGCCCCCTTCCCCTACAGTAACAATGTATTGAATGCAGTAATAATGTATAATACACTGGCCTCAAAAAGTTAAGGTACAACCGGGTTTTTGTGTCTAATTTGCAAATGAATGAATGTAGAAACAAAAAATTTGGAGGATATGTGCATTAAATAGTTTTTATTGAATGCGTCATAGAAATTTGTATAAGTGTATTGCAAAAACGATTTATAACAAAAAATGCAATCTCTGCGGAAAAGTCCATTCTTGGAGAAAACAGCACATCACAGTGTTATGTGGTAAAATGGCATAAAAACAATACAAAAAATGGGTTCTAATAAGGAATGTGTCCACCCCTAACTTGAATGCATTGGCGGCATCGATTTCCCATGCTGTTTATTAAGTTGTCGGACACCGGAATAGGAAGCGAAGACCAGACACATAGTAAGCCTTGTTTCAGCTCATGTAACGACCTTGGAGGAGGATTTAAAGCAGCAACCTCTCTGCCAAGATAGTCCCAAAGATGTTCTATCGGATTCAGGTCTGGAGATCGAGCTGGCCATTCCATTCGTTCCAAACCGTGATCCTCCAGATACTCCTCAACAATCCGAGCTCGGTGAGGTCGTGCATTATCATCCATCAGAATGAAGTCGTTACCAATAGCAGCAGCATATGGGCGGACATATGGATCAAGTATCTCATCCCGATATCTAAGACCAGTTACGGTTCCTCCATGGAACACATGCAGGTCAGTGTGGCCACCGAGCGAGATCCCTGCCCAAACCAGGATTCCACCACCTCTATAACTGTGTCTTTCAACAGTGTTGGATTGATGGTATCTAGTGCGCTGTTCCCTCCAGATCAGTAGACGCCCTGAATCACTCTCCATTGTAAATCTGGACTCGTCTGTGAACAGCACAGAAGCCCATTGTTGCTGCGTCCAAGAAACATGTTCTCTTGCCCAGCATAAGCGGTTCCTTCGCTGCCGTCCGTTGAGGGAACGCACACAACTGGTCTTCTTGCATACAGACCGGCATTGTGAAGACGATTTTGCACCGTAGTAGCGGAGATTCTTCTTCCTGATGCTTGAAAGTGGTCTGCAACGAGCTGCGGCACAGTAGTGGTTCTTCTCCTTCGTGCCGAAAGAGCTAGAAAACGGTCTTCTGCAGGTGTTGTAGCTCGTGGTCGGCCTGGAACAGGTCTTCTGGACACAGAATCTTCGGATTGGTATTGATCCCAAAGTCGCTGAACAACACTACGAGACACATTGAGACGTCTAGCAGCATCAGCCTGCGACAATCCCATTTCCATCCATCCAACTGCCCGCCACCTTAACGAATTGGGTAAACGACGTCTCTAAGACATTTTCTAAACTCTATTGACTATTGTCACCGAAACTGCCAACAACTGTTGAGAATCAACACAAGTTACAAACAAAAGTACGAAAGCTTGATATTTGCATATTTTTCTCTCACCCATAAATATACGTTCTTTTCTATAAAATAACAGTGGTAGCAATCGTTTTTGCATTAATGTTTTTAAAGTTCGTTATTATCATTTATGTAAACTATGCATTTTATTGTTACTGCCATTTTTTATGGTGAGCTTCGAAAAACATGTTGTACCTTAACTTTTTGAGGCCAGTGTACTTTGACGCTAAAGCTATATTCTGCCGTACTGATACATTTTTAAGTTTAGTATATCAGAGTCAGTGTGTATTTTTTTTATTATGTCAGATTATATTTTGTTTTGCTTTCCTTTTAGTAAATTGATAATTTTTTTTAAATCTTTTATATTCGACTTTTCGATATGCTCGCGCCTCCTCGTAGGGTTATCACACCCCCCAAGGGGGCGCGCCCCATATTTTGAGAAACGAAACACTGGCTTAAGTGACAGATTCGGATAAGTCATTTCTTGCTACTTCAAGTCTATGCCACATTTCTTCAATCGTGGTGACGTCTAAGTCTCTGAGCAATCCATGACTAAATATTTTAACGGGTGAAAGATCTGGTGATCACGCTGATCGAGGTAACATTTCAATACCAGCTGTCTCGAGGTATTTCAGGATACGTCGAGCAACATGTGATCTTGCGTTAACTTTCTGAAAGATGACGTATTCGAGGACTCGAAAACAAAACATATACTTAAGACTTGAGAAATAAAATGGTTGCGGCTCAGATTATCGAAGACACGAATAAGATATGTTCATATCAGATACTCAAAGGCTGTTTAAGCCATTGCATCAGACCAATATAATGGTAGTTCATGTAAACAGGTCAAGTTCTTTTTTTATGGTACCTGCAGACATGGTTACGTTAGTCATGATGCTGTGTGCAGAAGTGCAGAAACAGGACTTAATACGACGTGGTGCTACTAACGTATTCAGTCTTGTCTTTGGGTGCACTTCTCTCGTCATGCGTCTCTATGCTCCAGTTTCAAGGAAAGCCGAAATAATTGTCGCTGTGCAGTCTTCTCGTGCTGCTCTAGATGTTATCGCTCTGTTTGTGTGTATATTTGTCATGTTGCAAACAAGCTCAGTTCCTGCCTTAAAGTCTGTGTTCTGGCTGTACGATCCTTCAAGGTCAGTATGACGACATGTCTGTCCTCTCGAGAGCTAGTCGTGAGAGGCTGTTGAGATTCTGCATGGTGCTCAATATGAACTTTCATAATCTCTCGATTCCACCACTCATTATAATGAAAAATCTTTTTCCCCTCAAAATAAATTTTTAATAATATTTTCAGTCGACTTTCAATCTTTTACGTCCATTTCACGGGGGATCTCATCGCAGAAGGTTGAATTATCGAGTTGCAGATTTTATTTTACAAGTAAGTTTTTCCTAATATTTTCTATATAAAAAATATTTTTATTATTCCTCTCCTTGAGAGATTCATTATTGTTCTCTTTTCTCAATTTCTTTTTTCTATTTTATTAGGTTCTTCATCCACGTGTTGTATTAGGCTTAACTTTTCAACTTGGCTTTATTTTCTATATCTATTTTTCTAATTTTGCTGTACGGGGAAGGTTGGATCCACAAAGCATTGCTAACCCTAATTCACTGGCCTAATTCAGCGACAGCTTTAGAAATCATAATAGGTCTCCAGTTTAGTCCAAAGACTTTTTTGTATCTACATTTGCTGTGTCTGCTGAATTCCAATTTCTTACTTCTTTAGCACTGTAGGTTCTAGTACTTCACTTTTATTTTATTATTTATTTTATTATATTATATATATATATATATATATATATATATATATATATATATATATATATATATATATATATATATATATAATAAACCGTCCCATGCTTACAATCAGTTATTCAAAATTCATTTGAGATTATTTTTTCTTTAGTTTATTTTATTTATTATATCAAATTAGATAAAAATAATTTTAAGACAATTAAATTAAAAATCTAGATGATACAAAATACTCGACATCAATTAATTGAAAAAAATTTAGTTTTAAAATTTGGAATCCGAAGTTTAATTTTAATGAGTGGTAAAGAAGATATACAAAAATAACTATTTAAAAAAAAATGAAAAGGTTTCTGTTTGTAAAAATAAACATTAATGGTTTAATTTTAAGTCTTTTTAAAAAACATTTCTAAATATTTGTTTCGATCAAGTACAATCTGATTTTAAAAAAATTTCTTCACTGCCAAAGTCATCATCATTAAATTTATTTATTTTTATATCGATGAAAAAAATGTTTTCGTTTTAACTATAACAATTATTTTTAAAAAATGGGAGTGAAAGTTTACTTTTGGATTCATTTGCATTGATTTTTCCGAAATAATTACGCTAAAAGGGCTTGGTTTGTATTTTTAAAAGAAACTGCTTTATTAAAGAATCAAATGTGCAGCTTTAATTTATGCAATACTACTGCATTACTTTAGAGTGAAATTTCTAAATTGTAATGAAATAATTTATTAACAAAAAAAAACTCTGATTTGAAAGTGCAAAAGATTCTTACTCTTCAATGGTTTCCAGCTTGATACCACTGAATCCTCAAATGAATTTAAAATTAGTAACATGAATACCACAGAATGGGTGGATAGAAGCTATCCATCAAGTAGTTTGTTTATTACAATTCATTGGAATTAAAATGTCAAAAGAAGTTTGAATTTCCTCTGCAGATGTAAAGAGTGTTTTTTTCCAGGTATAGAAGTTTAAGTTGGCATTACTTTCCAAGATGGCGACCGATTTAACAGCTGTCAAGTGATTTAATCTCAGTTTGGTTTGGCAATTCATCAAAACGATCATCAAGCAAGGCGTAGATTCGTCGAATGGGCCCAAAACGAGATTGCCGTTGTTCCCGATTTTCATAAGCGAATTTTGTTTAGCGATGAAGCGCACTTCTGGTTGAATGGCTACGTCAACAAACAAAACTGCCGCATTTGGAGTGAAGCTAATCCACAAGTGTATGTCGAAACGCCGTTACATCCAGAAAAACTGACTGTTTGGTGCGCTTTATGGGCTGGTGGAATCATTGGTCCGTACTTCTTCAAAAACGATGAAGGCCACAACGTTACAGTCAATGGGGATCGGTATAGAGCCATGATTACTAACTTTTTCATTCCTGAATTGAACAATCATGATGTCCAAGAGCTGTGGTTCCAACAAGACGGCGCAACATGTCACACAGCTCGTGCCACAATCGATTTATTGAAAGACACGTTTGGTGACCGCCTAATTTCACGTTTTGGACCTGTGAATTGGCCTCCAAGATCTTGTGATTTAATACCGCTAGACTATTTTCTGTAGGGCTACGTAGTCATTGGTCTATGCGGATAAGCCACAAACGCTTGACCATTTGGAAGACAACATTCGCCGTGTTATTGCCGATATACGGCCACAAATGTTGGAAAAAGTCATTGAAAATTGGACGTCCAGATTGGACTACATCCGAGCCAGCCGTGGCAGTCATATGCCAGAAATCATATTTAAAATGTAATGCCACAAGATTATCTTTCGAATAAAAAAAATTCATGTCAATCGAATAATACATCGTTGTTTTATTGCAATTTAAAGTTCTATACCTCTAAAAAAAACACCCTTTAGTACAATGCCACCCAATCATGTGACGAATATAATGGTCTTCTCAGTAGTGGCCTTTGTACTACTGGACTCCGGTATTCTTGAAACAGTACCTTTCAGGGACCACAACTACACAATCAAGCGCAACACTCTTTCCCCTGCTTTTTTATAATAGCATGAAAATGAATTGCCCTTCTTACTGGTTTAAACTCAACAATCTTCTTCGTCTCCTTAAAAGCGTTCTTGACTCAAACCCAGCACTCAACACTCAATCCGAAAAGCAAATAACGCTCACGAAGGGTACATCGGTTATTTAAAGCAAACATAATTTGCATATTCATGATGGCTCTACCAGTGCCATTTTTATTCGTCTAGTGCGAATTTAAATAAACGACATATTTCAAATGTACAAATACACCTCCTAAATTTCGTTTATCCAGCACAGTTACTTTTTGGCGTTGAGAATTCATTTTCTGTCAGTATATGTATATACATTAAAAAAGGATTAAGTTTTTTGTATCAGTATTATCATCAATATAAAAATATATAAGAAAGGAGTAGTGTGGAAAAATATGCAGATAAGGAAGAAAATAATCTATCTATAAACAGTTACTTTAAAGTTCTAAGCATATAACCGGTGAATAATTGATTTTTATATAATCTTTTTTTCAGAATGTAGTTAAACAAGAAATGTAATATTTGTTTCTTTCCTTTCTGAGTTAAATTTAAATAAACATTGAACATTATTATAGGGTATATGTTTTTGAACTTTTTTACGTAATTTATAATTCGTAAAATGAAATAAATAAAATGTTAATTACAGAAATAATAAATGGAGTAAAAGAATGATATAAATAAATTTATTTCTCTTTACAGTTTTGAATTTGATTCCAAAACTCTTTCCAGTTCAATTTTTCCTTCTTGTTTTTGCTATATCAAATATAATAAGTTATTTAAAGTACGGTTATAAATCTTTGATTTTTAAGCAATCTAAAACTCACCACAAAATCATTTTAAACGTAAGTTAATTATTACAATCAGGCCTCCGGAAAAGTATTGTTTGTACTGTCTCTTTTTTAATTTTATAAAAAAAATCATGTAAAGATGTATATTTAGAGAGATATTCTAGAAATTCTAAGTACTAAAAAAATTCGTTATCAACGTCTTTTAATTTCACGATTCCGAAATAAAACACCATTATTTTTAATATTTGAATTTACTTATAATATTTATCTGTATTTTTTTAAAATATTTATCAACACTTTTGTTCAAAATACATACATGCCTTTAAAATTATAAGCTTTTTCCTAAGAATTTATTATATGCTTTGTGTTTAAAATACATATTAAAAATTATCAAAACTCAGAGATCTTATAAGAAATATAATTTTTCCTGAAACTTGTTATAATGAAAATTAACGATTTTAAAAGTAGAATAAATCTTTCTGCAATATTCAGCACATATTTAGAAAATACAAGAGATACAATTCTTTATTTTACTTTTTCTAGACAAGTAAAACTCTTCATAAATCAAATCAATATGTATCCCGTATCATAATAAAGTAAATTTTGGAATTGAAAAAATCAGTAATATTGTGTCATCTATAACATAACATTATAAAAACACCTTTAACAAATTTTCAATCTTTTCAAATAATACTTATTAAATAACATTCTCTATGTTTTATTGAATAAAGACAAAACTTCTAAGCATATTATATATATTACAGTGTGACATCAATTAAAAAGATGCCTTATTTAACCTGCCTAATTCTATTGTATCTCCACAATTGCCAAAAGGACGTACTTTCTATTCCTTGTGAAAATTGTTTTGCTTTTGAAAGTTAACAAAGGAACAAACATTAAAAATGAAAATATAAGCCTCATGATATTAAATACTTTAAAAAAAGCCGTATCAAAAATTTTCAATTTTTATACAAAATGCTTAATGCTTAAGATGTAAAAGTACATTATAAGAATTTGAAAAAATTAATTACAATTTCCTTTTAAGATACAAAACGCTTCAAAACATGTTTCCTTTTTATACATTTTTTTCATCTCATTCTTGATTCATTGATCCTTTACACAACAAAAAAGTGCAATTAATTTCAATTTCTGAAATGAACTTGAAACAAATAATGATTTAAACCAACTTTAAATAATCAGATATTTTGACATTTATTTCATTACAAACAATTCAATTTCGTTGTGCTCAGATTTACTATTTGTCTCTACTTCATGTGTTTCAATCATACCGAAAGAAAAAAAATCGAATTAAATATTTCCCTTGTATTTCTCCTAATTCATTCCTATAAATCAGTGCTTCTCAAACTTTCAATACTCGCGCGCGCGCGCGACCCAATATTCAATCATCATTGTCATCGCGCCCCCTCCATACAATAACAATGTATTGAATTCATTAATACTATACTTTTACACTAAAGCTACAATATATATATATATATATATATTATATACGACTTTAACTTATTATGTGCCACCGACGTATATAAACGTCTCTCTCAGCCAAAGCATTAATTTTCTGTACGTATATATACGGCTTGCCGAGTACGATCTTTTCTGTGCACTGCTATCCATAAAATTATTCCGAAGGCTTTGGAATGCAATGAAAGAACTTTGACAGAGTTTGCGAAGGACTTACTTATTTCAGAGGATTTGTTTATTTATTCTTTCCTCCCCTCCAATACATCACATACGGGCACCTACGTGGAAAAGGGGGGCATTGGGGAGCGAACCGAGAAACTTTCAATCGACTGTTAAGGAATTAATTATAAACCGTACCATTCATCCAGATAAATGATAATACAAGTCCATGGGGTCACTGGTAATTATCAAACTTGTACTTAAGTGTAGTCGGTACCCCTAAGTATTGTTAAATTAATAATAAAATACATTGAACAGTACTGATACTTTTACAAGTGTATTATATCAGTGTGAATGTATGTTTTATATTTTATTATGTCATAAAATATTTTGTTTGTTTACTTTCAGTAAATTAATAATTTTTTGAATAATCTTCAGTTTTCAACTTTTCAATAAGCTCGCGCCCCCATCGTTAAGTTATCACGCCCCTCAAAGGGGGTGCGCCCCCACAGTTTGAGAAACGCTGCTATAAATAAAAAGAAAAGTATATTTTTAAGAAAATAACATCACATGAACGTCCATTAATTTTCCTTCAGTTAGTAAGGCTTTGTTTCTAAAAACAATTTTTTTCATTTATTAGCTATTTATCCCTAAAATAAAATTAATTTCTTGCAGTGAATATTTTTACTTAAAACTTCGGTCTAAAAGAGAAATTAGCAAAGCAATTTGAACTAATATTATTCTTATTTTATTTTTAAGCGTATATTGTGTGTGTGTTATCACCTCCATTCATTTTACTTAAATCTACTCCAAGTCTGTGTTTAATCTTTTGATCACTTCTACATTTTAGATGACAAATCATATTTCGTCCTTTTTTTGAAGAAATTCGTGTTCAAAAAGAAAAAAGAGGTGCTTAGAAATGATGCTTAATTCTGTTTTTAAAACCTTATTTGTTTATTTCTCAGAAAAATATAGAAAAGGTAATTTAGTAATGATCAGAGCAACGTTTTCGTAACATCATCTAAAAGAAATCCAGTGTTAAAAAAGATATAAAATTGTTAAATGTTTAAGAAATATTTATTTAAAAAAAAAGAAAAAGCGAAAGAAAGTTTTAAAAAATTTACTACTAACATAAATTGTATACATTTTTTTAAGAAACTAATCACTTCATCTTGATATTTTAAAAAATTTTTTAAAAAGTAGTGTTTAGTTTATCAATAAACATGAAATTTGAATTATTCAAAAAAATTTACTTTGAGAACAAAATCCTAGTACAAAGTCAGTACTTATTTTCTTTTAAAATAAAATAATAAATAGCAATATTGTTATAAAAATATTTTATTTAACTATAAATCTTATTTTGCTTCTTCAATAACCATAATTTTTTTTAAAAATGCAGCTTTACTTCTTCCTTTTAAAACCTTAAAATTGCAATAATATGATCTTTCAATAAAAGTCACATCTCGATTAGCATTGAAATTATAATATAAATAAAAAAGTGCGTTTCGAAGAAGTTTATTGTATAATCTTATAACATAAATGATACAATTTTTCTCAAGAAAATTTATTTATCCATGTTAGAAATATTATCAAGCGCATTGCACGTATTTTTCAAACTTTTTGTCAAAAATTAGATACCTTGGAGAAATATAAATCATGACATAATTTAGGAATCGTTTTCTTCTAAAAATACTTAAGGTTATCTTGATATATTATAAGGGTCTTATAAATAAGAATTCACTTAAATTAAAGATATGATAAAACATTAATTTTGTGCTGTTACTTTTCCTTCCTCTGTTAATTATTAACTTATTAGAATTATTTTCTTGTCATCCAAATAACTTAACCGAAATTTACTTCTATTGTTTCTCATATGGCACATATTTTTATCCATATCTTTTTAAAATACATGAAAGAAAATTCCTTTTCATCAAGTTCAGAACATTCAATCAAAACAATCACTTGATGCATTTATTCCTGGATAAAATAATACACATTGAGTACGTGAAAACGAAAGCAAAAAAGTTAATTAAAATATAAACTTCTATCAGGAATTCAAATCTTATCATTTTGTTATACGTAACAATACAAGAAAATAAAAATTCAAAATAAACTTTTCTGTACATTATTTTCATAATATATTATTGCTTTAAGACTAAAACTAATTATATTATGCAATTGTAATTAATTATAAATCTTTTTCAGCTTTGAAACCCCTTTTTAAGTATTATTTCCTGCTTTTCACTACATTGGCATCAAAGCAATATTAGTTTCTAATGATTTAATAATCGAAGTAAAATTGAATAAGTTCTAATAACTTCTGTAACTTAGAATATCGTGGCCGGAATGTTGCGGGTTCGAGTTCTGCTTACCCAGAAGACCATCCATGTAGAATGGGCAGATGGACGTTAAATATGTCGAGGCTCAATTTCCTTCCTTTGGTGTGATAGTTAGGAAAGAAAGTGCCAACTCAAGTGTCAAAAGCGCCACTTGACAAGAGACTCAAAATTACGAGGTCCGTCACTAATAGCCCTTGTGTTATTTTATAGAGCAGGGGTCGGCAACCTGTTGCACGCGTGTCACATATGGCACGCGATGCAATTCTCAGTGAAACTTTGTACAACTCAACAAATTTGTCAATTTTTGGAGTGGTTGAAAGTTGATAAATTTGTAACGGGCCTTCTTGAAAAAATCTTCAGAATTATAAACATTTAAGGAATTGCGAAAAAATCTGAAAGAGATAACTCTAAAGATAAATTTACAGCTATTCTGTAAATTATTAAATGTCATTGCTAGAGAGGTTCAATTGTTCGAAGAGAGAAAATTGCTCGTTTGAAAATTGTTTTGTAGCTTTTGGTTATACATATCTGAGTAAAAATTTTCCCTCATATGAAAAATATTTCGAGTTCGCAAAGAAATTGTTTAACAACTGAAGGCTCAGAATCGTGTGAAACTTAAAGATGCACATTATACTTCTGATTTTGCGATATGAAAGTAAAGCGGTGCAAACACTAGGTTTGCATTAAAAAATTTTTTTTTTCTTTTTATTTAACTATAATGAAGGAAACTGCTTACATTTTAGGATGCCAATTTCTTATTTTAATAGATATGTTTAAAATACATAATACATGTACAATTTTGATTTTTTTTATTTTTCTTGAAAAATAATTATATTTTATGCTTCTTATTTATATGTCTTTAAATATCTTTAAATGATGCAAAATTAATATAATAAAACTGTAAATCTATATTGTTGACCTCTATTCTCCAAATCTGCATGCATTACTACGGGAATCGAATTGTTTTAAAAGTGTTTTTCTGCGTGGCACGCCAAATCATTTTGGTATATTGGTTTGACACTCCACAGTTAAGAGGTTACCGACCCCTTTATTGAGCTATGTTAATATAAGTCTCTCACCACACTCATCCTTTGCTTTAAATATATTTTCATGCACATTCATTACAATAATATGCGATATGCACTCTATGAAATTACAGATGACTGAATGCTTTTGTATCTATTCTGTATACACATTTTTATAATAAAAAATAGTATTAAAAAAGCTTTCATATCTTTCAATACAAGGAGTTTTATAAATGTGCTTTCTTAATACTACTGACCGAGTCTTGTGTACTTTTAATGAAAGTCTTTAGAAGAAAAATTGTGTTACTTTTAATGTCTTTGAAATACGGATAAATTTTATGTCACGTTGTTAAGAAGGCTCGTTTTTTCATAAAAGAAATGTAGAAAAATTTTAGCGCAAAAGTAACATGAATAGCCTAATTATAAGTTAATAAAACAATCTTCATTTTAGTTTTTATACTCATACATGCTTTCACTTTTATTAATTTTGAATGATAACTTTACCTTAAAATAACAGAAAACTTTTTTTACTTTAATCTTCTTATAATCTTTCCTCTTTTTAGCTGTTAAACTGCATTTTTAAGAAGTAAGAATTCTTATTTGGAAAAAAGGATGCTGAAATGAAAAAAGAGGCTTACGAAATTGATATAAAAATTGTGTCCTTAATAATTTTGTCTCCTAACTTCTAGAAAAAAACAAAAGGTATTAGTGAAGTAATTAATTGCAAAAAATTCTTTCGTAAGATCTGCCTAAAGGAAACAAGTTTCTGAGATCAATTTGTCAAGTATGAGCTATTATAAAAGGAGCTATTTCAAAACTCTTTCGCATTTAGGTAGTTTTGAATGCGTTAAAGAAATCAATTACTGTACGAGGGAAAATCTTTTTACTTTTAAATAACATTATACGACTCGTTTTTCTCTCATTAGCTCATGTATTATGAAAATATTTATTCTGTTCTATCCACTCTGCTTTTTCCACGTCTCCGTATCAAAGTTGCTCATACGAATACAAGGTATCTATAAGATAGTTTGACAATTTTTCAAGCTAAGAAATCAAATATTAAACGAAAAAATATTAAAGTCAAACGAGTAGTAATACATATCTAGTAGTATTAGATACTAAGTTTATTCATAGATAGTGTTAAGTGTTATAACT
Organism: Trichonephila clavipes; assembly: GCA_019973935.1. Lineage (NCBI taxonomy): Eukaryota > Metazoa > Arthropoda > Arachnida > Araneae > Nephilidae > Trichonephila > Trichonephila clavipes. The sequence continues at coordinate 86,468 of BMAU01020600.1, forward strand.
GACGCTAACTTTAACTGAACGATAATCATTCTTTGTTCAGCAATACGGTAACGGAGATGCACAACGGTGCTGAAAAAGCGAAACGTTGCCTTTGGTTCCATAAAAACCATTCTGCTGTGAAAGTACGACGAAATATTTTTCAAGCATACAAGAAAAAAGTCCCAAAAAGATATACTACATACTACAGATTTTCTTTATGAAAATCATCAAAGAAAATGCCAGGGGGTTAAATTTTTCATCAGGATGTGTGCATGTGTGTGTGTGGCGTACCTTGTCACAACCACAACGACGTTATATCTTGCCTCAATGTTCAAGTACCAGTTTGGATTGATCGTGGAGGTGTTGTTCAATGACCACCAAGATCACCACATATTTTACCATTATATAGAGTTTTGTAAGGAATGAAGTGTACACTGAACCATTTAGTCCATTCTTGAACTAAAATCTACAATCTGTATTACAACTAATATGTTCTTCGGAAACATGCAGACAAATCTGTGGTAAGAACTGATTTACCTATGGCACATTTGTAGAGTAACTAAAGGAAGCTACACAGAAACTGTTGTGATAATAGTAAAATCGAACTACTTCCATATCTTGCAACAATATGTATTTTAATTAATTTTTCCAGTATATCACAAGCAATACATCCATCTTTTTGCCCAACTAATTTATATACACCCTGTATATCAAAAACGAAGATGAACTGCATGCTGTAGATTTGTATGTAGTACTCTTCTAAGAAGCAATTGAATGATAAAAGATTTAATTACTTTAAAACTTATGTTATGAGCAAGAAATGTAATCACACTTTCTGTTATACTAGTTTTTACTGATGTAATTCAAGATACGTCAAGTCTGAATTATGATTTTAGAAAATCTTAAGTTAACTTTAGTAGCAATCTGCATTTACTTACACTTCTAATTAATTGATTAACATTTCCTCGGATCACTTTTGTTATACTTATCATATTGAATGTTTGTTATAAATTTTGTTTAAATAAAAATTATTAATATTTTTTTAAAATTTTGTATCACTAGTCTTTGAATCCTGGACATATATTATGTTTAATTCAATAAATAGTTACTTTTATAAATATCACATGTAAAAAATTGAATTGATCCAAATAAAATTTTGAATCAACTTACTTAACACGGATCTTATCAGATGTTTATTTCATGAGTATTATTAAGTGTCGATAAAAATTTATTTGTTGCTTAAAAATGTAGTTATCAGTTCCGAAAGTTAAAATAAAAAGAAAGTTGCAAGTAATGAAGAAATTATATAATAATACCACAGTTTATTGAATAAATTAAAATTAAAATCAGATTATTTTATAAATCATGTCAAATTTCTCATCATCCTTTCTTAACGGTATTTATAACTTCAGTTAAATTTTGAAACAACGATTCTCAAATTGGGCATCCATTTTGTGTCGCGTGAAAGACTCTGGAGAAGGAATGGGAAAACACGGCAAAAAATGGAAGGAATATATTCACTACAAAAATATATCACACATGATTTCTGTAGTTGAAGTCATATTTTGAAAAAAGATACATAAAATTTTAAATCAAGCCAAGGGATTTTAAAATGAATTTACGGTCTTCGATTTACGGTAATGCTATGGACTATTTCTTCTAAATAACATTCAGAAGGAATTATTAGATTTCCGATTATTTTTGGAAGTCATTATACAGTTTCACAATTCTGATACTGTGTGAAAAATATAAAATGTACAAACCAATCACTGAAATAAATAATATATATTAAGAAACTAAATTTTTATTCTTATTCTAAAGATTCGAAATACAGAAGTTCTTCACACTTTATGGAAACGATTTTGCCAATCATTTTTTTCGTTTGTATTTTGAACTTTGGTAACTTCAGAATAATCGTCTGCTAAGGTCTTCTTTTGATTGGAATGTAATAAAAGATTTATTTTAAAAAGGCCTCCTAAAAATGTGATATTGGAGAAGAAGGTTACATAATTAAACTTTCCAAGGATAAATATTAGTATCAACAAATTAACAAGCGGCGTAAAAATCTCGGTTATTTCATTTCGATCAAAGGTATTAAAATTTATTAAATTTGAAAGGATATAAACGTCTAGCAGAAAATAAAAAAGAAAACATGACCATGAAACTTCATCCTAAGACTGTTCAAACCCAAGAAAACGAAGTCTCTGATCTTAATAGAAAATCCGCGACTCAAAGATTCATTGCATCGAATCTATGAATGTCTTCCAGAGCTGTAATTAAAGTCATTTATAAGGATTAAAAGTTCAAACATATGTTTAAACCTAAAGTTCGTCTCCTTTTTCAAAACATATTCCTGAAAGAAAAGCTAATTGTAGAAAATTATGTAAGAAACACCTAGCTGCGCTGAAAAATGGAAAATTGTGGTAACTCTTGAGGTATGGGAATATTTAAGACATTGTAGAAAAAGAAGAATTTTCTATTGCTCAACTGACGGGAATGACTGTACGAAATGGCTTCTTCAGTGTGCAGCAAAGTTCCCAGAGGGATTTATGATCATTGCAGGATTTTGTTATAAGTGCAAAAATTAAAAATCAAAAAAGTCTCAAGTAAAGCAAAAATTAGTTAACTCTACTATAAGCAGAATATTTTAGAACCGACTTATAAAGAATAAATTCCAATTTTATGTGAAAAGAACATCGATAAAGTTGAACTTCATATGGATAAAGCCTCTAGTCACACATCTGAGTCAACTGACGCTTATTTAGCAAAGGAAGAATGAGAAACAAAACAGGAATAAAGTGTGTATTCCATTTGATGAAATACGCGTAAAATCCCCCTACGATTCTGTAATGTACTTTAGTGCTTTCTTTTTATTAAAACGAGCCTTTTTAAGAGGAATGGAGTAAAATTTGCATGACAGTGCAAAGAAAAGGTTTACTTTCATGAAAAATTCAAGCTAGAGCTTTTGTCAAGAATCAGATAGAAGCAAATTTCCACAAAAGTACGGCACTTATTGATAAAAATTAGCTATCAAAATCGTTTCCATAAAGTGCGAACGACCTTCTGTAATTAAAATAAATTATTTTGGTACAAAACTTTGAATTTTTCCTATGGTTAAAAAATTAAATGAGTGATATTCAATTGCAATATAAAAATTTCTATATTCTTTTGAGTGCGTGTTCATAGTTTCAAAAACTTTTTTTAGAATAAGCAGTATTTCTTTTTTGATAAAACTGCTATATGAGGAAGTTAAAATTGTGCGTGTACGTGCGTGCTACTAATTAAAATTGTTCAAAAGGGAAACTTTAAATATTTTTGTTCTATGTAATCTACTTCCTTACAAATATTTTTGAAATGTCAAAAAAACATAATTCGTTTTTAAAAATCCTTTAATCCGCTTAAGTTGGAACTCTTTGATTATTCAGAAACTTATTTAAAACTGTTTAACACATTCCTTTGTCAATAAGACTCATTTGTTCAATAAGTTTTATTTTTAACATATCTTTTTATTGAACATTTTTTTTTTTTTTTAACTTAATGTCGAACGGTAGCTGTTCATCAAATTATTGTTGCTGGCCTTTATGATCCAAAGTCATGGCCAAATGATGACCATTAAACTTACTACCTTCTTGATTTTCCTAGCTGGTTTTTTTGAGGAATCACATTTAATTTGTGTGATATTCCCTACTATTCAACTTGAACAGTAATGAATTAGTGGTTCCTTTATTGGAAAAACACATTAAGATTTAAAATTTTATATTTAATTAAAAAATCAGGTATTTTTTTGTTTTTTCTCTTTTTTATTCTTTGTAACTCAATTAAAAGCATTTTAAAATTTTTCTTTATCTAATTTTAATAATTTTGGCTGCAAGTTTATAAGAAAGCTTTCTCTGAAAATCAAGCTTCAAAATTTTCAAAATCACTTTCTTCACTTTTAGAAGATTAATTTAAAAAATTCAAAAATCTAGAAAAAGTTGTTTTTCCCTTTTTGTCTTTCTTTAAACTATTTCTTATGTTAAGGCTCTTAAAAACAAATTTTCCACTGTCTCTATTTTCAGTGTCAAGTCCATCGGCAACCACCTAAAAAGAAAATCAAGTTTTACGAATCAACTGTAAAAAAAGTTTGTGATAAAGTCTATCCTTTAAAAGAAATTGGAGGCTTTCTTACCACGAATGATTTTCTTGGAAGAAGGAATGTAGGTGCAATAAATGCAAGATAGGAATATTTGAAAAATAGAAAAGAAAACCAAATATTTAACCCTTGTCTCTCAAAACAATTCTTTCAAATACTGTTGATGCAAGAGAAAGAAAGTTTTTTGCATTAAAAATTAATGTCATTTCAGAAAAGAATAATTTATTTTACCCTCCATTTAAATGGATGAAAACTTATTCAAGCCTCTAAATAACTTAAGAAGACGTTGATTACTTACGTAATTTTATCTCTAATGTAAAACTTGGTTGTCCAATATACCATCAAAAAAATTTTGTATTGTATTTTTAATTTTTACGAGAGAATTGAGGTTTATTCTTCTACGACAAGGGTGGGCAACTTGCTTTGGCCCGCGGGCCACATTGCCGGAACGGATACCGGAGATGAGAACAATTTTAAAATGATTGCATTCATTATAAAAATAAATAAATATTGTATTTACTCGAATCTAAGCCGCGTTTTTTTCCAATATTAAAGCTACTGAAAATCGATTGCGACTTAGAATCGAATTACAAACATACGTTGGATGGGGCACTTGAAGCAATTACAGGTGCTAAACTATTTTGCACTGTTTTCATTTTCCACGAAGGCTTGTTGAGAATTTGGGGTGTGTTTTAGATTCGAGTAAATACAATACGTTTTAGATCAGTGTTTCTAAAACTGTGGGGCATGCCCCCAGGGGGCGCGAGCATGTTGAAAAGTCGAAAACAAAAAATTATTTTTAAAAAATTATTAATTTACTGAAAGTAAACAAACAAAATTCTGACAAATAAAAAAATAAATTACATTCTTTTACCCTGATATAATACACTTATAAATACACTCAGGCACATTCAAAATAGCGACCCAAGAAGGAAGCTAAGTACAATCGCGAAACTTTGCAAATAAGTACAGCGTAATGTGATATGCAAATGATCCAAATTTTGTGCCAATACGCATGCTCATACACGTCGAGATGGCGCTACAATCAGGAAGAGGGTGCTATATAAGCCAGCGCAAATTCGAAGATTCATAAACGTGACGATTACCCGCCTATTGTAGGAAGACTTTGGTAAGCGAAACATGCCAGGTAAACGTGCTAGAAGACATTTCTCATAGTTAAGCGAGTTTGAGAGAGGCCTGATCATCGGGATGAAAACTGCAGGCTGGTCGACGTGCCGTATTGCTGGCCAGGTGGATCGTTCGGAGTGTGCCGTTAGAAATTGTTGGGAGCAGTGGACACGAGAAGGTACCCATGCGCGGAAAACCGGGTCTGGAGCGACCAGGAAGACCACGAGCAGAGAGGATCGAAGGATCGTGCGGCAAGTACTTGTGGACCCCACAGTGACTCGTTCAACGATATGAGCAGATGTAGGCGTAGCAATTGTTCCACAAACAATTTCCAGACACCTTGCAGACGCAAATCTTAAATCCAAGCGCCCTTTCCGTGCACTCCCTTTAACACCGGAACATCGGCAACTGCTTCTACAGTGGTGTCAAGCCAGATCAATGTGGAATGTCACAGATTGGCAAAAGGTTGTGTTTAGTGATGAATCCCGGTTTGTTTTGGGGACAGATGATAACCGTGTACAGGTGTGGAGGCGCCCTGGTGAGAGGTACAATTCCCCCCACACTGTTCTTCGTCACTCTGCCAGCAAAGTGTAATGGTTTCTGACTGTCCCTCCCCTTCCCCCTGTTCTACGACAATCTCTTTAATTCCCAAAATATTTGTTGTATATTTTCTTCCATATATTTTAAAATAGGCAATTGTATTTTGATTCATTTCATTAGAAATCATATAAAAATTTGGAATATTCTTTCATTGCATGATGTGCTTCCTAAGTATAATACCAACAATACAATCAAATACCAGTAATAGTGTCTCACATGCTAAAAAAAGTTTTCTAGAATAATCTATTACGTCTTTGCGTATTACAGTTCCAAAACAAAAGAAATGAAAATGCACATTTAAGAGGAATTTTTCTCTTCCATTTTTTTTTTCTTGTCTATAAGAAAATAACCTAAACGGAATCAGATAATGGTACCAAAGTGAATTCAAGTTTGCTGATGCTTATATTGTTCTAATAATTGAACTTTTAACTCCCCAAGTTCATCATCATTTGTTAGAATACTTATAACGAAGCTATGTCTCTAACATTATTGCATATATTTTCCCATTTTCTTAGAGCGGTTACACATTTTTTTTCTCTTCCCTTGAGACTTGCTCATTAAGAACTTAACAAGAATATTTTATATATTATGCATATCTTTCACTTAGTTTTTTTTAAAAAAATTAAGAAGAATTAAAATTTAAGATTGATGAAAGAAGGATTTTTAATTTTAAATCAATTTAGCGTGCAGGAAATTTTGATTAATATTTGCTAATTTTTTTAAAAAAAAGAATTTTCTTTTCTAGACTAAAAACTTTCTAATAAGAAGAAACACATTTCAATTAGTATTTTCTTCCTCTTTTTTGTGCCTGAATCTTAGAAATTTAGCAAAATAGTTTTTGTTCTTCAGCCTTCACGAAACTAATTAATAAGACATGTAAATTAAATCTTTCACCAAGAATTTTTTTTATTTATTTATCTAACCAGCAAAGAGAATTTTAAAATATTTTGAGAATTACACTTGGGAAGATATCTTTTTTTAAATTTTGTTCTTTTTGACTATACAACTATATGAAAGGAAAAATAAAAAAACGAAGCATGGTGCAAAAAAATGCTTTTAAAATTTCGTTTTTATATTATTAAAATTGTATATATTAAATTGCATATTGATTCACAATTATTACTCAGATATTACTCTCTATAAGATATAAAATGCAATTCCAAAATGAAATTATACCCTGAACAAGAAATCAAATTCTTCAGTGTTCAATTTTCTTAATATTTTTATTATATTGTAAGAGATTTTTCAATAATAATTATTACTAAAAGCTATGTTAGGCATACATGTAACTAATACTGCATAAAGCAAGGGTGTCAAACTCAAAGGCTAACTTAGGCCAAACAAAACAAGGTTTAACTTTAGGGGGACCGCAAAAAAATCGATATTCATAGAAAATTAAGTTTATTTTGAATAATACATTATATAAACACATATAAAAGAATAAGAAAAATTGAATATTTACGTCCTGACACTTGGCATCTTTTCTTTGCTACTATTTTTCCTGTTTCAACAGAAATTTTGATATTTTATTGTATATTATAACTTAACTCAGTAGCGCGACAGACTTTGAGGGTCAAGGCCTACTGTTCCCAACTCAGTAAACGCGACCTTGGGCTCTGAGGTGCATGAGCAGATGTTCCGGTCAGGTGGTCAGTCTGACGGCTTACTTTATATCTTATATATTACTTGAATAAAAAATGTAATTTTAAATTGTTGTTATCATAGTTTTCTTAGTATAATTTTTATTTATTATTTGGAAACTTATTTTTCACTATCCTACTTAACAGATAAATAATTATCTTTACCTCTAAACAAAATGAAAAATTTTAAATGAAAAACTTTATTTTTTATCTATTATATTACTCTTGCTATTAATAGTAATTTTGAATTTATTTTACGAATTGTGAAACATAAAAAAGCAGTTATTTTAATATGTACATTTTCTTCTGACCTTTGAAGAATATTTACAGGATATGTTAAGCAAATTACTTGAATACTTAAGTAAAAATAGCATTTACATGCAAAATTCGTAAATATGAGTACCATCCAGTGGCGCACACAAGGGGGGAGTCCTGGGGGTCCAGACCCCCCCCAAAGCCCTTGATTTTTTTTCCGATTGATTATAATTCTAAGTATATAGTACGTAAAATTTAATTAATTACTTGCTACTAATGATTAATTTTATTAATTAATGCTAATTATTTATTCAAAAACTAGTTTTTTACTGTGTTTTGTTCCCGAAAATCGACAAAATCAAAAGGAGCATGATACAAGAATGGTGAACTTTTAACCCCAGACCCTCCCCCCCCCCTTGAAAAATTCCTGTGTGGGCCACTGGTACCATCTAAGAACTATTCTTGCCAAAACCTCTAAACTAAAAGTCAGGGGAAAAAAGAAATTTAAAATCTACTTGACTTTTGGAATAAACCTTATCCTCTGACTTTTTAATAATAATTTTAACTTTAAGGTCTAAAGTGGGAAAATGATAAATTTGTGTTTCTTTGTAATTAAGTTTCAAACTTTTTCCCCTTAATCACTTGTTTGCTCTTTTAGAGTAAGCTTGTAACTTAATTACTATTTTTGTGAATACAAGATCCTCAATATTTGCAAATTTATTTTTCTATCTACTATGCACATTTGTAATAACTTTGTTGGTGCTTTTTTAAACAGCCTGTATATTAAAAGTATGGTTTGGTCGTTATAATAGATGGTTTCAATTTAGAGAATTTTTAGTTTTTCTATTATAATATTGATTTGTATACTTCAACAGACGCATAGAATTTTGTTATGCGTATAATTGATTATGTAATAAACATCCCTTGTTTTTTTATCTTTGGTTGTTGGAAAATATAAAATAAAAAAATTAAAATCCTATAATTAGATAATTTAATTGGGATTCTAGCATAAAGGCTTATTTTTATTTCATTACACTGTCCGCTCAATTTATCAATAATTCAATAAAGTTCTTGCATATTTCTTCTTAAACAATTACTGTATATTCAACTGCAGTAATAAACATCTTTTCTTCTTTGTAGATGCTTGTTTTTAGTATTTAAAGGATGTGAAATTCTGGTAATCAGGGACGTGAACTTAGTAGTGACAATATTTAAGTCGGTTCACAATAAGATTGCTGTGTGATGAGTTTCCACATAGACCTGTTCAGCAATGACTCTCTTCACTGGCGGTTTCTTTCTTAGAAGTGGGTATGGACAAGTTGGTTTCCTGATATGAAAAATGTCAGAACAATGTGTGAAGATCCCCTTGGATCTCACTTTGAGAACGAGAATAAACGAGTCAAAGAAGAACCAGTAGCCATTTTAATGAATAACTTTCTTTATTTGGTTATCTTTCCCAAATAGAATCAAAGACTTTTAATAACAAAATATTTAAAATAGATATATGAGGTTTAAAAGGGGCTTTCCTTTATATTAACTTAAATATTTAATGATCCAATTAATTAACAATTAGAATATCGATCACGCAGAGATTACCGCAATAAGAGATCCCAGAATTATATTCAATAATATTCCTATTGAACATTTAACTTTAAAACAAAAATAATGCTGTGTTGTTTGATGCATCTTATCTTTAGTAATAAGTGTCCAATACATAATCTGCAGATTTATTAAATAGTGTTAAAAAGGAAATAATGCTTCGATGTTCAACGAATTCACATAATTAATCTTCATATTACTAAATAATGTGTGTATTGCCTGATTTCCGCACTTAATAGTGGCCACATTAATTAATTTTTTAAAAAAAAAAATAAGTTTGAAAGAGGTATATACTTTAGTCAGCATTCATTTCGTACTTTTATAACCTGCTTTTTGATTATTCTTTATTTAAACCGCTTATTTAGAAGAAAAATTAGAGTGTTATATTTATATAACCAAACAACATACATCAACCAATACATAATTACATTAATCAATACTATGTGATAATAACATAAACAAAATGGATAAGAAATACTTTGTATTGATCAACAACTAGCATTAAAATACTTTTTATAGTTAAAAATTCCGAGTGTAATCTCGAATAATGTTTCTTAATTCATGACTGCTTCGAAGCAAAAACCATCCAAAACACTTTATCAAAGTTAAGTTGTAGCTTCTAAAAAATCATTTGTTCGGGTAAAATCTTAAGTAAATGTAATCCACACAATTTATTCCAGTAAGAATTATATCTCATAAAATTAATTGAGATATTTTTTATAGTTGAACGGATATATTTCAATGGTGATACAGTAAACTCTTTTATTGTACCAAATAAATTATCATATTACTTAAATTCAGTCAGTTTTACTTCAACTAATTATAAATTATTAATAAGCTTGTGTTCTTCAGTCTCAATTAAAAGTCATTTTAATTAGTGGGGTTCATTTAAGTGTTCTTTTTCCTCTTTACAGATGAGTAAACAGGAAAAAAAATGTCCCATAATTTTAAATTTATGTCACATAAATTTGGTTCATATGTTTTGAGAAACATAATAATCCTCTCATAAATTTTCTCTAACGCGAAAAAAATTCCTAGACAGTGGTAATTCAAACAATTGAATTTTTCATGGTTAATCAATAAGAGATTGTTCATAATTCCTCGTTATCAAAAAAGTTATGGATTAATTAAAGTGGTAGATAAACATTAAAAGAATAACACATTACAGATGTTAAGTATTTCTCTGAATTTGAAGTTTCCTGTTGAAACATATTTTACATTATTTCGCAGTTATAAAAATTTACAGAGGAAATGAAACAAATGTGCCAATAAAAAGAGAGAATTTTCAGTTATTAAGCGTAATGTAAAGAAATAGCATAACTTAATAATTTATTTAACACTTGTTTTTATATCTTTGTATTTATTAGATGATTAAAGTGATACACTTAATTTTAAGTTAAAATTCGTTTTCAGTCGTTTATTAGTCTTAAAATTCAAACAAACTGAAACTGAGTAAGTATTTGTACTTTTCTTTTGATAAATAAATGAAATTGTTGCCTTATCATTATCGGCAATCAAGATCGACATATATAATTATTTGTACTATAATTTAAGTACATTTAAATTATATTTTTGCATGCATTTAGTAAGATAAATAATCAATTAATATAAAACATGTTTTGCATAAATTAAACAATACATAAATCAATGAGAATATATCAAAAGAGGAAAGTTTTAAAGGTAAATGATATTTATATAAGTTAAAATTTTAAAAAGAAATTCTAAGCTACTTTTTATTTCAATCTGTATAAGCCTTATACTTGTATGAACGTAATTTCAAAAAAGTTTGTATTCACACACATGTTGGGGTAAATTCTCATACATAAAATTTCGATTTATTATATAGGAATAGAATTTCGGAAATACAGAGAAAAAACTTTTTGAATCTCTTGTTTTGAACGACAAATAGAACCTAAATTGGACTAGCGTAAATGTTGCTAAGAAAGAATTTGTAAAAAGGCATACATTAATGAGACTAAATCAATTTTATCTTGAAACTAGCATCCTTTTGAGTTATTTATAATCTATTCTACAGTAGAAAAAAATATTCTTTTATAATTATCAAGCGCTTCAAACAGGATTATTTATGTTGCAATACTTGATACATAATATAAAAATACAAAGAAGTAAACAATAAAATATATAACGAAGACTTTTTAATCCAAATATTAGGCTGTTATCAACTCATCTAAAAGGAATTTGATATCAATTTCAAAATATTTCTCATGTAATAAAATTCACCTAGTCTAGTCTAGTAGTTTCTTTCTTGATATTCTTCGTACAATAAAATTTTCTATAACGCAAGCCGGATTCTAAGCAAAAAGGTTCTGCATCAAGGCTGCAGTTAATAATGGATTGCAATTTTGAAATTCTGAGATAGTGTTACATTACTTTTATACAGATAGAAATAAAAGCATATGTCTTTTATTTGTGTCTGATTTCTTTCATAAGATTTTATCTCATGTGAAGTTCTTCATTTTTTATTCTCATTTCAATTACCTACGCAAAGCTTTCGGAAATAACCTATTATTTATCAAATACTATTATTCTCGCTACCCTGTTTTCTATCATTTGTTTTTGTATAAATTTTGTTTATATAAGGACGAATTCTAATAATATTGAGCTTTACTTTTTTGTGTTGGATGACATCTTTGGTCCATAAAACAGGAATTAATTAAGATTTTACGTTGATTATTTTATATTTTATTAAAAAGTAAAAATAATAACTATCTATTTATAAAAAAGTAACCTTACGTTAAGTGTTCTTTCTTTTGGAAAAACTCTATAAATCTTCAATTCGTAATTTTGTATGTAATTTGTATTCAATTTATCATAATTAATATTTTTAAGTGATGATTTTAATAATATTTTTTATCTGTTTTTGGTATAACATTATACGTAGATTTTATAGCGCAATCTTATGCACCTTAAAGAAATATTATCAATTTTTAATGTAAAATATGAACAAAAATGGGCTACTGGTATATTTACTTACTATCGATAGCATTCTAAAACTAATGCATTTAGAAACTTTAACTAAACTTTTTCAAATATTGAAAGAGCTTTGATAATTCCAAAGAATTTATAAATCTTAATCAAATAAAACCATTAGTGAAAATATAAATCATTACTATTATTTACTATCAAAAAGATTTAGAAAGGTAACCTTAAAAAATTTCTTGAAATTATTACAATAATTGAGTTAAACCGTCTTACCAAATAAACATCAAATTTTTGGTTTTTGTTTCATTCTTTAGGTCTTCTTTTAAGTTATTTAAGTTAAACTAGTTTTGTTTGTAATGTTAATATGACGTATTGTCTTCAGAAATACTCATTTTACATAATTTATCTGGGATTTTATAGAAGCACGACCCAAAAACATGTTATACCTTCATTTTCAAAGGCTTTTTATTAAAAAAATATTTGAGATAAAAACTTGATTTTTATTTAATTACTCTTAAGATTTCTCTACATAGTCACCATACACTTCTTCCAAGATTTATTAATCTTTCTAAATCTGCGACTGGAGAACTCAGTAGATGGTGTCAAAACCTATCGTTTCACTTTTTGAATGATGGTCATTTGTGTTGTAAGATATTTAGCCCCGTAAACGTTTTTTGAAATCTAGAAATAAGAAAAAAATGTCTCTTCTGCATAGATCGGAAGAATAAAAAGAATGTGGGTAAATTTTAAAATATCATTGCTTAGATTCCTCAACCGCATCTCGAAAGGAGTGAGCATGTACATTGCCGGCAAGTAGACGGACCTACCACATCGTTTCTTGATCAGAACATCATACGACTTGTTCAATGGCTTACAACAAGACTATTTCAGACTTTTGCATCTTAAACTTCTTGAGGGGAGGAAAATCGTTGGCCTGCCACTTTTTTACTCTCATCTTTTTTTTCAATTCCTACTATTAGCTCACAACCTCTATATATTTATTTATTTGCTTGTTTATCTATCTTGGTGGAATTTTCAATTGTTAATAAAATACTTTTTAAAGCGCTTTATTGAGCTGTAATTTTATGTGCATGATTATTTTGGATGACAATATAGTAATTTAATTATAATTAATAAAAATTAACTAATTAAAACTAATTAATCAAAGAATTACAAATACAGCCTTGTTGGCATCATTTTTGGCGACTTGTGTCAAAATTTGAGAAGGGTTTTGTTTCTCACATTTTAAAGCATTCAGTTGAACTGAAATTTTATATACACGATTGTTTTGGATGAGAATACGATACTTTAATGATAATTAATAAAAATTAATTACCACTTAATGTTCTGATTTTGTCATATGTATATACCTCCTTACACTCATGTCCATAAATTAAGGATCATGAAGTTCAGGCAAAGAAAGTGACAGAAGCAAAACAAATCTGACTTATTTGTAAAGTCTATTTATTAAACAAAAGGTAAAGAGCAAAAACAGATGCTATATGTTTGACATAATTAGTAAAAATTGCGATTTTTACTCCCTGCAGCAAATTTCAAAGAACAACCTATTTACAAAAAACAGTATAACATGGTTAGTATGATGGTTAATACGGAGTATGTCTCCCGAACGATGCAATACAGGCCTTACAACGCCTAGGCATGCTGAGTATCAAATTATCAATCTGATCATGTGTAATATTACTCCACTCATCAAGCAATGCCCTCCGAAGTTCCGGTAGACAGGTGGGAGGGAGTTGACGGGCTGCAATTCGTCGGCCAAGCATATCCCACACATGCTCTATTGGATTCAAGTCCAGTAAGTATGCTGACCAATCCATACGGGTGATATCCTCCGATGTCTACAATATTCGTCTACAATGTTTGTACGGTGAGAACGAGCTTTTGTCATCCATAAACAGAAATTCAGCACCCATGGTGCCCCGAAACAAACGTACATGTTGTTCCAGAATGACATCCCGATAGATGTGGCCTGTCATCGTTTCACTCTGAACATGCAGGTCAGTTCTGGAATCAAGAATAATTCTCCCCAAACGAGCCATCCTGCACCACCGTAACGGTGTCGTTCAATAGTGGTGTTCTCTTGGTGGTAAAGGGTACCTGGCGCTCTCCATATTAAAGTCCAGCGAGAATCAGACTGCAAACTAAACCTGGACTCGTCGGAAAACATCACACAAGACCACTGTTGTGGTGTCCACAATGCATGCTCTCTACTCCAGGTTAATCGCAGGCGACAGTGAGTTGCGGTAAGTGGAATACATCTGACAGGCCTATGAGCATATAGACCAATGTGCCCTAAGCGTCTGTACACGGTCTGCCTTGAAACTATCGTACCGGTAGCTGACGAGACAGGTCTGATGCTGTGCTCCGTCTGTTTCATTCGGCGTTGTAACTCGGGGGCGACCTGTGCTGTAACATCTACTCACATTACCATCAACTTGGAATTGTTGCCAAAGCCTGGAGATGACACTCTGGGCGATTCCAAGTTCCTCGGATACTTCCAGCTGGGTACGTCCACATTCCAGTCGTCCAATAATTCTACCACGTAAAAAAAACATCCAAATGCTTCTTTTGTGCCATAACTATGCGGTTATTGAACTGAAAGGCTTTTAAAGCGCTTGTGAACAATTTTACTTCTTTGCCACCATCCCTTATATACCCCTCTCTTACACTCTCGTCATTGTGATGTACTATCCGCTCATCTGGTGGTTTCCTGTAATTTTCATGTTCTTCAAGATGTGTGTGATAATTCTACAGGTGAAATTTTTATTTCAGAGTTCAATTTCTGTGTGATTCTGAATTATCCTTAATTTATGGACATGAGTGTGTATTAATTGTGACTATTTAATAGAAAGAAGCTAAAATAAAAATCTTATAGAATGTTTCATAGAATGTTAAAAATAAAAATAGAACAAGTCTGCGAGTTTGACATTTATGAATTCTATGCCGTCGGAAAATTTTAGAAATGGTTAAAATGTGTTCAAAAAGTTTTCAAATTTTATATTTCGTCAAATTTCTGATGTTCAATCACCTGTGTAAAAAAGTATGTATCAAATTAATCATTAAATAAAAATTTTAGAAAAATAAAATAAGTAAAATATTTTTTGTGTCTGGAGATCCCAGGTGGTATTTGTATTTTAAAATTTTCTTGTTACGTTGGAATAGACATTATTATGATTATATTAACTGTATGAAAAAATCCATATTTGTATCAAAAAGATTCACTTTTTCTTTTTTCAGCAACCGGAAAAATTTTGTACTGCCTACAAATGAGTACTATTCAAACAATAAAAACATTTTTAATCGTAAATTAAAATTGATCCTAAGGTATTTTATTGATATTACATCAAATGCACACACACAAAGAGTGTTTTTTATTTCGTATTTATCTCAGTGGGTAGAGAACTAGCTACAAGTGTGATAAAGCTTAAGTGTGTGTGTGTGTGTGTGTGTGTGTGTGTGTGTGTGTGTGTATGTGTGTGTGTGTGTGTGTGTGTGTGTGTGTGTGTGTGTGTGTGTGTCTGTGTGTGTGTGTGTGTGTGTGTGTGTGTGTGTGTGTGTGTGTGTGTGTGTGTGTGTGTGTGTGTGTGTGTGTGTGTGTGTGTGTGTGTGTGTGTGTGTGTGTGTGTGTGTGTGTGTGTGTGTGTGTGTGTGTGTGTGTGTGTGTGTGTGTGTGTGTGTGTGTGTGTGTGTGTGTGTGTGTGTGTGTGTGTGTGTGTGTGTGTGTGTGTGTGTGTGTGTGTGTGTGTGTGTGTGTGTGTGTGTGTGTGTGTGTGTGTGTGTGTGTGTGTGTGTGTGTGTGTGTGTGTGTGTGTGTGTGAAGAATTAAATATGAATATAATTGGGGTAGCTCTCTTCGAGACGAACATAACATCATTTTCTAATTAATCAGCCAATTAATTATCTTTAACTCGCAATTACATATATTATTACATTTTCCGATACTTATTTGTTATTGCTTTTAATTTTCGAGAAAATTTCATTTTATTTAACTTTTTTTAGTTGTATTATACCAAAAAAGATTATGTTGCATATTTAATAATTATAATATTTCATTAATTCCCCTAGAAACTTAGCAAAATAATTTATTCTCTAGCTTTGTGTTTTTCTAATCACAACGTCAATATGCCTAAATCATTACACATATTTTGTAACAATTTTTTAATGCATTACTTACATTTATAACTTTACTGCGTATGTAAAAATCGATTGATCGCGTTTTGAATATGAAGCTCTTTCATACAGTTTAAACTTTGAATTAAAAAATTGTAAAACTTTTACTACATTTAAAATTTATATATTTGGATACTTTGCCAGCTTAATATCAATAAAACTTTTGTCCACGTTATTCACTCCATAAAATAACTTATCTCGAGCATATAAGCTTCTTTAAATGCAATAATAAATTCCCTGTTAATTTCCTCCAAATCAAAAAATTATATTAAATTTATTTCTGTTGAATTGCAATACAAAATTACTTTTTTTTTTTATCAAAAACTATTAACTGTTAATTAACTCTTAAAACCTTTTTGTTAAAACTTAAGAAATTGTTATCTTTAAACTATTCCATGTTTAATTTTAACTGTAATTAAAAAGAAGTATATTATTTATTTGGCAAATATTTTTCATGTCAAAATAATGTTGCATCCAAAAACAAACTTATTTTTCATTCAGTTATAAATGTCTGAATATTTTTAAAGCTAATTTTAAGAAAATAACGTGAAGAAAGTTTAAAATCCGTTTCTTTTCTTTTTACATAATTTATATAAAAACAATTTATTTTTCATTACATAACATAAATATCTAAGCAAATTATTATACAGATGTATGTAAAACACTCTACGCAGATTTTAAATTTTTAGAGTATTTTTTCCTATTGGATTCTTCCTACCTTTCTACCAAAACTTTAAAAAATTTAATTCATTAAAGGCCCTAAAAGAAGGCTTTTTTAATTGAAAATAAACAAACAGTTATTTTCGAATTATTTCTGTATCACTTTTCATAACAAAATGGCAGCAGTGAAGTCCATGTGATTGTCAATTAATGACACACAAATATGTATCGAATCAATTCCATACTAAGAAATACATCCTGCTTCTATTTTTATGTTTGCCATCTTTATTTCCTTTTAACCTTTTTTGAACGAAAAACACTAAAGTAATGCCTATAATAAATTATTATTAAAACTGAAAAAATTAATCGCAATAATTATATTTCTCTTAACTGCCTCTTCAATTATTTTATTTACTTTTCAAGTAATTATCTGTAAAATCTCATTATCGAATTTTAATTCTTCTAAGCGATATATATAAAAGAAAAAACTAAATAAATAATTTTTAATAAAGTTTAAGTGTTTGCTGAAAAACATTTTCATTGTGTTCCTTTATTGCCTTAAAAAGAAATAAAAGTAAATAAATTCAAAGATGTACTAATTAATGAATAATCTATAGCATAATTCATTGAATTGCAAGAGTTTACTGATTTTTATCGTACTTTGTGAAAGATATACTCTTGTGCAAATTAAGGAAAATCTTTTCATTATGTTGAATTTCTGAAAAATTAATGGACAAATTTTAATTAAATTTGATACGAAAAGGCATTTGCAACTGTGAAAAAAATGTTTATTTAAAAATCATTTTATAAACGCATTATTATCACTGAAAGTCATAATGATCATAATGCGAGGGTGCTTAAGATATCCGTTTTGTGATATCTAACTGAAAATGTCTCTAATATGCAGTATGGTACCCTCTCTCAGCATGACCCGATGCCTGACTGTGGTCTCTCTTATCTGCAGAACGATATGTCGATCATCTGTTACCTCGGCCGCCTCCCTTAAACCTTTCTTACAGCTACACCTGTCACTTATAAGTTTTCAAGTTTTTCAAAGTGCATTTTTGTCAATTCTAATTTCTTTTGAAACACACGTTAACATTAGTCCCTCTTCAAATTTTCCGATCCTTCTACTGCATGTTAAGACACCCTGGTTGTTTCTTGTTACTATTATGAACGTACGATTTCACTTTCGCTCACAAGGAATGTCTGGAAATGCGCCCTTCTTTGCCTTGTGAGTAAGCTCACACATGCTTCGCGTTTACGTGCTGTTACGGCCATTCTGATGTCATAGTGCTGATATTTGTATATACATTATTTTCTACTGAGTTGCCTTTTTTCCCGTACTAGTCACAAAAACCCCTTTTAACAATGTTATGGTTGTATGCTGAAAATTGCATTTATTTCTCACGTCTTGCAGACTGGAATAGATATATGGCTTTTCAGCAATTAATTGTGCGTTCGGGCTCTAAATTCCAATTAAAAGAGAATCTGTTCGTCATATTGAATTTTCTGAAAAATTAATGGACAAAGCTTAATGCACAATAAGCCTATTTCGGGCTACTGCTCGTCATATTATAGTAATGTAGAAGTTAAGATTTATATGTGCTAACTTTTAGTGTCGACCTCGTTACCTGCCCTAAGTTCAAAATTACAAGCCAAATTTATTTTCTTAGGTAAGTCTTTGAATCGATCAGAAACAGACAGATAGAAATATACAATAAATAAGGCATTACCATATAAATTTCTTAAATTATATGGTATATACACTCTATTACAAAAAAATGACGCACCAAGAACGAGTTGTCCGATAGAGACAAAAATTAGTGGGTAGAAAGATTACGTATAGAAAAAGAAATGATTAAAATTTCAGAAAAATTGAATGATTTTTTTTCAGAGTTATACATAGTTACAAAGTAACGAGCTCAATAAGGAGTTGACCCACATCTAGCCTGGATGCAAGCTGCCACACGACATAGAATGATAAAGCACCCTGATGGTCTCTTGCGGTAGTTCTTGCCAACTTTGCTCCAATTGGCAGGCCAAGTCATCAACATTCCCTGGTAGATGCAGTCGCTTTCCCATCATATCCCAGATATGTCAGACTGGAGAGAGATTTGGTTACCTGGCTGGCCAAGGAAGGGTTTGATAAACTGTAAGACAGTTCATAGCAACATGTGTGTTGTATGTGGTTTGGCAATGTCTTACTGAAAAATAAGGCCAGGGTACTGCAAAAGAAACGGTAGCAAAACAGTTTTCAGAATGTCGTCGAAGTATCTCTGTGCCATAAGTGTGCCACCAATGACGACCAAAAGGGTCTGTCAAAAGAAATGACACCCCAGTCCATAACTCCTGTTTGAGGGCCTGTGTGGCGTGCAATAGTGAAAGTAGGATTGGCACGCTGCCGTGGCCGTCTCCAGACACATCTTCGATGATCGTCAGGACACAGGTGGAAGGGGTATTCGTCACTAAACCCTATACGTCCCCAGTCAGCATGATTTCAATCTGACCGATCCAAGCACCACTGTAATTTAGCTCAACAGTGTGCAGGTGTGAATGACAGGTGGAGTAACGATCGGTACGAGCATAAATTTCGCTCTATCAGACGTCTGTGAATGTTCATGGTGGACACTCGTGTGTGAGTCGTCCATGGTCGGTTCAAGGAGTCGATTCAAGGTTATAACGATGAATCAAGTGCTGTGACAGCTGATCTGACAATCAATCTGTCCTACTAATCTGTTGTGGACCTAGGTCAACCACTACCGTCATGACGCCGAAATCTGCCATTGTCCACCCATTCTTGCCAAAATCTTCTAATGGCCACCTCACTTCGACCAATATGACAAGCGATTCTCCGATTTGCCCAACCTCCATCTTTCAATCCAATTATGCGACCTGTTTCAAACTCTGACAGTTGCTCGTAATGAGTTCGAATCCTGCGGCGAGGCATTTTTTCAATTGTTCAAAGGTATCCTAAATTTCAATGCAATAGAAATTTTCACCATCAGATTGAGAATCGCTTCTTATAGACACCTGCTGAATGCGCAGTTCCGATGCGCTGTAGCTCCCGCTATTCATTCGTTGGACACCAAAGTCGTTTTTTTTTCTTTGTGTTATAGAGTGTATATTAATGTTTTTTCAATACTCTTAACTTAGTTTACTTAAATTATAATGCATCAAACTGTTGATTGCTGGTTCCCTGCGTAACTTATGTGCTTGGAAGTGCTTACCGAGAATGAAATGACAGTTTAGCCAAAATTTTAATGCATTAGTATCAAAGTGCAAAAAAAGACATTCAATATTTAGAATTTATAAGAAATGCCCTAAAAATTATTTTTTGAATTCTGCCTCAACATATTATGAATAGGTATTCATTTGTCTTTCAAATTCAAAAGCTACAGTGAAATAAGCAACATCTCTCCAGTACTTTAATAAGCCTGTGTCTATTTTGTCAAGCCATATTACGTTCAAAATGTTCTACAATTTAATACCATATCGTAATAGTTTCAAGCTTGATTCACAGATGATAGACACATAATATTCATATTCTGACCAAAAAAATAAGCATCCGTTGAGATGATCCAAAGATGATTTTAAAATGTCTCACATATACCAATGATTTGATGCAATTGAACAATTTAAAACTTGTATATTCATTTTTTTTTTCTTATAAGATAACAAATAATGTAAATAGTCACTCCTTCCATAATTCAATGAAATTTGAACAATGTTTGTTTTAATTTTTTTCAATGAATATAAACCGGATAAAATATTATCCCACATTTTTCTTTTACTTTAGTGTAATTTTTTCACAAACTACACATGCGAAAATAAAACTAACTGATATTAAAAGTAATTAACATTTCATTAGTATTAAAATATAATGTTCATTTGACTATACAAAACTCATGATTGACATACATTATTTTTTTCTTTTTTTATATAAATACCAAAAGAATTTAAGAAGTGACGAGTGTAGTTAAATTCTTATTATGTGTAAACTGCTTTCACAAACTCTTCACAACTATTGATCAATATTTCTACCTCACATATAAAATGTTCCTTGGCAACACGTCATTTGCAAGAATATTCTTATACCACCTTTTCTTCATTCTGGATAAAATGGTTTTTGTTTAGTAAAGTAGAAGGAGGAAAATTGAAATATGCTTTTGGATAGTAATTTTATGAAAGATATGAATAGCTTCTTGGTGAATGTGTCCACAAGATAATTTATTAAAAAATACATTTTTTGGTTTCTTTTATGCGTAAAATAAAGTCTTCAAAGTAAATCATGCTTTCAGCTTTGGGGCTTATACAGTTATTTGTTTGATGTAAATCATTTTGATGAAGTGTGATTAATCATTGCCATTGTATGTATTTTTATTAAGATATAAATTGCTCTTAATTTTCTGTAAATTATTCTAAATTTTAACTTATTCTTCTATAAATCTCCATTGATGTACGTGCTTATAACAGAGTATAATATTATTGCTAGAAACACTTGCAATAGATATTTATAGTAAAAGATAGGTGTGTTCATATAGTGAAGTTACTTGTTAATTATATATGTAAATTCGTTAAAAATATGTATCACAAAACACAATTGTACTTATAATTAATCATCACATTGGCACAAAATTAAAATATATAACTTTATTAAATTATTTTTAATCAAATCAATAGGTTCTAAAGATTTATTAAGTTACAAAAGAACAGCTTACTTTGCACAAACGTAATTTGAATAGTATCAGTAATGTAGTTATATATTCAAAAGATCTTTATTAGTTTTTAAAAAAAGAAACAATAAAGCCCTGATGCTTTTATAAGTAAAGCAGATCTTAGAACATCTGAAAAGACAATGAATATAAGAGGAAAAAAACAATTTCTTAGATTTCTGTATTCCTCCCCCAACAACAACAACACGTTTTTGAATGTCGAAAAACTTTGAATGGTTTTAAAATGTAAGAAAATAGTAGCTACAATATTTTTTAATAAAAAACATTCTATAACGTAAAAGGCAATGCATCAAAAAGTTTTTCTTCGAATGGGATGAAATCACGTGTGCTCATACTTCGAAATACAATATTGAGAAATGAATAACTTTTGTGGTCACAATAATTGACTAGCTGCATATCCAGCGTATAATCAAGCCAGCATCTTCAAAGTGCACAAAACAGAGGGAATTCCAATGTTAAAATATAACTGCTATATATAACTGCTAAAATATAACTAACATTGCGTTTCGTCGAACCATGTTGACTCTACCTCGGCCTGGCATACGGGTTAGTGATGATTAAGAGTAGATGTCAACATTTGTGAAAGGACGTAACACACTTGAACTAAAAGAAGCAGGTGGTCAAATCACAAGATCACTCGACTTTTGGATTGAACTGATGCTACTATTCAACAAAGCTAGATTAAATGGTTGAGAACCATACCTGTATAGAGCATAACGGTCGACCTAGAGCGATGATAGAATGAGAATAACTATCTGTTTGACCCATTGCCTCTAATGCGTCCTTATCAACCAACTTGTAACCGGAACACTAATAACTGCAATGTTTCTCCAGGCACGTTTCAGTGAACAAGGGAGAAAACACAGAGATTATTGCGCAGATTACCACTCATAACAGCACATCTCCAAGAGCATTTCCGGTAGCGTCAAGCACATTCAACCTGAAAACATGAACTGAAGTAGTTTTCTCTCTAACAATGCCCCGCTTCGAATAGAACACAGAAAATCAGCGAATACGCGTCTGGAGACATGCAGGACAGAGATGGGGTGCTCACCTCACTATCGTTTGTCCTATAGCCCGATAACCCTGTAACTCGTGATACCGTATGGCGCTTTATTTGATCAGACTACTTTGGTTTTCATCAGAGACGCCTTTACATTTCAGCAGTACGTCGACTTTCCATTCCTTTCATTGACTAATGGGCATGCATTTCAACAGAATAATTCATATTTATACACGACACATGTTTTCTATTGCTTGTCTTCATGTTTTTCCAACACTTCCCTGATCGACACTTTCCCCAGATCTCACCTCAATAGGGTACGTTAGGGCTCAGATGAGTTGGTATTTCTGCCATCACATAAACATTCCAATCCAACTCTCCATTTAGTAAGTGTATGATAAGCAATCTTAACATGGCATCCGCCAACTATACAAGTCAATGTCCAACCGAATAATTGCTTGCATCAGGGCTACAGAAGTATCAATGCATTGCATATCATTTTCTTCTATTTGAGTGTTTTCAATGAAATATTCAATTCTGATAATACTGTCAACGTTTTGTTTTCACATCAGATGTACATCACATTTACATATTTTCATCTCATCTGAATAATCAAAGTTTTTTCTATTCTGAAAAGATATTTCTTTCGTTGCGTAATGATCTTAGAAATTGAATAAAACTGGCGTTTTAACGCAACTTCAATGAAATAAAACATCTATTGCCTAGTTAAATTCATTCAGAGGTTATTTACTAGCAACAGTTTTACTATCATAGGATTGTAATACATAATTTCTCTCAATTTCAATCAATACAAAAAAGCGCAAAAATGAACTAAACAAAAACAGCACAAATACTTTTTAAAGGGGAAAAAATTATAAAAATAGTTATGAATGACCAGAATAAACTGATTTAATAGATTTCTTTATTTGCGTTGTTGAACTTAAAATATAAAAAGGATCATAATCTGTAAATAATTCATAAAAAGACACATATTTTTAGAAGTAAAAATTATAAACTAAAATGTTGGGAAATATTTTTTTAAAAAAGGCTTATACAAAATTGTTGATAATTTAGAAATAAAGTTATAATATTATTTTGAGGTTAGCATGATTTGGAAAAAGATTTTTAGCTAATATTTATGTTTTGATAAATTATCATGGTCTTAAAGTGAACTAAAAATATACTCACTCTATACAATGGTACCAGAATACTAATCTAAAGCAATATACAGATAATATTTCATTATTTAAATAATAAAGCAATATTAGGATACATGCTAAAAATAATTATATTCATTGACAAAATAAGTAATAAAATGTTATTTTTTCCAAATATTTATTCCCTTTACTTTAGAAAATGATTTTCTGTTGTCTATTATTATTATTTCTTACTCTAAAAATTAATAGTCTAAATTTAAATAAAATAAGTCTTTTTTTTATTGTAGCATGGATTTACCAAAACATTACTGCTCTCTTTTATAGAGTACAAATATAGTATTTTATTATATATATTTATTTCCAAATGTAAAATTTTTTGAACATTTCCAATTAATAAGAATTGAAAAAGTATTATATACCACCTAAAATTCCAGTACCATATAATTCTTGTTTTTTGCCCACATTTAATCAAGGTATATCTCGTATATTAAAAGTAAATTGTGTGTGTGTTAGACTTCCCAATAAATTATTATAATATTTAAATTTTCAATGCATAATATTGAAATAATATAACCCTTCAATTCTTTTAATCTTCAGAATTCATGGAGATTTTGAAAACTAATTCAAACAACCCAATGCATTTGATAATAGCATTAGAAGAAAAACGAAAAAATACACAAATTTCTATATTCAGTGAAATATGAAGAAAAAACATGGATTACAAATAAGATTCACATGCAATAAATAGAATCAAAATAAATAGACTGAAAAAGAGATTAATAGTGAAATAAGAACTAAAAGCTAAATATATATGTTAAATACGAACGAAATAAATTAATTCAAAATAAAAAGTTAACAAATATATATAATAAGGAAACAAATAAAATAAACAATAAAGAGAAATAAAGCATAAAATTCCTAAATAATATATATATATATATATATATATATATATATATATATATATAAATCATTTAATATTTCTAAATATCTATTTTCGCAAAACTTTCTAATTTTTTATTTATTTTCAATTTAATTATAATTATGCAAAATTGTCAACATTCGAAAATTTTTACCTCGAAAGTTTCTGAATGTGGAAAGAGTCAACAAGAGACAGAAAATTGTTGAAATCTGACATCTATATGCAATTCGAATTTCAGCATTAATATATGAAACTGCAACTGACATCTGTCAACTGAGAAACTGTATATTAATTCTCTTTATTGGCTGGATGCCATGGAAACAGATAATGAGGCCGGCTCACTCATTCCTGTCCACAAAGCTAAGACAAGTCCAACCGAAATGTTTAACCCCACAACTCTTTATTAAAATATTTAAGATAAATCCTTTTATTTTAAGATGTGTATGTTGCTGAACTTTACCTGTAGAATACGTGCAATTATTATAAATTTACCTGTGGATTCTATTCCACAATAGAAGCAATCAAAACGTTTAAAATTGTATGGCAGTCTCTGTCTACTTTATTGAACTTAAAACTAAAATCAGTACTCATTGCAATAGTTTCAGTTCATTGAAACATTCGAGTTTAGTTTGTAAAGTAAGATTAGAGCCCCAAATATTATAAACAACATTAAAACATAAGAATGCAGAAAAACCTCTCTTTTTTGTTCCTTTAAATAAGTGCGATACATAATACGAAATGTTGCTTAATTATCTAGAATGAAAATTTTACAGTATTCATTTGAGTGGAAATACAAGTATAATTATATATTGAAATAAATTAAATAATTCTTCAGTTATTTTTAACTATGCTTTTTTTAAAAAAATTCGAATATATAAACTACACATAAGTACCATATTTTCCTACTGCTTTTTTCATTTGCTTAAAGAAATGAAAGTTTTGTATTTAAATTTCATTAAGTCGAGATAAAAATTATTTTGTGAATTATAATATTATTAATATTTTATTAAAGACATTTTATAAGAGAAAATCAGAACGGTGTTTAAATCGAAATCCTTAAAGTTTATGAGATAAAATAACAAAAAATTAAATAAATAAATTATTATTCAAGATATATAACATGTATTTTTTTAAATTTACATGTATCCTAGTTTAAAGTACAGAAACTAAAAATAATATAATAAAAACTTTTAATATCGTTTGGTTAGAATATTATTTTAGCGGTAAATTAAGGAAAAAGAAGTCGGTGTAACAGAAGGAAAAAAATCCTACTTTATGAGAGACAATTTACTTGGAACAGAAATTGTGGTTATCCTGCCTTATGACAATTTACTTGGAACAGAAATTGAGGTTTGTGAAAAGTACTTTCTTGCATTTTTTAAATGACAATGGATTTGGATGTTGTTTAATAATCCAACAAGAAATTCTTTGTCGTTAATAAGACAGCTTCTTTAAAGAATAAAAATAATAGTGCAAGTTCTTTTGTTCTTTTCACTCTTAAAGAAGAAACGAATATCTTTAAAACAAAGAATGGGATTCACTTAATTTTTACTTCATTCTCTGGAAATTGCGTTTAAAATTCTCTCTGACATGCGTTTCTTTTTCAATACTTATTTAATAGCATTCCAAAAAAATCATATTTCTGGCTAAGGAAAAAAATTGTTCAAAACCTTTGTCATATTTGAATTCGAACTACCTTGAATGATTTTGTTGAAGTAATTGCTAAGTAATTAGTTTTCGTGCCTAAAATGTGGGGGATCCTTTGACTGAAAAAAGTACTACTTTATTAAGAAAAAAAATTGAAGACTTTTATTCTAATGATATTTTTTTTAGTTCCTTAAGCACAAAAAACATGTTCATTTTTTCTTCAAAATTCATTTTCATATCGTAGTGTTTTAGTTTCCAACAAATTATTGCTTTCTTTAATATTATTTTAAGGTTATACGTTTTTATTAATCCATAAAATACTATACTTATTATATACTAAACATTTATTAAATTCTGGTATTTTAAATGTGATATAATAATTTCTCAAATGGAATAATTATTTTCTTTCAAAAAGAGCATTTAAATAAAAGTGATTCAAACTTAGGTTTCATAAGATAAGCTTATAAATTTCTTTACATAATGTACATTGTCGGAAAGAATAATTTTTTCACTATAAATGTGTTCAATTTATTGCTCCAATTTGTATAACGTTTAATTTTAAAGCCTCTTCAGTGAAGTTGTTTATTTAATGCTAAATACTTCTTTAGACAGTTTATTCAATCAACTAAGCATTATTCTACAAAATCTTGACTAAGAACTCTCAGAGCATATAGAAAATCAATAAATAACTGTATCTAAATGATTGCACATGAAATTACAAGTATAATCGATTCATATATCAAAATCAATTCCTTTAATAAAGGATAAATATAATAGTTGAACTATCGATTCTCACATATTGAGTTGACTTTCATCATTTTTCGTCTGTTACTATATTAATTAGACACTTCATTCATTAGTGTTAACAAGTTTGTATTTAAGTCTCATTTGGTGAATTAACTTTGGCTGACATCAAAGTTCCAGTTACTCTAGCAATTCATATATTCATCATGGCAAAACGCCACACTTTAAAACACGTACTTTTTGGCTAATGATTAAAAGAACTTCTAACATAATGTATAAAAAAATTTGACTTAATGTATTTATTTTTGTATTCCTTGTTTAATGCAAATTTGCGGATAATATTTTGCTTGGGAATTATTTTCATAATTTTTTGTTCTTTAAACATTTCCGCTCAAAACATCAAGTATGTTTAGGTCAGGAAAGATTTCTTGAGATGAATCAATGGCCAAGAAATAGTCTTACAGCAAGTCTATGGTTTCATTTGTATGACATATTGCACCATTTTTTCGGAACTGAAAATCTCGTTCGTTCAAATATCAAATTATTGGATAAGTTATCAGAATACAGGGCCATCAAGAGTCTACTGGAAAAACAGAAGCACATCAGTTCTTTCGTATGATACGGCCCAACATACACTAATTTTCCGAAAAGATTAAATTTTGCATTAATGAATTGAGATTTGTAGTAATCTGAAAGCTGAAGTATTCGTATTCAAGTAACCAACACTCTCATCAGAGAAAAATGTTTTGTCCAAATTTTTGATTATGTTATAAATTAATCTCCTTAGTCATCAATAATAATAAAGCTCACTGCTTCTCAATGTCCCGTAGCTTTAGCTCATTAAACATATTTTACGAGAGTCAAAAAGTTCATGAAGGAGGAAATATGCTGCTTCTGTTGATCCAAGGATTGGAGCTCCAAACGGTAGAAGTCTGTCTTGGCTCCAAGACTCCAATGCCTGCTGATTTTAGCTGGGCATAACTGAATGGCCTTCACGTCTAGGGTGACCTTCCAGGAGTGAACTCCCAACGTACTTTGCCCATTCCGCTCAGGAACACCCTCCCACCATGATGAAGCAATCAGCAGGACTTGTGAAAGATCCCTTTTTGTGCTGGACTTTTGAAAGTCAACGATTTAATGGATCTGTCTGACTTCGTCAGACCCCGGAGGATTAGCTACAACAACATATTTTACTAAGCCCTTAAGCAACA
Source organism: Trichonephila clavipes (assembly GCA_019973935.1). Taxonomy (NCBI): domain Eukaryota; kingdom Metazoa; phylum Arthropoda; class Arachnida; order Araneae; family Nephilidae; genus Trichonephila; species Trichonephila clavipes. Next base: position 115,015 of record BMAU01020600.1, read on the forward strand.
AATCCTTTACAAAGCTGCAAAGATACGTGTCGACGCAAGCGATGATCCCAGGCCTGATGGAGAAAAATTATTTTCTTAGTTTAAATACACTTTAAAAATAATGGTCGAAGTCAATTTATTCCTTACATGCCAATTTAAAATAATTTCAAAATATAATCATTAAAAAATAAGAATTTAGAAAGCAAAATGTTATTTTTTGAACGCTTCATTTTTTTGTCTGAAAATTTGCTATGTTTCATACTACATTTATTTCTCTCGACAATTCACCTTCCCAGTAAATGTATTTACAGTAAAAAATTGTACTTATTTATTTTTAAAATAAAAAATTGAAAGTTACCTGTAAGTTTGAAGTAAGTAATTGTTGAAGCGTATACATGCTCAATTTATATGTTCACAGGTAAGTAAAAAAGTATGGAAAGGGGTCTTTCTGAACTAAAAATGTTCAATGAGATAACCTATTATTTTTATTGTATGCAAATTACCTCCTTACAGGTATTTTTAAAAAATCAGTAACGTGGAGTTTATTTTTGCTAGTTATTTAAGGCTCTTATATTAGAATAACTTTAACATCCTTTTAATGTGTTAATCTTTCCCTTTATTTTCCTAAATTAAATTGCTGGTATGAGAAAAAAAAGAAAGTACTGCATGAAAAATTTATTTGTAAGGTTAAAAATAATTTTTAAAAGTATAAAACTTGAATATAAAAAATACCTAAAAATATAAAATCCAATATCTGAAATCTAAATACCCAGTAGTTAGAAAAAGATCAAAACATCTACAGATAAATTGAAAATTTTCAAACGATCAAATAGCTGTCACAGGAAAGCACACAAATAAAAAACTGTTCAAAAATACATCAAATATTATATCTGTGCACCCTGTGAACATTATTGCAAACCTATATATACCATTTCATGCAACAGTGATCCCGGCGAGTGATGGCATTTACAGGAAAATGCAGCATGTGATAAAGATCGATTCATCAGGGAGTGGTTTGAGGAACATTCTGGTGAATTTCAGATCATGTCTTGGTCTCTGAATTCATCTGACATGAATCTGTTTGAACACTTGTGATTCCAAACGGAAAACCCGAAATCACACAACACCCCACTACCTACTCACAATGTGCGGGAATTGAGGGACCAGATGGGGAGTGCTTGGTGCGAGATACAACAGACTAACTATCAGCACTTTGTTGAGCAATACCTCTCCGGCTATTGGCGGTTTAGAAAAAACGGTTTTCGGTCCTACTTCATATTAAACAGAAGATCATAATACAATCGCTTTTAATTATACATATATATATATATATATATATATATATATATGCTGTTACCAGTATATAGTTAAGATAACTTCACAAAATATTCAATAATATTACAAGCTTTGAAATACTTTTATCAGGATGATCAATATTGAAAAATTAAAATACTTCTATACTTATTTAAATTAATAAATAAACTCATTTCTGTTTTTTTTTCAGTATATACAATCGTTTTTCCAATTAACTCTTTTAGATGAAAAATTCCAAGACATTTTTACTTAAAAATTTTAAAATGTACCCTCAAAAATATCGATTTAAAAGTATTTAAGAAACACACAAATTTCAAGCATTTAATTTTAATTAATTTCAGTTTATAATTTAGGACAGTATAAGCAATTATATAATTTGATTATTCTCATAAATAATAGTAATTAATTCAAACCATATGTATGTAAAAACTTTTTAGCCATATATAAATATTAACAAAAGGGCGGTTAAACTAATGCATTTGTCAGATTTTTTTAAATTTCTTTTTGTTATTTAAAAAATAATTCTGCTTGAATGTATCATTTTTGAAAGTCAGAGAGAAGTGCTTTAAAAAAAATTTCCGTTTTGCTATAATCTTGAACAAAAAAAACTTGTTTTATCTAAATATATAAAAAGACTTGGTTATGTTTTTATGTATTTTTTCTAAATTAAATGAAATTTTTCAATAATAAATGTTTTAATACGTGTTAAGGGAAACTGAACATTAATTTCATCTATACTTTCTTCTGCCGTCTTTCAAATCTTTCGTTGAAGTTTTATTCAGTCTTTTAAAATACGAAATTTACTTCAGATTCCAAAAATATTTACAGCAACATTTGGTTTGCAAAAATATGAATGAGGAAACTTTTTTTCAGTGTGTGTTAAATTTTGTATAAAGTGCTTTACATTTATTAGGCTGGTTTTCTACAGTTATAACTTGCATTACTCTTTGTGTGTGTGTGTGTGTGTGTGTGTGTGTGTGTGTGTGTGTGTGTGTGTGTGTGTGTGTGTGTGTGTGTGTGTGTGTGTGTGTGTGTGTGTGTGTGTGTGTGTGTGTGTGTGTGTGTGTGTGTGTGTGTGTGTGTGTGTGTGTGTGTGTGTGTGTGTGTGTGTGTGTGTGTGTGTGTGTGTGTGTGTGTGTGTGTGTGTGTGTGTGTGTGTGTGTGTGTGTGTGTGTGTGTGTGTGTGTGTGTGTGTGTGTGTGTGTGTGTGTGTGTGTGTGTGTGTGTGTGTGTGTGTGTGTGTGTGTGTGTGTGTGTGTGTGTGTGTGTGTGTGTGTGTGTGTGTGTGTGTGTGTGTGTGTGTGTGTGTGTGTGTGTGTGTGTGTGTGTGTGTGTGTGTGTGTGTGTGTGTGTGTGTGTGTGTGTGTGTGTGTGTGTGTGTGTGTGTGTGTGTGTGTGATCATTGTGTCAGACATACTTAGTCTTGTCATAAGTTCTGATACAAAAATCTAAAATCGTCATCTGTGACTCAAACGCAGCATAAGATTTCAAATTTTGTCGTTAGAAAAGGTCTACAGTATTTTTCCAAAAATCATAATATTCCACGCATATTGTTTTAAATCAACAAAGTGGAATGAATGTTGAACAGAAGCCAGGAGCAGTCACTTCTGAGCAACAAAAAAAAGAGTTTTAAGATTTAATGCATCAAAAGTTTTTTCATTTATCGAACAATTAAAGTACTTTCTGTGACCAACAGCATTTCAGGCAATTCTTGAAGCGGTTACCCACGCTCGAGGAGAACACTATCTCTCGTCGAAGTTGTCGGGGAGAGAATTCATTGAAATCCTTGTCAAAAGAAAATTCTTCTTGCTTAACAGATGAAAGTGTCAAAAAGAAAAAAGTGTCGTAAAATAAACCGAGATCTAATATCAAGAGATTATCGAAGAATAACTGGCCATTTTCTTACAAAGGATTTAAGGCGCTAAAGCAAAAGTAATGTTGCAGTGGCATGCTCAAAACGGACACAGACGAATTTTGCTTACCGACGATAAACTTTTTGACAATTAAGAACCTTCAACCACTAGAATGACCATGTATATAGAAAGAATGCCCAAGAAATTAAAGAGAAGAAATATACGCACATAGAGCGCTCTTCATTCAGCTATCCATAATGGTATGGTGAGGTGTGGTGTCAGCTATGAAGGGGAGTCTCATATGTTAATTTTTGCCAGAAAGGAGTGAAAATCACGGTAAAAGATTATCAAGACATTTTCATAGAATGAATAGTGTAGCCCAGAGTGTCTCAAACTGTGGGAAGTGCCCCTCTAGGGGACATGATATCCCTATGTATAGGGGGTGCGAGCATATTGGAAAAGTCGAAAATAATCGATTTGAAATAAGTACTATAAGGGGTGTGACCCAATGTAATAAAGGGACACGCGGAGAAGGGGTTCTTAATTAAGTCCACTAGTTAATTAAACACGTTTATTAGACAAAACAAACATTTACATACATAACTAGAGAACTAACAGTTACAATAGAATTGAAAGGGGTCCGGGAGCGCATGCTCGTACGTCCTTACAGTTCCGAAGCTTGGCCATTACTGAAGATTGTTCTAGCCGCCAGAGGGCGCGATAGTCTTTCTACTGTTCATATGAGAAGAGTTTAAACTACGGGGGTTACAATCTCCCCCTATGGATCCGACGACGTCCCGGCGAGGAGACATAATTAGCTTTTGTAGTAGTAGCTCTTGTTGAGGGATGTATGGTTCTGTTGGAAACTGCTGTTGTAGCAGTCGACGGGCTTGGAACATGTTTATTTTGTGATGTGGATGTAACTTTTCGTGGTCTGCCTCTTTTCCGAAGTGGAGCTACCGGAGAAGTGTTTATGTCTTTAACAGGTGTTAAAGCAGAAGTATGATAAGTAGCAATCGGTTCAGATGGATTGGCAAGACTTGCGATAACATAAGAAGTCGGTGACTTTTGGGTGAGAATTAGATATGGACCGTCACGCTTTGGCATGAACTTGGAAGTTTTCTTGTTCTTTGCACTACTGATGGGATGTAAAGTAACCCAAACTTTATCTCAGGAGAATAATAGACTGGACGGCGATTTTTATCATATTGCTTTTTCGTTGATCTTGCTTTGTTTCTATTCTTTCTCGTATGTCTTCAGTAATAGTTGCAAATCGTTTTAAATAAGGTGTTATTTCGGCAACAAAATTGTCATTGTGAACGACGCTTTTGAAATCTTGCACCACATCGTCTACAGTACGTAGCTCTCTCCCGAATAGTAGGTAAGCAGGAGTGTGACCTGTAGTATCACAGACAGTTGTATTCATGGCAAAACGTATGACTGGGAGTTTGGAATACCAACTAGAATGATCGTCTCCAACAAGTATTGCAAGTCGAGGTTTAAGGTCTCTGTTTTTCGCTCTACTGGATTAGATTTTGGTGAATAAACTGGTATGAAGTTTTGACTTATATTTAAAATAAAGCAAATCTGTTGAAGAACAGCACTGACAAACTGCATTCCATTGTCACTGATAATTCGTCTTGGTATGCCATGACGCATGAAAACTTCTTCTATCAGAGTTGTTGCACATTGACGAGCACTGGCTTGAGAAAGGGCAAATAACTCAACCCACTTCGTGGCACAATCCTCGACAATGAATATCCATTGTTTACCTGTGTCAGTTTGAGGCAATGGCCCAAATAAATCAATAGCAATGACTTCAAATATCTATGAATAGACTGGAGTTCTAAGCAAACCGGCAGGTTTTTGGTTTGTAGCCTTAAAACGAGCACATTCTGGACATTTCTTAATATAATCGGATATGTACTTTCTCATGCCTGTCCAATAATATCGTCTGGCGATTTTCTGGAATGTTCCTCTTCTCCATAATGTCCAGCCATCGGATCATTATGATGTCTTTCCATTATCAATTCACGTTCAGCAGTTGGAATGACTAACTGAGCTTCTGCAGAATCAGCATCAGGAACATAACGATACAAAACACCTTGATTCATCAAAAATCCACGTTCAGTCCAGTTTGCATATTCTTCAGTTTTTAGAGGGGATTCAAAACTGTCGATGATTTTCTTTAAATTATTATCTTTAAGCTGCGCCTCACGCATGTCCTTACAACTTCGTGTAGGCATATCAGCTATCGTGATATTATTTTCTTCGCAAAAGGATTCTTCTTCTTGAGTAACTGGGCGAGATAACAAGTCTGCAACGACATTTGCTTTACCAGGAATATACTGTACTTTCAATTTGAAAGACTGGATTTCAAGTGCCCATCTTGCAAGTCGTCCGGTTGGAGATTTGAGGTTTAGAAGCCATTTCAGAGGTTGGTGGTCGGATGCCACGGTTATTTCTGTTCCTTCAATATAACCACGAAATTTCTTCAAAGCCCATACCACAGCAAGGGCCTCCCTCTCTGTGGTGGAATAATTGCGTTCTGCTGGGGTTAGCAGTCGACTAGCGTATTCTATAGGATGTTCATCAGATCCTTCTCCTTGAAGTAAAACTGCTCCAAGGGCATAATTGCTAGCATCTGTTCGAATAATATATGTTCCTGATGCTTAGTACCATCTGCTTGCTTTAACACAGGAGGTGTTGTAAGACTGTTTTTAAGGGTTTGAAATGCATTTTGTTGGTCAAATCCCCACTGCCACTTGACTTTCTTCTTTGTAAGATAACTTAGTGGACGTGAAATCTTCGCAAAATCTTGAATATATCTTCGAAACCACGAACAAGTTTGCAGAAAAGATTGTAGTTCTTTGACGTTTTTAGGGGGTGGAATATCCAGTATAGACGCAACTTTTTCTGGATCAACTTCTATTCCTTTTTGTGTAATCCAAAATCCAAGTTATTTAGCTCGAGAAGAGGCAAAATGGCATTTTTCTCTATTAGCTTTAAGTTTGAAATGTAAGAGTCTTTCAAAAATAGTTTTAAGATCAAACATGTGTTTTTCAAAAGTTTCTGACAAAACAATTATATCATCTAGATAAGGTAGTACTAGAATGTCTTCCAGACCATTACAAAAACGGTTAATCAGTCTTTGAAACGTAGCAGGTGCGTTGCGCAAACCATATGGCATTCGTAAGAAACGGTAAGTGCCAAAAGGACATACAAATGCTGTCTTGTCTTGATCTTCAACATGCACTTTAACTTGATGGTATCCTGCTCGCAGATCAAGTGTAGACATGAAAGGAGTGAGTTTTGCTTGATGTAACAAGTCATCCATTCTAGGAAGAGGATAGGTATCTGCGACTGTAATTTCATTCAATTTCCTGTAATCAATACAGAGGCGAAATGTTCCATTTGGTTTTGGTATAAGTACCACTGGGGAAGCAAACGGGGATTCACATTCTTCAATTATGCCTTCTGAGAGAAGTCTATAGATTTCTTGTTTTTAATATTTCCTTCTTGGAAGGATTCATCCTATAAGGTGGCACTGCAACTGGAAGATGGTTTCTTGTATTTATACGATGTTCAATAGATGTAGTAGGCTCTGGTTGAAAGCATTCTTCATACTTTTCCAATAGTGAATTTATTTCTTCCCGTTGTGGAAGTGAAAGGTGAGTACCTTCATTTTTCCGAAGTTGCCAAAGATGTGGTTTAGGGTCAACAGTGAGCAGAGCATTGATATTAGGAGGCGCTTTCACAAAATTATATTTTCTGTGAGACGTTTCAGTGAAGTACCATTGTTTTCTTTGGAGATCTAAGACGATCCCTGCAGCTGTTAAAAGTCTATGCCTAGAAGGGTTCTGTTACCTCTAGCATTTTTCAAAATTAAAAGTTCCGTGGGAATGACTTTTCCTTGAATACTAATGTCTACAGAAGTTGTCAGTATTTCTGTGGTTTCAGTACGACCGTCAGCAAGAGTCATCTGCATGGTTTTCTCTTCAAAAATTCAATCCTTTTGTTTAAGTAAATGGTATAATTTTTCACCCGCCACTGAATGTGTAGCACCAGTATCAGCACAAACTGCTGCTTCTGTATTACAAATGGAAATTTGGATTATACTAATGGGATTACTTTCTCTAGAAAAACTATAAAAGTTTGATTGATTCAGACTTGATGACAAGGCATCATCTTTTTGTCAAACTGGGTTGCAAGTGTGGCATCTTGATCGAATGATTCCAGGAGCACCACATCCATAGCAAGATACAGTAGTTCTGTCTTCTTTTGTATCAACGATTTTCTTTTCAGGTATTCTGTCTTTGGAAATGGGATTCCGCCTACTTTGACTGGGGAAACCAGACAGAGAATGTTCATACGACAACTTAGGACTTTGTGTGTAGTTACTTCTCCAGGGACTGGAATTCATTTCTTTTTGTTTCCTGCTAAAGTTTTTATTGTTTTTATTTCTCATGTTTTTAACTTCTTCATACGAATCTAGCTTATCCACTAGTTGTAGAGGATTGTTCCAATTACACCACTGGTCCAAAAAGTGATCTTTGTAATCTTGAGGGGTTTTCTTTTTTATTTGGTCCGCCACAATCAAATCTTTCAATTCTCCAAGCGTCGTAACTTTTGATTCTTTCAGCCACCCATCAAAATATGTTTGCAAGTCAAAGTAGAAGTCACGCCAGGTTTTCACAGGATCTTTAGTGTGTCGGGAAAACATCTGCCGAAATTTTTCTGCACTTAATTTAAAGCGTTTTTAGAAGAATTTGTTTGACTTTATAGTAGTCTTGAGCATCGGCAAAAGATTCTTTAGTGATTAAATTTGAAACTTCAGTTGGTAAAAAGACCAACAAGGTATACCACCCACTGTTGAATTGGTACTTTTAAAAATGTTAATTGCCTTTCGAAGAGGTCTAGAAAAATTGTTACATCAGTTGTCTTTGGATCAAAAATCGGTAATAGCTTATGGAGTTCTAACTTTGGCATATTGGAGTCTGTAGTTGTAGAAGTATCAGTTATAAGTTGTAATTTTTGCAGTTCAAATATTCGTTGGTTTTCTTTTTCTCTTTCAGCCCGCAATTCGAGCTCTTTTCTATCACAAATAATGCGATTTAAGCATTCACACGTAAATTCTGCATCATATCCTTCACTTTTTAAGATTGCGTCTTTTATGTCAAGAATTTTAAAATTGTCTTGTATTGATATGTCTAGCGTTTCCGCCAATTCAAGGAGGTCTTGCCTGCGACTTTTTGCTAAATAGGCCATCGTGAAATGTCACTTCAAATTAATTACAAATTTATATTCTTTGAACTTTAAATTTAATTTAACAAAATTTTATTAATGAAATAATAATACAGTATTATATAAATACCACATAAAAGTAATATCTCAATTTCTTACAATATGCAATTTGAAAAAAAAAATTTCATGAATCACAAAAATGAAAAAAAAATATAATTATTTTCGTTGTTTTCAAGCTCAATACACAATCAAAGTAAAATTACTATCAAACTTTTAGTTAAAAAAATCATCAAAATGATCTGAAAACACATTTGAAATACATCATACCACAAGTAAAAAGAATCATATACGTTCTCATAAATAAAAGTTCTACTTAGCCGAAACAAAATTTCCTATTAGTATTCAAAAAGAAAAGTTATTAGAACTCAGAGTTATAAATAACCTTGAACTGTCTATTTCTCCTTGTTTAAATTTATTCTCGCTTACGCAGCATAAAATATCTCATCAGTTTCATAAATGAATCATAGCTTAAAATTAATACTAGCAAGAAGAGAAAACGGAGATATATATATTCTTTTTTCTTTTAAACCACTAAATATATTATTTAACTGAGACAAATCTTTCAACATATAATGCACATTTTACACTTAAAATTGTACACATAAATGAATATATTTTTTTTTTGAAAATAGCATATAACAATACAAAAATTTTCCAGCTTAAATGCTTTCGAACAAGAATTGTAATCATTCAAAGAAAATAATACACATAAATACATATATATTTGGTTTTGTGTTCTCACTTAAGATTTTAAGTAAACAACGTTATACTTATTAGTTTAAATAATACAGGAAGTATATTTTAAATACACATTGAATATAATTTAACTGTATATTATGCTGTTTAGCAAATTACACAATTACATTTCTTGAAATAAGAAAAAAGATTTCTTAATTTAATTCCAACAGGACGTTCTAAATTTAAATCAGTAAAGAATGTTATCTATGTCAGAACAAGGAAGTCAATTTTTAAGAAATTAAAACTTACACAATTCTTTAGGATATTAAATCCAATTTGCATTTGGGCATGCAATGGTTATTTTAGTATTATAAGATATAATACTTAAAAGAAAATTCAAAGTAAAAACTTTACTTGTTCTTCAGGTGAAGATATATCCAACGATTTTTTGTTAAACTTGCTCATTCTACAGGTGAGAACGGAACAATAGCGGTTAACCTGAAAATTAATAGCGAGCAACGGCCAAGCCTCTTTAACTATAGAAACACGTTGGGCGTCAAATTATAAGGGGTGTGACCCAATGTAATAAAGGGACACGCGGGGAAGGGGTTCTTAATTAAGTCCACTAGTTAATTAAACACGTTTATTAGACAAAACAAACATTTACATACATAACTAGAGAACTAACAGTTACAATAGAATTGAAAGGGGTCGGGGAGCGCATGCTCGTACGTCCTTACAGTTCCGAAGCTTGGCCATTACTGAAGATTGTTCTAGCCGCTAGAGGGCGCGATAGTCTTTCTACTGTTCATATGAGAAGAGTTTAAACTACGGGGGGTTACAGTACTAATTTACTGAAAGAAGGCAAAACAAAACATATTCTGACATAATAAAAATAAAATACACATTTCCATTGTTATAGAATACTTTTAAATGTATCAGTGTTTCACAATGTCTTTGATAATTAGTTTATCAATACTAAACTAAAAACGTTTAATAATTACTAGTACCTCCCATGGGCTTCTCAAGTATAAAATTTAATACTTACCTTGATAATTTGTATGGTTTATTATTAACGTCGTACTGTAGCCTTAGAGGTTAAAGTACACTTTTATTGCATTCAATTTATTATTATTGTACGGGCGGGGGTGGCAAAGAAAATTACGAATGAAAATTGGATCGCAGTGTTTGAAAAAGAATGTGTCGGACCTCATAGTACTCAAAAATTAGCCTATCGGAAGTACGGGTTTAAGCCTACACGACTATAAATTGTAGTCAGTATTGAAAGCAATGGTATTTCGAATACGGTTTTATGTATTAGAACGGTTTTAAACCCTCTGTTAGGAAAGAGACGATGGAAATTCCCATGGTGATAAATGTGCCTCGATAGATGATTGGCCAAAGAGACGTATAACCCAAGTGAAATGAAAAGGTGATCGTTTTGAATAAAACGTGATATATGTTTAGGTTGAAAGTTGAAAGAAAAAACTTTAAGATGGTTTAGTTTTAAGTTTTTTCAAACATTTTCTTTAAACATCTTTATAATTGTTTCAAATCTTACGAACTAGAACACTAGAATGGCTACATATGGCAATGAATAAAAAAGAAGTAAAATGATGATTAAACATAAAAGAAGTACGTATTTTTTTAAGAAAATATTCTATACTTTGCATTACATTATATGTAGAATAAAATATTCTGACAATGGACCGTGTTATAAAATAGCTCAAAATGTATGAATGTATTTTAATCAGAAACTGTTAACAAAAAAATTTAATATTTTCACATTATCACACAGTTTCTAAGTGTAATATTGTTAAGTTGTCTTAGGTTCATTAAATATTTTTAAAAGAGCCTATATACAAATTATAACAATAATATGTAATAATATTTTATATATTTACAGACAAAATAAATTTAAAAAATTCAGCTTATAAAATTCTACTGTTTTATTTTCAAACATAAATTTTCCGGGGAATGAGAAATTTCAATTATCAATACAATTATTCCAAATCAATTATTTTTATAAATGCTGTGAATCCATAGGATGTCGTACAGAGTTAATTTCTATAAAAAGCATTGCCTGAAGTTATCCTTTATTTTGTTTTCTTTTTATAACTTTAATTCCAAAATTATACACTAAATAAAAGCATTTTGCTTTCAAAACTTTTTTTAAAATTCGATTGATAATAAGAAAAACATTTTTAAACCTTTCTTATTGCACAAAGTATTTATGTATTTGTTTCGGAACAAGATGCAAAGTTTAATTATTTTTACATTCTTTTAATATCTTTTAAGTTACTTTTATTTTAATAATAAGTAGACCCCCTACTCTTTTCCGCACAATAGGGATGCTGTAAACTTTTTTCTTGTGTTAAGTAGATACTTTGAAATAATTCTAAAAAAAAGGTGGTGGTGTAGAAAACTGTTTAGAAATAGTATAAAAATGATTTAATCTGTCATTTAAAAAAAATTTGGTGTAACTAATAGCTTTTACCTATAGCAAGAATTTAATACTACTTTTAGAATTAAAATCATTACATTAATTTGGAATCCTCTCTTGACGTATGAGACCAAATATAGATCAAAGCATAAAACCATTTAAATTTTTGTTATTATTTTTGGCAAGACAATTGAAACAAAAAAAAGAGATAGAAATAGCTATGATTAGAATTTTTTTAAAGAAAATATCAAATAGGAAAAGAACAAAACTAGTAATGTAACGGGTCTATCCGCGAGCCTATCACATATCCTCTTGGGAAAATTAACTTCTTTTAAATGTTGTTCTATTGAAAACTTTCTCCCGAAGAAGGCGTGGTTTATGTAAATGAAGGCTTTTATTTAAGCATTAACTTTTACGTACGAGAGAGAGAGGTTAGGAGTAGATGACAGAAGTTAGTGATTAGAGTAAAGTGATGGAAGGCTGGTCCAGAGGGGCTCGGTGATTAATTGTTTAATATTTAAGGATTGTTAATTGACAATTTAGTCAATAAGATATATTTGATTAATAATGACAGAGGTTGAATAACTGAGAAAGGAATTACTGTAATACAGACCTTAAGTAATCATAGAGTTTTAAGAGTAAGTTAGTTGAATCATTATAAATTATTAAGTATCCTTTCTTCCATGTAGTTGCTCCTATACTTTATAGAAGAGTGCATTATTTTCTACCCTGGGTTGTTGAAATTTAGTAAAGAATTAATAAATTGGAATTGTTCTGACTATGACTGATTTTTATTCTAACTCCCAAACACCAATGAACGAGTCTCCCGTTCCTCACAGTATTCGTAAGTAAATTTAAAAAATGAACATTTAAATAAAGTAATTAGCAATTTACTTTAATGTAAAAATAATAGAACAATCAAAATATTCTTCTATTTAAAAAAACACTGAAATTATGGGAAAAATACTTAAAATTCTAAAAATATTATCGTTTTGATGAAATGCTTTCTTTTCTTTTGAACCTTTTTTGTAAATTTTTATTCTTGCTTTATTTTCTCAAAGAAATTTTTGAGAAAAAAAAATCGTTTTTATATCTGATATTCGCGCACTAAGTTCAAATATGCGTTACTTGACATAATATCTGCGATCCTGCGTGTTAATTAAAACTTTAAATTTTTTCTCCGTTCTTAGCTTCAAATATTCGAAGCTATATTTTTATTTTGGTGCAATTATAAAATTGGGTTTTTTTCTAAAATCCAAATATGACTTCGCATCACGTTATATAGTGATTAAAAATATCCATATACATAAAAAATACACATAATTTTAAATTTCTTAAAGTATATAATTTTTAACGGGTAAATTTTAACAGTGACAGGTTATGCACAAGTTGTTTGTATCAAGTTCGATTATAGTGATAACGAATTCTATGAGCTAGGAACAGTTTTGATTGGAGATGGGTGATATTTATTGATGAATCTGCTTCCTATTTCGTTCTGACGACCAACTTAAATGAATTTGCAAAGTTTGGGCTAAAAATATCCAAAGCAACTTAAGAATCTTATCCATATTATACCATGCCCCACAGACTTGCAATAAGGAGTCATTATTAGAGGTGTCAATTCCTTTAATAACCAAACTTTTCTGCTTGTTAATCGTAACGCACTTACAACACAGCGGTACGTAGACAAATTTCTATGACTCGATATGATGCCTTTCACGTCCTACCGCATGAATTAAGTACAGTTGAAGGCCTTATTCTGATTTCTCGTTACGCTTGCAAATCACTTCTTTAGCTACACAAATCACACAATCTCTCTCATGGAGCTCATTAAAAACAAGATGGAAAGGTGCAGCCATCCTAGAATGTTGTCGACATTGTGATTGGCTAGAATTAGTATTGAATAACATCCGGGAATTTTGCAAATATATGTCACGCTGCGTGGCAGTTTCCATCGAAGCTAGAATCCTATATTCTTGAATAAATTGCCTAGTTGGTCTAAAATAATGGTCATTTCATTTTTTTTTTTTTTTTTTTGCATTTTTTTCCGGCCCATCTATTGAAGAACTTCTTCGTGGTGCGCGTTGATTTAATGTCTCATTTAAGTGCAGAAATGTTTTAAGTTTTCCAATAATTATTACAAACACATAGTTTTGCGTATCCTCAATATTTTTGGTAATATTATGAAATTGGGCAAATGAAAAAGAGTTTGTTTCTTATTTTATCATTCATATTTCAGGTTCAAGAGTAAAAAAAAATTTATTATTCTCTTAAATTATTGTACAAGTATGTTTGTGAATAAATTTTTTTATGTTTTTTTTTGTGTGTTACTTTTATTTTTTTCCTATATTTCTTTGAACTATTTTAATGTGCATGTTTTTAGAAATAAAGCAACAATGTGTCCGTTGAATTCAATAATTTCTATTGTTTTAAACTAAATTTACAGAATTTTGTAGATTTCAGAAAAAAAATATTTTCTTTTATATTATTCTAATAAAATATTTATTATTATTGTTTGAAAAAAATACCTTCAAAATTTTGTTCGTTGCTTAACAAACGTTTTAACTCTAATGAAACACTTAAAAAAACTGAAGCAGAGTACATCAGTACATTTTTGTGAATTCTTTTTTAAAAAAACCTACCGAAATAAAAAAGAATTATTTATAAAAAAAATTAAATTAAAACAGGAAGTTTTGTTATTGTTTTACTAACATTTAACTCCTAGAGAAAAAAATTTTGTTTATTATTCACATTTTCTGCTTCGAAAAGAATTTCTTTACTTATAATATTTTTGTTCAAAAATAAATATAATGTAATTTTAAATTTATAGGACTGTGTGTTGTTTTTTGAAGCAAATGCTTTCATTATTACTGATTTTCTAAATTCTGATTTTCTGATTCTGATTTCTGATTTTCATTATTCTGATTTTCTACATTTCTAAAAATAACATGACACACTGCATTCTAATCTTCTAATAATCTCTTCTGCATTTTAGCCGTTAAACTTTATTTAATAAGCGCCTAGTCATATTCTAAAGGAAAAATACTGAAATATTTTATAAAAGATAAATATTGAAATCTTATGTAAATTTTTCGTTTTTAATAATCTTATATTTTTTTACTCTTAGAAGATTAAAAACCCTATTAGTAAAGTAATTAGAAACATAATACTTCCTAATACCCTGATAAAAGGAGGTTGTTTCTAAAAATAAATTCATGAAGACTGAACTATTGTAACACAAAAAGGTGATTTCAAAACACTTAAGACTTAGGAAACATTTGCTTAAAAATGCAGCAGGGTGTATTAAAAATTTTAATTACTCTATATCTTACAATATTTTCTATGAAACACATATTTTTAAGAAACTGCATACATAAAAAAAAATTAATTTAACCTGAAGGAATTTTGAGACACTTAGTATAGCATTCATTTTTAATAATTAGGCATGTTTGCATTTTGATAAAACATAAAAAGGTTATTTTAAAAATTAAATATATAATTAAAAATTAGTGATTTCATTATTATATTCGCAACATGTATCTTTAAATAAATGAATAATCTTAAATAAATCACTTTTTTTATTATTGTTAATTTCCTCCTGTGTATAAGCTTTTATACATAGAACGCTTTCATACTATAATAGATATTTATAAAACTTTTATAAAGAGGATTATGACTTTTTATTTACAAAATATTTTAAGCTCTAGAACAACATTAAGATGTGAAGAAGAAACATATTTTAAAAGACTATTGTAAATATATTTTATAGGGGTATAAATTTCATCTGAAATTAATTGAAATATTTCTGTAAAATTGAATTCAATAATAAATATGTTGCCTAATAATTCAATAAATACCGTATTTATTCGAATATGTGCAATATTTTTCCCTTATGTTAATGCTACTGAAAATTGGATGAGGCGTAGAATCAAAGAAGTACTAATTCGTTGGATGGGCGGAAATGAACATAATACTCTGACAGTAAACTCTGTCAGTTAGTGTAGCTACAGGTTTTAAAGTTTTTATTACTGGTAAAATAACAACCATTCACTTCTTCTTAATTTTTTAATTTCGTATACATCTGTGATATTGATAAATCATGTTACACAATTATTTGTTTTTTCATAAAAATTTGTTGAGAATTCGGGGTGTGGCTTAGATTCGAATAAATTTGGTAGCTATTTTTCTTCTGTAAGAGCCCGAAATATATATAAAATGTATCTACCTCAAACTAAGATTATTTTAGTAAAATACACCTTAATCGTTTTTATAAGTAGTAAAAAATTGTTTTCAAAAATTTGTGAAATTTATAAAAATTATTTTATTTTATTGTTTATTGTTGTATAGTAATTTTTATCGTAAATAAAAGCATGAGATAAAATTATTTTGATCATAATATTAAAAAAATTAACTTTCAGTGGGCAATTTTTCTTTTGAAGAACAATTATTAAAATTATTAACTACACAAATTAATTCCCTTATTTATCAAGTGGTTTCTTTCAAAAACTATTTACTCTCTTATTTAAGAAAAAGAAATAAATACAGATAAAAGAAATAAACTTATCTGAGAAAATTATTTAAGTCAAAATTTCAGTATGTAATGCTCAGTTTCAAAATATTTATTTTTTATCTCTGTATATGCATCTCTTCTGAAGTAATAGTTAAATATTAAATATTCTGTTCCATTGAGTTCTAAATATATTCTTTCACTTTAAATAAATGACAGTTATTAAAAACTCAGTATCGAGGATATTTGCTTAACTATCAAAATAATTAGTAAACAAGTAATATATTTCACATCAGCTTATTTTACTTATTGATTCAATTAAATTTCTGTATTAATGCAACTTCTTTATCCTTTATATTAATTTTTCCGTAGTTTTATACATAAAAAAATTATTAATTTATATTTTAAGTACATATATTTGAAACTTTCATTGACAAAATTTGAAACAAATTGAATGTGATATGCTTGTATAATTGGTTTAAATATACTGATATGCATATATTTCTTTATTTAGTAATTGTGAACATAAAAATTTTGACTTTCAATTTCTTTTTTTTTAAAACCAAATTATATGAAGAAATATCGATCAAAATTATTGAATTTATGTATAACACTTTCTGTTTGAGAATATGCTTGAAAAATCTAAAAAATTACTATTTTATTAGTATTAAAAAATATTTAAAAAATATATAAAAACAAATATCCCATAAAACCTTAATTTTTGCAAAACATTCAGAGCGTTGATTTTTTTTTTTTTCAAATAACTTTTCAATTACTTTTTATTTTATTGTTAAAGTCTTATCCTCCTGAAAAAGATCAATCGCAAAAAAATTGAGATAATTTATGTAATTTGGAAGAATTTTGCAATTTTCCTTTTCCTCTCAAATAATTTTATTAAACTAAATGATGTTATGACGTTTTTCAATTCCTACTATTATTTCCCCCTCTACCTATATACACTGCTGGACAATTGCTAAGGACGGATAACACTATCATCCATAGCAACCACAAAGTGAAAGGAAGCAGACTGTGGAAAATTAGAATAAGTGCGGGATATTAGTAAGAAGAAGTATGAGTATGCAATTTTTTTTCCACGTCTGTTCATCACGTGATAGCGTTCATAAGAGCTTTAAAGGTTTTGACGCGTGTGGACAGTTGTTGTTTCAAGTCAAAGTTTTACAGGAAAGATTTAATAAACGAACTTAAAATTTTTGGCATGTCTTTCCGACATCACATAGATGATTTTATGCGTGGCCAAATTATTGGAAAGATCGAAGAAGGGCGAAAAATAACAGATGTTGCCAGGGAGTTCGACATCGCTCACAGCGTTGTTTCACGGCTGTGGAAGTCATTTTAAACTACTGGAATGTGTAGTAGACGGCACGGGGAAGGTCGTGTTAGAAGTACGACGCCTGCAGAAGACAGATATATCGTCCTATCAGCAAAAAGGAACAGGTGCACCACAGCTCAGCAGGTGGCAAATCAGTTTCTTGCTGCCTCAGGAAAGCAGATCTCCCGAAAAACTGTTGCCAGACGTTTGAGGGGAGGAGGACTATACGCACGCAGACCTATTGTGTGTGTCCCATTGACCAGACAGCACCGTACTGCCCGTTTGCAATGGTATCGTGAGCATCACAATTGGACTGAACAGGACTGGGCATGCGTACTATTCTCAGATGAGAGTAGGTTCAGTCTGTCATCGGATTGTAGACGCCAACTGATCTGGCGCGAGAGTGGTACTGCTTATCGTCCAGAAAATATCCAGGAAAAGGACCGATATCCGACATGCAGTATCATGGTGTGGGCCGGCATCATGATCAATGGCCGCACGCGCCTACATGTGGTTGTGAATGGGACTATGACGGGCCAACGATACATTGATGAAGTTCTACTTCCTCATGTTCGTCTTTTCCGTGGTGCTGTCGGTGATAAATTTGTTTTTATGGACGACAACGCAACATGTCATCGAACACTCGCTGTTCAGGATTGTCTAGACAGCGAGGGTATTCAACGTCTCGTATAGCCAGCATGTTCTCCAGATATAAACCCCATTGAAAATGTGTGGGATGCTTTGGGGAGGCAAGTTGCTGGTCGAAACTATCCTCCGACAAACAAGAACACCCTCATCCGTGCACTCACAGAGGAATGGGATAAATTGCCTCAACAGCTGCTGGATAATGTTGTGCAAAGTATGGTACGACGTGTGGAATGTTGGATCAAACTCCACGGTGGACATATCCCGTGCTGATACCTTTCTTTAAAGTGCCTGCTGACTTTTAGATGCATTGTTCCATTTCTCCGTACGCAGATCAAATGAACATTTTTTTTCTTTCAGATGTTTCTCAGCTTTTGTACTTTCCAGAACAATAAATATTCTTTATTCTAATGTCTGAACAGTGTGGCAACTATATTTTATCCTACTAAGTCTCATGTATCGCTTAATGTTATGCTACATAGCAATTTGTGATCCGTCCTTAGCAATTGTCCTGCAGTGTATATATATCTTGATCAAATTTTCAATCGGTTATACAATACTTTTTGTTTATCCATTCAAGTTCAAATACATTTTTAAACTATTAGTGGTTGACACTTAATTTTAATACAGTTTTTTCAAATATTAATTCATTAATTAAATTAAAAAATGAATAAAAAGTAACAAACAAAAGTAATAGTCCGACAGCATATATAAAAAGTAAAAGCATTGTATTCCTAATGGTCTTCTAATACAAAGGTAGTGGGTTCGAATCCCACCTGGGATGGCCTAATTTCTGAAAATGTGATTTCTTTTTTACTATACTATCTTATAAGAATAATTAAATTTAATTAATATGAATAAATAGTAACAAACAAACAAAAATAGCCCAAAACCATGGAAAAGGAAAAATTGCACGGAAAATCGCTTTCTATTTTGTCACTATATGTATAAACATGTATAAACATATTTATGTAAACATGTATAAACATTTTACACAAATATGTATAAACATATTTATGTTAATTGTAACTACTTAATAAAAAGTAACTAAAATAAAAAAAAATTGTTGACTTAAATAAGAATTTACTTATATTTTTTTAATAATACTTGATATGAAATAAGAAGTGTCATTAAGATAAAAGTAAGAGAAAGATATATGCGGGATATCAAAATAATACTATACATATAACTTTCATGCAATATTTTCAATTACCAGTTATACGAGAGAAGTTATGAAGAAAGACCTCCTTTTTAGTATCTTTGCCATTCTTTAAATGGTTATTCTGGCAGTTGAATGATTTTTCAGCGTCAAACGTTTTCTCGACGATTGGCAAAATTCGTCTGTGGCCATTATAGGCATAACATCCTAGCAATGCTTTTGCTTTGAGATACTTCTGGCGCTTTCTCTCTTTAGCAAGAAAAAGGCTACTTATTCTTCGATAACTTTTTACTCTAAGATTTTCTTTTACTAAATGACGCATTGTTGTGTTTATCTGTTGAACAAGAAGAATCTTCTTTCGGCAAGGATTTCGATTAATTTTTTTCCCTGACAATTTTGACGAGATTTTTGGTTTTCACAAAGGGTGAACGACCGCTTCAAGAAGAATGTGAAAAGCAGTTAGTCTCAGAAAATCTCTTAATTGTTCGATAAATGAATATTCTTTTGATGACTAAATGTTTGAATCTTAAAACTTCCAATGGATTCATCTGTTTTTGATGTAAAAAAATATGTGTTGCACTCTTTTGTTTGATGTTCATTCTTCTGCGTTAAAGCTCTGGCTGATATACAATAAAATGTATAAATGGCTACAATTTTTTTTATTAAAAAATTGAAGTTCTTCAACGGAATTTAGAATTGTCTGTTAGAATTTAATCAGATGATTTTCAATTTTTGTATCAGGTCTTGAGGCACAACTAGGTATATTATCACATTTTTTCTTTAAAATATTTCAACAATCTTATGAAAAAAATCTTTCATTACAATTCCTTATTTCATACTCTTAAATTTGTTCATGTCTCCATTAACTTAAATGGAGAAAGGGCTTTTAAAAAATCGGAAAAGAAATCACTATTCCTACATATCTTACATATATATATATATATATATATATATCGTTGTTCTAATCATCAGACTGCGTTATTCCATCTGGGATGCTAATTTGATACAGTAGGGCTAGGCGTCAAGTTCTTGTTTATGTTAGGCAAGATAGGCGATAATATTACAATATGGTTTACTCTGATATTTTTAGCTTGCGATATTATTACAAATTTTGTGTAATGAACGCTTAAAATAGTGTAAATAATTTATATCTGGAACTGTAATACATTAATATTACTTTCTGTTGTATTTATTTAATGTTAAAATCTTGCCACCACTTCTCCCTTCGAAATCTAGTTTTTTTATAAAATAAAAAAAAACAGTGATTACCCTAATCGAAGGAATAAATTAAAAGCTGGGCATTGTGCAGACAAACAAAAGGGAAACGCTAGGCCGTCATCTTGGATTTCATGCAACCCGACAACAACCCCTGCTAGGCGCGATTAAGGAATCACGCCAAAAAGCGCTTGGCGCGTTGCACTCCTATATCAAATTAGTTACATCGGTGGAGTTACGCAGTCTGATAATTAGGCCGACGATATATATATCTATAAAAGAGAAAAACGACTCAATCACTCACTCATTAATCACGATATCTCCGGAACAATTAGATCTTTAGACTTGAAAAATGACAGACATGTTCCTGCCATGAATTAAAGATCTGCTGAGAATGAATTTTGCGAAAATCGACCCCAAGTAGCGTTGCGAGGGCTCAAAGGGTGTTACTGATAAATATCCGAGTTTTTGAACTATTAGATCTACAAAATTGAAATTTGGTAGGCTCGTTCCTTTCATGGAGTAGAGGTCCGCCATAAAAATGTTTTTGTGAAAATTGACCGAAAAGTGGCGTTGCGGAGGCTTAAGGGGAGTAATATAGTTAGCGTTTTTCAAATGTTAGACCTACAGACTTGAAATTTTGTAAGCATGTTTCTTTTGTTGAATATAAATCCACTAAGAAAGGATTTTATGGAAATTGACACCGATGGGGTGGAACAGAGAGCTTCTGAGACGTATTCATAAAAAAATTACATAATCAGACTAATACTTACCGTAAAGAAACTAGGTATGCATGTTACTTTTGTTGAATGGAAATCTGCTAAGAAGAGATTTTACAGAAATTGATTCCTATGCGAGAGCAGGGATCTCTTGTGGAGTATCGATAAAAAAAATTACCGTTTTCGAACTGCAAGACCTACAGTAATGAAATTTAGTATTCATGTTTCTTTTGTTGAAATGAAATTCGCTAAGAACGCGTCTTACGGAAATCTTCTCTCGAAGGTGGTTACTGGAGTGTATTGATTTTTAAAAATTCGTTTTTGAACTATTAGGTTTAGACTTAAAATTTTGCAAGCATGTTTATTTTACTGATAAGAGATTTATTAAAAATGGGTTTTGCAAAACTCCACTTGGGGAGTAGATATATGTATACATACACACACAACACACACACACACACACACATATTTCTATATAAATATATATATATATATATATATATATACTTTACGGCAAATTATACGGATATTGGAATTTCAGTTTCTTACAATGATACAGCTAAAAAACAACTCTTGTAAGTAATTATTTAATTAGTTGTTTAATAGGCTTCAAAAGCTTTTACTTTCTTCAAATCTTATAAATAAATTTTGCTGTTAAGGTATCTGACTGCGTTCGGAACCGTGATTTTAAAAAGCACATAAATGGATAATTTTCGTGATATTTAGTGTCACTCAGATTAGAATACATGCATAAAATTGTTTTAAGGACATTTTGACAAAAAAAATTATTTAAATACAATATTTTGGCAAAAAATTAACTTAGAATAACCTTTTTTCAAAATGTTCTCCTTTTGTAAAAAATGCTTCGATTATAATAATATTTTACCTGTATATAGATCAAAACTATGTACAGAGGCTGAACTATGAATTTTGAGAAATTCATATTATTTTCAGAGTTACAACCAATTGAAATAATTATAGGCGTTTTTTTCTTAAAATTTTTCCCCTATGTTGTCGTATAAAACATGGATAAACCTACTTCTAAGTTATATATTTCAAAAATTCTAGTTGAGCCTCTGTACAGAGGTCTGAGCTATTTACAGACAAAATATTGTTATAATAGAAGTATTTTTCACAAAAGGAGAATATTTTGAAAATTGGTCATTCTATGTTCATTTTCTGTCAAAATATTGTACATAAATAATTTTTTATTGTAATACTATTCTTAAAACAATTTTATGTACATTTTCTAATCTAAGTGACACTAAATATTATGAATATTATCCATTTATACGCTTTTTCAAAATCATGGTTCCGAACGTAGTCGGATACCTTGAATGGAAAATTAACACATTTAAAAATCAGAGCTTCACAGGCATTATTAAATTTTCCTTTTTGACTTTACCAACGTTGAATGCGTTTTTCTCGGACTTTTAATTTTGAAGAGTAAGTTTACCGTAATCCTTAAGACTTTTTTTTCTGTTCAAGAGAGACTTGAATTTTTTGGATATACTCCTAATTATATATGTTCTATAGAAGTTAGTATTGATTCAGGTCTGTAATCTCTAGTTTTATTTTTTTTTCAAAAAAAAAAACTATTTTTAAAAATTTTGGGTGTTTTCCAGGTTTAGCGAAAGAATAATTATTAAAAATCAACAAGGAAATCAATTTTCAAATCCATTGTAACTTTTGTTCACAATAATATAAGAAGAAAATCATTTAAAATGACTAAATTTTTTAAAAAAATGTGCATTTTATAAGTGTATAAAAAAACTTGTAAAATTCTTAATTTTTAAAAATTGAAAAATAATGACTCTGGTCAAGCTGATATTTTACTTTGATAATCAACTTAATAACATAATCTGAAAGTAAAACATGTTACTTTTTCTATTATTGTCTTCAAAAAAAACTTTTAAAAAAAGAGTACTGTGTAGTTTTTTTTTCAAGATTAATAATTAACGACTCAATAAAATTATCTCAAAAGCGACAGTGAAATATATTCTGAGGAAAAGAATGTAGCTTTTTAAAAATGTCTTTTAATTTTATTTAGGTACAAAATTATTTACTGAAATCATTAGCATACTTCTTTTTAAGAAACATTCTGTAGCTTTCAAAGTTATTTTTCTTCTTTACATACATTTAAATCTCAAAATCAGAGCAAAAAATCAATTCTATGTCCTTAATTTCCTGATACAAAAATTCATGGGTCACTTCCGTAAAGCACATATAATTAAAAGATTTATATTTATTTTTTAAAGAATTAAAAAGAATTAAATTCAATAAGACACGATCTGTGTCAATTTTTTTCCAGTCGGAAACATTTTTGAAAACGTTTCATCAAAAGGTAAACACAATGGAAAATATTCATTTGCTCCCAGTAGTCTTTTTTATGTAGCAATAAATTTCTTGTACAGATAATTAAAAACAGAATAAGTTGTATACTATATGAGATTAAATAAAGTATCATCAAGAAGTATAAAAAAAAAATTTTAACATAAAACTAAACCCTTTAAAGAATATTTTTCTTTCAAATTTTTACTCTATTATTAAACCAAAAGTTTATATTTAAAAGTTGCAACATTATAAAGAAACGATATTAAGCACAGATAAATTAATTTTCCATCAGATGCATTAAATTTTAGATAAGCACATCACCTCATTGAAGCATGCATTTAAAAACTTAAGATTCATCCAACGAACAGAAAACCGAAACTATCAATCTGTTTCGAGTTATTGTTACGAGTTTTCTTTTATTGCAAATGTAATCCTCAAGTCGTCTTCTTAAAGAAGAAAAACACAATTGGCTCTGTCTTTCGTAAAAATACTGTTAGCTAACTCATAAGAAAGACGATTGCAAGCCGTTGTGATTTCGAAAGTAAATAAAAAGGAATTTCTTTTTTTGTTACAAAACAGAAGCATACATTCTGTCCACTGAAGTACAAAGCCACATTCGATAACAATGCTAGCTTACATGATCAGAGTGGACTGAGATGAGAAGAAAATCGTAAAACCTAACAATAGGCATCTATTTTTATCTCTCACACACATGCCTAAATATTTTTTCTTTTCTTAAATTTATCCTTTTTAAACTGCCTCTTACATCACATTTAATAGAGAAATGTTGCTTTCTACACAACCAATTAGACTTTAAAACCTGCTTTTATAACTATTAACTTTCATTTAAAGAATAATTGAAATCATAATTACTTTTGTTAGTAACTGATTAATGAAATCAATTTAACAAGTAATACAGTGTTTTTTTCAGGTATAGAAGTTTAAGTTGGCATTACTTTCCAAGATGGTGACCGATTTAACAGCTGTCAAGTGATTTATTCTCAGTTTGGTTTGGCAATTCTTCATGAATAGACTCACGCCTGAACAACGCTTTCAAATTGTGCAATTTTATTTCGAAAATAATGGTCGATTTTCATAAGCGAATTTTGTTTAGCGATGAAGCGCACTTCTGTTGGAATGGCTACGTCAACAAACAAAACTGCCGCATTTGGAGTGAAGCTAATCCACAAGTGTATGTCGAAACACCGTTACATCCAGAAAAACTGACTGTTTGGTGCGCTTTATGGGCTGGTGGAATCCTTCTTCAAAAACGATGAAGGCCACAACGTTACAGTCAATGGTGATCGGTATAGAGCAATGATTACTAACTTTTTCATTCCTGAATTGAACAATCATGATGTCCTGGAGCTGTGGTTCCAACAAGACGGCGCAACATGTCACACAGCTCGTGCCACAATCGATTTATTGAAAGACACGTTTGGTGACCGCCTAATTTCACGTTTTGGACCTGTGAATTGGCCTCCAAGATCTTGTGATTTAACACCGCTAGACTATTTTTTGTGGGGATATGTAAAGTCATTGGTCTATGCGGATAAGCCACAAACGCTTGACCATTTGGAAGACAACATTCGCCGTGTTATTGCCGATATACGGCCACAAATGTTGGAAAAAATCATCGAAAATTGGACGTCCAGATTGGACTACATCCGAGCCAGCCGTGGCAGTCCTATGCCAGAAATCATATTTAAAATGTAATGCCACAAGATTATCTTTCGAATAAAAAAAATTCATGTCAATCGAAAGAATACATATTTGTTTATTGCAATTTAAAGTTCTATACCTCTCAAAAAAACACTCTTTATATAAAAAAATTTAAACAATTCCTACTTTGAATGAATGAATAGAAAGTATTTTATTAACGATTGAAAATTTGAACAAGATATATATATACACACAAGGACAAAGAAATTAGCGCACCAAGAAGTAATTACGGGATCGTAACGAAACGTGGCAGGAAAGTACATGTCAGGGAGATATGCAAAGGATTAGAAATGCAGCGTGCTTGCGCATTATGTGTAGCCCGTAGCAGGCGTTTAACGTCGTTCTCAGTGGAGTATGAAACAAGTAACCAAAGCTTGTTTCAGTATGCTGAATCGTTTACAAAGTAAGAGCTAAGGTAGACATGCCATTACGTAGTTTTCGAAGGCAATATGAGCAGCTGTCGCAGTTTGAGAGGGGGACAATTATCGACATGATGGAAGCTGGGTGGTCAGCTAGGCAACTAGCTCGTCCATTAAGCCACTCTGATTGTGTTGTGAGGAGGTGTTGGGATCAGTGGATCCGAGAGATGTCATTTACACGAAGACCAGGCTCAGGATGCCCTCGACAGACCAGTCGTCGAGAAGACCGCCACATCGTAAGAAATGCACGCGTACAGACCATTGCTTCATCGGCCGCTACCTAGGCACAGGTAGCACCTTCATTAGGGGCCCCTGTGTCTTCTCGAAGCATACAAAGGCGCCTGGCTGAAGGACATATGGGATCTCAGCGCCCATTACGTGTGCTGCCCTTGACGCCTACCCATGGACGCTTTCGTTTGGAGTGGTGCCGCGAACGAGGAAACTGGATTGCAGCGGAAGGTCATCTTTAGCGACGAATCCAGATTTAATCTCAGCAGTGATGACAATCCTGTTCGTGTGTGGAGACCCCATGGTGAACGCCTCAATTCTGCCTTTGCTTTACAGCAACACACCGCTCCCACAGCTGGTGTGATGTTATGGGGTACCATTGCCTACAATACACGGTGACCCCTAGTATTGATCCGGGGCACCATGACAGCTCAGCAGTATGTCCATGGCATTCTGCAACCAGATGTGTTGCCACTCATGCTACGGCTCCCAGGAGCCAATTTTCAATAAGACATTGCTCGGCCTCACACGGTAAGGGTGTCACAAGACTAAACTATTACTGCCCTTCCTTGGCCTGCCCAATCCCCAGATTTGTCTCCAATCGAGCATATCTTGGGTCATTTGGGACGTGGAGTTTGGCACATCACGACTTTGAACAGACTAGAAGCAAGGTTACAGCAAATATAGAAAGAAATGTCTAAAGACATCATACATAACTTCTATGCCTTAATGCCCTATCATATCGCATTTTCTATTCATTTACTTATAATAAAGTAGTCATTACGTATATAAAATTTCGTTTCATTTTGACGACTCCTTCCTGGTGCACTAATTTTTTTGTACATGAGTGTATATAGGGTGAGAGCGAGCCTATATTAGTAATTGAAAAAAAGAGCATGATTTGTCTGCATTTTTGTAACAATGTACACCCGGTTGGGCTAGTTTGGTTGAAAAACCGGTTTTTGTTGCCAATTTTTGTCATTGTTTTAACAGCTACATTGTTACAGCAATGAAGACTAATCTAAGTTGGCGTCAAAAACCAGTAATTAATTTAATTGATTAATTAATAATGGCAAAATTATATTAGCATCAAGTGTCATCCCCTACAAGTTTAAAAAAATTTATTTGAACCAGAATGGATGAATAGAAAGCATTTTATTAACGATTGAAAATTTGAATGTTATATATATATATATATAAAGGGTGTTTTTTTAGAGGTATGGAACTTTAAATTGCAATAAAACAACGATGTATTATTGGCATAGGACTGCCACGGCTGGCTCGGATGTAGTCCAATCTGGACGTCCAATTTTCAATGACTTTTTCTAACATTTGTGGCCGTATATCGGCAATAACACGGCGAATGTTGTCTTCCAAATGGTCAAGCGTTTGTGGCTTATCCGCATAGACCAATGACTTTACATAGCCCCACAGAAAAGTGGTGTTAAATCACAAGATCTTGGAGGCCAATTCACAGGTCCAAAACGTGAAATTAGGCGGTCACCAAACGTGTCTTTCAATAAATCGATTATGTGACATTTTGTGCCGTCTTGTTGGAACCACAGCTCCTGGACATCATGATTGTTCAATTCAGGAATGAAAAAGTTAGTAATCATGGCTCTATACCGATCCTCATTGACTGTAACGTTGTGGCCTTCATCGTTTTTGAAGAAGTACGGACCAATGATTCCACCAGCCCATAAAGCGCACCAAACAGTCAGTTTTTCTGGATGTAACGGTGTTTCGACATACACTTGTGGATTAGCTTCACTCCAAATGCGGCAGTTTTGTTGGTTGACGTAGCCATTCAACCAGAAGTGCGCTTCATCGCTAAACAAAATTCGCTTATGAAAATCGGGAGCAACGGCAATCTCGTTTTGGGCCCATTCGACGAATCTACGCCTTGCTTGATAATCGTTTTGATGAATTGCCAAACTAAACTGAGAATAAATCACTTGACAGCTGTTAAATCGGTTGCCATCTTGGAAAGTAATGCCAACTTAAACTTCTATACCTGAAAAAAACACCCTTTATATATATATATATATAAGCTCAAACTCAGTGGTACATCAGCCCATGAGGGCCAGGACCTACTGTGCCCATCCCAGTATACGTGACCATTGGGCGCAGAGGTGCATGAGCAAATGTCCCGATCAGGTGGTCAGTCTTTAGCGAGACCATCAGTGTTTAAGTCTCCAAGCAAGCTTGGTACTCATTTATCGACCCACCGCAGTAGGGATGAAAGACTGAGTTGACGTTACCCATACGTATATATATATATAGAGAGAGAGAGAGAGAGAGAAAGAGAGAGAGAGAGTGTGAACTAATAGTAGTTATTGAGTAAAAGCAATGAGAAATGTCGATTGAGATTTTTTGATTAATCACATTAAATTTTACACGTGTGTAGATCTTTTTTTAAAAATAAAATTAAAAAGATAATAGTTTATGTATCAAGTTATATTTAAAATAGCCGAGTTAATAATTAAATTTAAACTCAAATTTTAGTCAAGTTTGGTAAAAAAAAAAATGATGCAATTCTTGGATATACAAATTACAAATGAAATTTCTTCCAAAAAATTAAAAAAGACTGAAGTATAAATTAAATGATGACTTATTGATTGCAGATTATTGATATTATTAGATTAATATGAATAAAAATGGGAAATCTGAAAAATCACTGAAAATTCTTAAAATTAACAAAAAATTTCATTAATCGTCAGTAAAAATTCACTGGAACGGCAAGTAGCAGATCGTAATAAGAAAAAAGGAAAAGGATATTGTCAAATAGTTCAGAATTCTATGAAAATTATGCTGGAAAATGTCAATTGCTTAAAAATTTTAATGATATTTTTAATAGATTTCTGAAAGAAAAACAAAATATAGTGTGTTAAGTTATTAAATGGATAACAATATGGTAATTTTATAGTTATTAACTTACAAAGGTTTAAAACGAAGGAACATCTAGAAATTTATATATTTCTCTAAAAATATGTTTGATTCCTTTTTCATTTTAACAACAACATACAAAAATATTGCAGAAATAAAAACAATGAAATTAACACAATTCAAAGCTTTGAATAATATGTAATTCATTTTTTAAAACTTTTTAACATTCCTTTTTACCACATTAATAACAACTTAATTTTAAATTATAAGCACACATACGTGATAAACTTATGTGACAATTTTGACAAAAGGAAAAAAATAAGAGTACTACTTATAAATTTAAAATTTGACATGAAAGGTTATTTAATCTTTTAATTTTTGTATTTGAATAAATTGCACTAAAAGGCTACGATTAATAGGGTTATGTAAACACAAAGTTAGAATTTGCGATTTTTCCGAAAAAAAAAAGGATTTTTTTTCGGAAGTCAAAAATGATTTTGACTTTAGTTCCCAAAGAAAACATGTAATTGCTGTATGTTTCACCACTCCGAAACGCTGTAATTTCTCCCCCCTCTCGCCACCATCTCGAATCGGAGCCTATCAAAGTGGGACCCCCTCTCCCACCACTCTTTTCCACTGCAAGTAGAAAAAAAGAAATTCTTTCTAATCCCGATAGAAGCATGAAAATGAAACATGTAATATTCTTAAAAAATAGGCTTAGAGAGAATTTCTACATAAATATTAAACTGTAAATGTAATAGTGAAAGAACAAATTCTTATAGAACTAAGTGAATTGTATAATTATTATCATCGTACTGCATTAAATTAAAGAATAAAAATCTATTTTTGTAATTAACTTACGTTGCAGCATTGGACTAATAAAAAATTGCATACAATGACAAAAGTAAGCACTTGTCACCTAGGGAAACTATATGATAAAAATCTGATTAAATTAATTTTGAAAGATTTTGACCTAAATTCAGTGGCCTAACGTACACCCTCGCACTGCTGGGAGGCCTGGGGATTCTAGAGGGTCCAAATCATGACTGACGCGTAGTATGTATTAGGGCATGGGGTCCAAAAGCTGACCTTGCAAGGGGCCCTAATATTCTTCGTTACGCTGCTGCCTAGATTCCTCTCTATCCAATCAACTACTTCTCATAGTATTCCATTACTTGAATTAATACAATGATAGAATTAAGTATTGTTAAATTACAGCTGCCAATTTTAGCAGAATTTGAGCGGATTAATTTGTCTTTCAAAGTGATCATGTTGATCATTGCAAATTACTGATCCGAACACGTTGAAAATGACCAAATTCGGACAAGACTGATATTTTTGTTTTCTATTTTATTGAATACACCTATCTTTTGGCTTTAAAAAACATACTTTGTTTTGATACTACGTATCTTAGAGGCCAAGTTACAATAAATTTTATTAAGTTAAAAAAACTTGAGGTGGGTCCTTTATCTACCAGAAGTGGTAATTTAAATTGTTCGAAATCTGTCATGGCGAGTCTGATCACACAAGGTATTACAAATGTATTTCTATAAAACTTTTTGAACCTGATATTTATGCTATTTTCTAGAGAATGTGCTAAAATATTTCTTATTGTATGAATATTTTTTTATTTAGGGCTTGTTATTTAAATAATGGTCTCATAAAAGCATGGTTTTTCTTATAACGTTTACTCAATCAGCTCTAAAATTTTCAAATTTTAATAAAACATTAAAATTTTAGTACATTCTCTAGATAAATGCCTCTAGATTGTTTTGGTAATTCTTTTACTAATATAAATTTATCACTTTTATCTCTAATTGCTTTGAAGTTTTACAAAAATATTGCTAAAATTTCACTTATAATTGTGATTTTTGTGAAATTCAGGCAATTTATTGTAAATATTGTTGGTTAAATATTAGTATTTATTGGTATTGAGTCCTAAAAAAGCCTTTATAATGTTTAAATATGTTATTTTGTCAATAAGTACTCTGAACGTGTTCGGATACCTTAAGAAGAACAATTTATCGTAACTATATGATTCTTTAAGTTAACATGAGTTTAACTAGCATTTATTTACCTATCAAAGTACTTGATGTATATTTTTTTAATAAACTCACAAGCAAAATTAAAATAATTTATACAGAATCTACTAAAGAAATCTATAAAAGATGTCATAATTTTCTCAAGGTTTCATGTGAGCAACTTTTAAACGGAATCCCTTCAAATTAGAGGACTAAAAAAGATAAAGAATTTTCCCCCTGACATTTTTTTAAACTCAAATCGTCCTTTTTTTCCCTTTAGAATTAGCAGACCAATCTAAATTATATGTTCTGGGGAATCAATGGAGAAATTTTTTTAACATACAGTTGAAAAATGTTTTTCTATCTGAATCTGAGCTTTTATGATGGAGAATTATTTTGGTGTCCTATTTTTAATATAAAAGACGCAGTAAGAAATCCATTTTTAAGAGATTTAGATAGATTTGTTTTAAAGCTTTACAGTCTACCCATAAGTAATGCCACTGTAGAAAGGGCTTTTTCCAGAGTGACGTCAAAAAAGACAAAAATTAAGAAATCGAATGTGCCTCGAACTGTTTGATTCCATTCTCAGAATCAAAATTACTTTGGAAGAATGAGGGACTTGCTGCATTGATTTCCTTCCATCACCACAAATGCTTCAATATAATTCAGAAATTTATAAAAAAGACACAGCAGATCGCTTTAAATGTTAAAAAGTAACACAATTATTCTTCATCGAAATTTTATATTCTTTTTCATAATTTAACATTAATTCTAAATGCTAATTGTGTGAGGTTTAGAATTACAGTTCTTTTAAACAGTTATTTACAATTATAGCATTTATCTAAAAAAAAATCATTTTACATTTTTGTATACAATGTCGTGCACACAGTTTTACTCTCCTTACAGTTCAGCTATTATATCAATAATAATGTTTTATTTTTTTAAAAAATGAACTCGTGCGAAGAGTCGGTGTTTCAGCCAGTATACGTTTGATGTATCAGTACTGAAGAAGGTATTTTATAAAGAATTTCTTATTACTGGCTTTGGCCGCGGTAGCCGAGTGGTATAGGTATCGGATCGTGGCTTGCCTTGTCACGAGTTCGATCCCAGTACCACTTAAGACCCGCCGTGTAGGGCAGCGATGCACGTTAAATCTGTTGAGAGTTGAAACGTTTTCCCGTTGGTGTGGTGTGGTAGTTAGGAGAGAGGGGTGCCAGCTCAGGTGTCATCCACGTCACTTGACCATGGTTCAAAATTACGTGGTCCGTCGTCAAAAGCCCTCGTGCAGCTGAACAGTGCGACGTTAATATTCAATCAATCAATCTTATTACTAAATTAAGAACAAGTTTAATAATTATTAGGGACTTCCACGGGCTTGTCTTGTAGAGGAAAGTTTTTCAAAGGAAGGTTTAATATCAGAAATTGACACTTAAAGAGTTATTTTTCTATATTTAGCTGAGATCTATATTTTGTCTTCAAGGCATCCACTGCAGAAAATCCGGTTTGAAAAAGGTAGGATGTTGAAAATGGTAATAGTATACGAAGTGCTTTTGTTTTCAGTACAGATAATTCCTCATCCACCTCTACCCCAAATTCAAAGAGCGATTTATTACAAAATTGCCTTTTAATTTTTCACTGGATGTGAAATCTATGAAGATTTCTTCTTTGGAAGTTGAGAGCCCTTCTGGAGTATCTTGAAATAGATCCCTAATCCACTCGTAACTTGCTACCAAGCTGTCCTCATCCAGAAAATACTTTTTAAAATTCTTTGCCAACATAGCTAAATGATTTTACATGTTTTAAAAACAACTTTCACATGTTGTTCTACAGATTTGTAAGTTTTAACACATATCAAGCCGGGGCTTTTTTTCCATCGTTTACTTCAGTAGTGGTAAATCCAAAATTTAAGTATTTTTGAGAAGATTGCCTTGATTTAATTTTCGGAACCATGCTCGTTCTTCTGTGTACTTGTTGATTCTTTATTATGATCGAATGTTTGCTTACGACTTAAAAATGTATGTATGATATTGTTTTAATTTACTGCCGTAAATACTTAATTACTGTGAATTACAATTAACGTGGAAATTAAAAAAAATATACATTCAAGCTAGATTCGGTAGCTATAGGAGTATCGAGTCGACCAAAACTGACTGGGATTGTACGAAGAAAAGCATTTTTACATGTTTTGCGCAGGCGTCCGATAGGTTGCCCAGACTCACGCAAACGTACCCTATAATGCCAGATGTGATGGATATGATAGAGAGCGACATTGACTAGACTATTTTTCTAATGACATTTGTACTTTGAGAAATGAATGCTGAAGGAAATAAATCTTTAATTAAATACATCATTTTTTGCGATCTGTTCCAATTTAAAAATTAGAGAAAGAAAAATAACATAATTCTAAGTAATATATATTTTAAGTAATTTTCTTAAAATATATATTACTTAAAAGTTACATATACACAAAATTTAATATACTTATCGTATTAATTTGTACGGTTTATAATTAAGATCGTATTGTAACTTTAGCGTCTCTCTCTCAAAGTGCATTTTATTGCAGTAAATACATTATTGTTGTACAGGGGGCGAGACAAAAATTATGATTGAAAATTGGGTCGCCAGTATTGAAAGTTTGAGAAACACTGCTTTTAATGTATGAGTGGTGCACAGAGTATTTTATGACTAATTAATTAATACTAAATTAAGAACAAGTTTAATAATTATTAGCTACTTCCATGGGCTTGTCTTACAGAGCAAAGTTTTTGAAAGGAGTTTTAAGATAAGAAATTGACCCTCTGAGTTCATTTTCTATATTTAGCTGATATCTATATTTTGTCTTCTAAGCAACCACCGAATTTTGTAATATGTTCCAATTTAAAAATCAGAGAAAGGAAAAATAACTTAGTAATTATCCTATTACATAACTTTTTTTGCTTAAAAGTAACATACAAAATTTAATACTTATGTCATGAATTTGTACGGTTTATAATAATTATTGTTGCTTTATCGTAAAAGTGCATTATTATTGCATTCAGTAAATTATTATGTATAAGGGGGGGCGCGATAAAAATAGTGATTGAAAAGGGGGGCGCCAGTATTGAATGTTTGAGAAGCACTGGGTTTAATGTGAATCAACTCCTTTACTCGGTGGCTCTTCAATGGCACCAGGATTTGAACCCATGATTTGACAACGTTTAGCACTATCTCATGACCAGGACTACTAGGCCACCTGGAACACAAGAGAGAGCAAATCCCGATTTGTTTTCTTTTTAAACAATCATTATATTTCCCAAACATCCATAATGCTTACAGAAAATGTAATGCACATCTACAACGAATTTTCTCCAGATATACTAGGTGTTGTAACAGGTATGGTAAATGAATTATTTCCAAGCCCAAAAGTAACCAGATTTTATCACACATTGTAACGATTTATGAAAAAAATTAATGTCAGACCGTAAGGAATTATAGAACTGTGGTATTCACGTTTCTAAGCTGATGTCATCGACATTTAATTTCATTTCAAAAAGGAAATCAAAGAGCTACATCCTAGACTCTGAGTGAGTGGTGAAATGTTAAAAGAATAATTCACTGGCGGGTATGGATTGCAATATCGGACCAAAAGTTCAATACCGGTATTTGGTATTTTTAGATCTTAATACCGGGATACCGGTTTTAATATCGGTAGTAGAAAGTTTAGGAAAAGGAAAAAACACGGGTGTTTCTTTGTTCGATTTGTTAGTTTTATTGGAGGATGTAAATATCACAAAAAAATAATTTGTAACTTATAAAATTATAACATTATATAAAGAATCACAAAAAAGTATAAAGGAATATCTTATTTATTTAAATCACAAAACAGTGTAAATTATTCAATCTGTGGTACTATTACAAATTTTTGAAATTGATTTTAAAAATATATAATACATCAAATGTACTGTCACTAAACCTGGAACGTATTTTTGTGCAAAAATTATCAGCTGTCAAAAACGCTCTTTCGGCATCTACGCTATAGTTAATGGTACTTGTCAAGGTTACACAGTAATGTTATTAAATTACTCGTTTTTGCGATCACGAGATAATATTTTGAACGAGCTACTTTTGTATTTTTGTCTTTGGAAACGAGCCAAAAAAAAGAAGTTGATGGAATTCGCTTGAATAAAATGTGGAATGTTGTGCTGTTCTTATGAAATTTTTGTTTTGAGTATAAACTGAGTTCACGACTGACATTTGTGCGGGGAACCCCCAATTGATTTCGAATTGTTTCCAAGATTAAGGATTTAGAACTGTTTTGAAGAAAGGATTTTGAATTGTTCTCAAGATTAAGAATCGTGAACTGTTTTGAAACTTCGCGACATCGAAACTGTGCTGAAGCGAGGGAATTTCAATTATATCCAACATTTAGTAGTAAGTGAACAATTTTGAATCTCTAGTAAATTGTTAGTAAGTTGTACAGTTGAGGAAGTTTATTTTAAAAGTGGATGAGAAATGGAGTTTTTAGGAAGAGCTTTGAAGGTAGATTTGAAGTGTTTGGCGGAAGAATTAGGAGAAACTGTAACGGAAGAAATGAAAGTTCCTGCTTTAAAAAAGTTGATAGCAGCAAGTAAGGAGTATGAAGAGGAGTTCACGAAAGAATTATTACACAGAATAGTAAGCGAAAGAGAAAATGAAATTAAACGCTAAGAGAGAGAAGATGAATTAAAGCGCCAAGAAAGAGAAGATAAAATAAGCGCCAAGAAAGAGAATATGAATTAGAGAAGTTGAAAATAGAAGCCTCGATGATGAGTAATGGTTTTAGGAGAGAGAGGAATTCTCAGAATGAAGGAATACAAGAACACGTACCAGTTGGATTGCAAAAATTAATGCGTACTTTTGACCCCAAAGAAAGTGATATAAGTTTTTACCTAATACTCTGTTTGAAAGACAAGCACGAAGAGTCCATATTAAGGAAGAAGATTGGGTAACGAATCTTGTTGGACTATTGCCGTTAGAAATGGCGAATTTGATTGCCAGGGAACCAGAAGAAAAGGCAAATGATTATGAGCATATAAAAGGTATGTTATTAAAAAGATTTAAATTGAGCCCAGAAGCATTTAAAGTAAAATTTAAGAGGCATTGTAAATCGGCCGAGAACACTTCACGAGATTTTGGATTTGAGTTGGCGAACTATTTTAATGAGTGGATTTCGGGACTAAAAATCTACGATTTTGACAGGCTGAAACAACTTGTCATTGTAGAGCAGATGAAGGAACATGTTTCCAGGGATATACAGCAACATTTTATTGATGACTGGAGTAGAATTGTTACAGTTGACGATCTTACTGAGAAGTTAGATTATTATGAAAACGCAAGGCAATATAACCAGGCCACTAAAGCTACTTTGTCTCAACCGTATAGAAATTCCTATCGGGAAAAACCTAGCATGTGCAATAGAAAATGTCATACATTTGGTGAAGGATATAGACAAGAATTAAACAACCGCAGTGGATATGATAAGCGAAATTCTTTCCAAAAATCAGTTACATGATTCAATTGTGGACGAGTAGGACATTTTGCGAGATTTTGCAGGGATAAGAAAGACGGGAGAGGAAAGACCGAGGGTAAAGTTACTGAGGTAAAGGTATCTGAGGTGCAAGTGGCAGAAGTCAAAGTAGTTGAGGAGGAAAGCAAAGTAGTCACAGCGAGATTCAACGGCGAAATTGTAAGGGGGAAAAAAGAAATGCAGCGCAGTTCAACTAAAAATGTCTGATCTTAAAATAGTAAAAATTTCATATGGTGGAACAGAATATGAAGCTGTAGTAGATTCAGGTGCACAAATTAGTGTGTTTAAAAGCAGTGTCGTGGGAAAGGAAGTAGATTACAAAGGACATATAATGTTGCAACCCGCATTTGGTGATTGTTTAAAGGCTGAACTAAAAGAAGTGGATATTGGTTTGGTAACGAATGGGTATATTACGCCGGTAATTAAAACGGTGGTGGCAAGTGTGGATGGGCTGAATACTGACATATTATTGGATACCGAAACTTATGAAGTATTATTAGAACAAGAAAGAATATACAGTCCCAGATTTACAGCCGCTATGAACTTAAGATCAGATTCCTCCAAAAAATCGTTAGATGAGAGAGTAAATACTGAAGAGGAAGAACAAGAGCCAACTATAACAGAATATGATGAGGAGAATGGAAATAACACAGAAAAATTCAAGAAACAGCAACAGATTTGTGATGCTCTTCAGGAAGCATGGAATTTTGCTAGGCGAAACAAAGGAGGATATGTGATAAAAAATGATATCCTGTACCATGAAGAGCTATTGGGTGGAAATAGGATAAAACAATTAGTGATTCCTGAAATGAGGAAGAGGAAAATACTAGAAATTGCGCATGAATCAGTGTTCGGAGCACATCTAGGAGCTCATAAAACAATTCAGAGAATCAAATTTTCATTTTATTGGCCAGGGATGGGAAAGGAGATTAAAGCATATTGTAGTTCCTGTCATGGTTCTGAACTTAGAAAAGTAATTCGTTCGGTTGACAAAATTCCGATAACACCTGTGTCTCGTCCTTAATTGCCATTCTAAGTAGTAAACGTTGATTTAATTGGTCCTGTAGATCCAGTATCATCACAAGGACATAAATATATACTTTGTTTGATGGACCAGCATTCTAGATGGCCGGAAGCAATCCCACTCAAGTCACTAACGGCTAAGAGTACGTGTGAAGCACTGCTCAAAATATTCAGTAGAACAGGAATTCTAGAAGTGATCGTAATGGACAATGCGACAAATTTTACGGCCAGTTTAACGCAAGAGTTTTTGAAGATTTTAGGAGCGTGTGCGCGTTTTTCAACACCATACCATCCAGAAGGAAATGGGTTAATTGAGAGATGGAACCAAACTCTCAAGAACATGTTGCATCACATTATCAGAGAGGAAAGAAGTTGGCATAGGCATATACCGTTTTTACTATGGGCTTATCGTGAAGTTCCAAACGCAACTACTGGTACACCACCTTTTCTACTAATGTATGGAAGAGATCCGAAAGGACCGTTGTCTATACTGAAGTCAATTTGGACTGGGGACACTTTGTTACCTCTGAATATGAAGGGATCAGTAGAGAGTTATTTGAAAAAGTTAAAAGAAAAGTTAGAAGTAGCAACCCACATAGCAAAGTTAACAAGTGACGTGCAACAAGGTAGCTACGCTAAATATTACAACAGGCAAAAGAAACATCGAGAATTTGCACCAGGAGATCAAGTGCTTGTTTTGATACCTGATTCGACGAATAAGCTATATGTTAGATGGACAGGTCCAGTTAAAGTTGTTAAAAGAGTAAAACTAAATTCATATTATTTGCAGATGGCTGGAGGTAATTTGAGATTGCTGCATGCTAACAAGATCAGAGAATACAGAGCGAGAGTTCAAACGGTTGGAGTTATTTATGATATTGATGATGAATTCGGTGAGATATATGAAACGCCAACAGTTCCTGCAGCTGAGAAGAATGACGAAGCATTGGACAGAGTTACGTTGGATTACTTATCTAAGAAGCAACAAACTCAACTAAAGGATATTTTACATCGACACAGGACGTTGTTTTCTGGAAAAAATAAAAAGAGCTAAAGTTGGTGAACATGTAATAAAACTGAAGAATGAGGAGGAGACGATGAAACCCAAAACTTATAAGATACCAGAAAACTTAAAGAGA
This sequence comes from Trichonephila clavipes, assembly GCA_019973935.1. NCBI lineage: Eukaryota > Metazoa > Arthropoda > Arachnida > Araneae > Nephilidae > Trichonephila > Trichonephila clavipes. The sequence continues at coordinate 153,478 of BMAU01020600.1, forward strand.
AAAGTTGACGTGCAGATAGACGAATTGTTAGAGTTAGGGCTGATTGAACCTGTTGTAAGTGAAATAGCACACCCGTGGTATGTGTTCATAAGAAGGATGGAACAATTCGGTTATGCATAGATTTCAGAAGCTTGAATGCCCTTACCGTACCGGACGCATATCCAATGCAGAATATGATGGAGCTGAATTTCTTAGTAGGGAAGAAAAAATTCATTACAGTACTATATATGTTGAATGGATATTGGTCTATACCAATGGAAGACAGCAGAAAACATGTAACAGCCTTCCGAACTCATCGAGGACAGAACCAATGGAATGTGTTACCATTTGGGTTAAGAAACGCTGCTGCAACCTACCAGAGAGTCATGTCTAAAGTGGTTCAAACTATATCTGATTTTGCATGTGCGTATATCGACGATTTAGCAATATTCTCTGATACGTGGGAAGAACATTTAAATCATCTAGAAGAAGTTTTCAAAAGATTGGAGCATTTTAATTTCTCAGTGAATTTAGGAAAGTGTGAGAGTTTGCAAGACAAAAAGTTAAATATTTAGGACATGTCATTGGTTCAGATAGGCATTCCCCTGACAAAGAAAGAATATAAAAGCTATTCAGAACTTACAGGCACCAACGACCAAGAAACAACTCAGAAGTGCTTTGGGATTGTGCAATTTTTATAGACAGTATATTCCGAATTTTGCAAACATTGCTCTACCATTGACGGAGCTCACTAAAAAGAAAGTCCCTAATGAGATTCCATGGAGCAAGGAGGCTGAAAATGCTTTCAAGGAGTTGAAGATAGCACTATGTGGAATTACAGAGTTGCAGGTCCCAGACATAGAGAAACCGTACTACTTGCATACGGATGCTTCTCAGACGGCGGTCGGATGCTGTCTAGGTCAATTGGATGGAGAAGACAACATTCATCCCATAGCCTTTGGGAGCCAGAAACTGAACCCAAGCCAACAAAAGTGGTCAACAATTGAAAGGGAAGCGTATGCTATTATTTGGGCTCTAAAAAGATTTGAAACTTTACTGTGTGGAGCAAAGATTTTCTTACTAGCCGATCATAATCCTCTAGTATTCCTCACTAGTGCTGCAGCCCAATGTCCGAGATTGCAGAGGTGGGCGTTGGCCATTCAACGCCATGACATTGAAGCAAGCCACATGAAAGGATCTAAACTAGTTAATGCAGATGTGCGCTATCTAGACTGTAAATGTAAACTGTAATTAAATAAGAACTGTAAGAAGGATTTAAGATTAATTTAGGTTTTAAACATTTTCTTAGCTTTATTGTTAGATGATTAAGTTAAGAAGAATATTTGTGTAAAATTTAATGTTGAGTATTTTTATGTAAATGTATAATATTAAGATAGTGACTAAACAGTGTTTCATTTTGGGTGTAACGTGTAACCCTTAGATTGTTTTAGCCATATTTGATCTTTGGATCTAATATGACTCTCGAGGGGAAGGTGTCAGGGTTACACAGTAATGTTATTAAATTACTCGTTTTTGCGATCACGAGATAATATTTTGAACGAGCTACTTTTGTATTTTTGTCTTTGGCAACGAGCCAAAAAATGTAGTTGATGAAATTCGCTTGAATAAAATGTGGAATTTTGTGCTGTGAAATTTTTGTTAGCAATGCGCGATATATTTTCCAAGTATTTACCTCTAAATCCCTCATCTTCAAATAAATCAATTTCTCATCGGATGGTTTTGGATATAGCTGATTTCTATACTGTATTTTAATTAGTTGAAAAAAAGAAAAAAAAATTTTCCTTATTTTATCACTTCTCTTGATTGTACGATACAAATTTACATTCGCAATCGAATTAATTTCGTCCGTTAGGGATACATAAAAACAAAACCGTAAACTATTTTGCTATGTTGGCGATCCCTGAACACATAGTGGAGACAATTTTAAAAATTTCTAGTAAATACCGAAAAACCGCTATTTAAACTTGTGAATACCGGTATTACAGAATTGTAGAAGTGGCTCAAAATACCGGCATTCGGTATCCCGGTATACAGGTATTACAATCCTTACACACACACACACACACACACACTGACGGGTCTTACAGCCTAGTAAAACCACTACCTTTTGTAATAAAGAATGCAACAGACTGTTGACAGAGTCTCTCTCTCTCTCTCTCATCTTCTATCACCAGGTTGTCTTCATCAAATATAGCTATCTAAGGCCACAATCTGAATCCATCTCACTTAAAAAGTTAAAAGGTTTTGATTGCCTGTTACAATATTCGCTGGAATAGGACCCACAAACTGCTTTCTATTTTTAATGAAGCAGAGTTTTTTTATTCGCTATGATGAAAAGGTTGTAAAAACTGCCTTATATACACGTGTTGCCGAATTCGATCAACGAATTCAGAGGAATGTGAATGTAAGATAGTGAACAGCATGGAGACGACAAATCACCATAGAGCTTGGGGTCGCAAACCACGTTTAGCCGGAGTAATTCGCAAAAATAGTTATGAAATATATGATGTCGAGTGGAATGAAAAGGGGCAATAATAGGTAAGGAATACTTTTATTAGACGTAAAGCATGTTAACAATACGAACAATGAACCATAGCTTAATCTCAGAAATGCAACATGTGATTGTCAGAGGAATTGTTCAAAGTTGTGGCAGGGTAGGTCATAGCGCAACGGATATCGACGGACGAAAGATTGCCGGCGCATTCAAACAAATCCGGTGTGCTTGCTGACGATGTTAGCTGAAGCGACGAGGATCTGTGCTCCGAAATCCTCCACTGTAGCCACTGGCGTCTCATACTGAAGTTATTTTAGGTGGCCTCAAAAGAAGAAATCCAAGGGATTGATATCTGGGGAGTATGGAGGCCAAGTAACAGGTCCACGCGTTCAATCCACCTCCCGGGATATATAACATGGAGGAGGTTATCCACCCACTTTAAAAAATGTGCTGGCACACCATCGTGAAGTGAACCACACGTTTAGGTGCGCAGTGGCCGGGTACGACTCTGAAAGAAATGGGACGTTTCCATATTTATAGGTTTCTTCTACCCTACCCCGGCGCTCCAAATCTCTGCATTCGTTTGACCACTCCCTTCGTCGGGCTGATCGCCCTCACGACACCTGCTATCATCGCGCTTTTCACTGACTGGCGAGGCTTGCGACCTCCTGTTCTATGGTGATTTGTTATCCCCATGCTGCCTACTATCATTCGTCTGAATTTGTCTGTCGACTTCTGCAACACTCTGTATAATGTAGTATATTGATAAAAACTCACACTAATGAAATTCTAATACGGAATAAAGTTTGTTCAGTAAAAATTAAATGAATTATAAATTAAATTGAATTTGTTATTAGCATCTGCATTCTAATTGTCAGAGAACTTCCTTAATAATTTTGTTAATATTCCATTACGGTAAATTTATCATGTTTATGCCATTTAAAGATCTCTAAACATTTGATATAAAATGTTATTTTGTTCTTTGAAACATTTGTATCAATTAAAGTACATACTATTCTAATCAGTTAGGTACATTCTGAGAGTAAATATTTTAATTTGATTTTGTCAAAAGTAATAAAGAAATTCCTTCAAAAAAACCATTTTATTATAAATATTAGATAGAATTATTAAATTTCTTCTTTAAAATCATTAAGTTCTTTTCAAAATATTTCAAATATTTACCCAAAAGGAATTTTTTAAAGCAATGTGATAATTTAAATGTTTTGAACATGTAAATAACTTTAAGAAAACTGTAAAAGTTTTTCAGAAATTTTAGAAATTCACTTTATTACAAAAATAAATAATACCTAAGTAAATTTGCATGAGGTTTGTGGTGAAAGCCTATACAGCGCTATTTATCAAGCCACGTGTTCTAATTTTTTATTTATCATCTTCTCCTGATTGTTCGTAGGGAATTCAGTATTCAATTCATTTTGAAGCATATCGATTTGCTTATTCATAACTGATTGATTAATATAATGTTTATTAACGTCACGCTTCATTGGAACACAAAGGCTATTAGTATATACACCTGAATTCATGCGAGTGGAATAAAATAATTAAATTTTGTCAGGATTTAATAAAGTTGAGGAAAGTTTTTACTGTTTCTTTTACAATATATCTGTACCATATTCGACAGGTGTAAATCATTTGAAATATTAATGCTCTAAATGTTAATGATAAACTTTAAGTATATAATATCAGCAAAATAACGTTTCCCAACTCATTAAAATAAATACAAAAAAAGTTTAAAATATACTTGCGATAACTATGATGTGTCATTACATGTGACAAACAAGAATTTTCTTCATTTTTTCCCATTTCGTTCGTTTCATAAAAATGTAAGACGTATAACGACAGTTGACAATTTTTTCCACTATTTTCGTAAACTTCTTAATACCTATAACTCAGTATTTTTACTAAAGCGTTTCTTGGCAACACATCATTCGTAAGAAGATTTTTATCTGCCTTTTTCTTTATTCAGAATAAAACTTTTTTTTTTTGTTTAGTAAAGGAGAAAGAGAAAATTTGATTTTTGTGTGCCATAGGAAACATATTCAATGAAAGCGAAAATATATGAACAGCATGTTGGTGGAGCGTTTTCGTTAGATAAGTCATTAAAATCTTTCTTTTTTTTGTTGTTTTTTTTTAATTCTTTACAGGCAAAAAAACATTCAGTATAAATAGAATTACATTTACAACTCTGGGAATAACTTTCCCATTATTTGATTGGTTTAAATTTAATTTATCAAACAATTACTCTTACTTCCAACATCACCATTTATTTTATTATTATACACCACCTACTGCTATATTGGGCCAATTTTATTTAATAAGATTGCATTATCAGCACTATATAGCTTTAATATTTTTAATTATTAATTTACAAAATTTATTTAAATATATATTTTTTTATACTTTTCATAGCTTTCGCTTATATATATATATAGTTATAAAAAACTTCTTAAAAAGAAAAAAATATTTTTTTAAAAAAAATTATGGAATATATATCTATATATGTAAAGGAGAAAAGCGACTCACTCACTCACTGACTAATCACGATATCTCTGGAACTATTAAACCTACAGATTTGAAATTTGGTAGGCAGGTTCCCTTCATGGAGTAGACGTCAGCTAAGAACGGATTTTGCAAATATCGAACCCCAAGGGGCATTACGGGGGTTTAAGGGGCGTTATAGATAATTATTTCTATTAATAAACTATTAGATATATTGTCTTGAAACTTGGTACACAGATTTCTTTCATAAAGTAGAGGCTCCCTACATAATGATTTTTACAAAAGTCGACCTCCAAGGGGCGTTGAGGGCGCTTAAGGAGCGTTATAGAAAATTATTTCCATTTTTAAACTATTAGACGTACAGCCTTTAAATTTGATTAGCGGATTCCTTTCACAGAATACAGATCCGCTACAAAATGTGTTTTGTGAAAATCGCCCCCAAGTGGAGTTGTGGAGAATTGAGAGGCGTTATAGGTAATTATCTCCTTTTTTAAACTATTAGACGTAAAATCCCGAAATTGAGTAAGCTGATTCCATTCATTGAGTAGAGATCTGCTATAAGATGGGTTTTGTGAAAATCATTTCCTAAGTGGCGTTGCGGGGACTTAAAGGGAGTTATAGATAATTATTTCCATTTTTAAACTATTAGACGTACAGTCTTAAAATTTGGTAAGCGGATTCCTTTCATGGCGTAGAGATCCACTACAAAATAGTTTGGGGGAAAATTGATCCCCAAGGGTCACTGAGGGGGATTAAGGGGCGTAATAGATAAATATTTCCGCTTTTCAACTAATAGACCCACCTGCTTGAAAATTAGAAGGTATGTTCCGTTCATGCAATAGAGTTCCTGTTACAAAGAGTTTTGCGAAAACGGACCCCAAAGGAGTGGGTTTGCAAGGAATTAAGGCGTGTTTCAGAAAAATTACTGTTTTTGAATTTAACCCATTTACTTGAAATTTGTTGAGCACGTTTCTTTAGTTGAATAGAGTTCCACTAAGAATGGATTTTACTGAAATCAACTCCAGGGGGAGCTGGGAGAGTTATTGGGGCGTATTGATAGACAAAATTCCCGTTTTCGAACTGCTAATACTACAATAATAAAATTTGGTTTGCATGCTTCTCTTTTGTTGAATTGGAATCCGCTAAGAATACTGTTAATGAGGTATTGATGATAAAAATTCCGTTTTTGCTCTTTTAGATTTGGACTTGAAATTTATCACGCATGTTTATTTTATGGAGCAGAGATCCACTGAAAGTTGCTTTGGTGGAAATCCACTTGATTATTACGTTAAGTGAGCGCAAAAAATCTTTCTACTTCTATTTTAGATATAAATAGAAATTAGATGTTTTAATTTACGTCCTTTTTATACGAAGAGGCGAGAGTTACAGCTATAAATTTATTTTTCAATACAATCGAATTCTTAATGCTAGATATCAATAATTCATATATATGTAAACAGTATACATTTATGCAACATCGTTAAATACCCAGTGAAGCGGGTGGGTAACTGCTAGTATATATATATATATATATATATATATATATATATATATATATATATATATATATAACAATAAATTTTCTCATATCTATATATATAAAAATGGATGTTAATATATATGAAATCGCATCACTCCAACACCGTTCAACCGATCACTATGAAAATTGACAGGTTTATGTATATTTTTGTGTAAAAGGTTTTTGTGCTATCCTCTCTGTTACAGCTCCCCACTAGGTGGCACTACAGCGTATCACCTTCTGCAGCGTTCAATCAATCACCAAGTGGCCAACATGATCGCAAAAATGATCCCAACTTGACTCTACGGCCAATATTTTGCTATATTTCTATTGAATCACCATTATAATGTAAGGAACGGCGTTGCTTGCGAATATTACAATTTTAGCATAAAATAAATACAACAGAAAGTACTATTAACGTATTACACAACCAGATATAAATTATTTACACGATTTTAAGTGTTCATTACACAAAATTTGTAACAATGTGGTTACTTTTGCTGAACAGAGATCAGCTTAGGAAAGTGTTTTCAAAAATCAACCCACAAGAGAGTTACGCAGCATTATAAATTTTTTTAAAATCCTTTTTATCAGTTCTATTAGATCTACAGACTTAAAACAACAAATATGGGGGTTTTTTGTTCATCTGAGATATGCGAAAAGCTTTTTTTTTCTGTTTCATTTGCAATTCACGTAAAATTAACTCACTAAAAACTTCATTATCCATCAATCTGTATTGTTTAATTTTTCAATTCACCCGGGTATACCAGCTAGTTAATATATAGAAACTTTATATCTGTAGTAAGGTACCATGAGTGGATGTGAAATATTAAGCTATGAAATTTTCTATAGAATGTTAATTATTTTTGTGTATAATAGTAATGTGTTTATTTAAACAGTAATCATTTTACTTGCTACGTACGCAATTCCAAAGCTAAGAATAAATAGAATAATATAATGCTCACCAATTATGTCAACTGCCTGTTTCGGGTGAGAAAAAATTTCAGTCAAGAATCGTGCCAATCCAGAAAAAGTTACTCACATCTTGCTTGAAAACTAAATATATTTTTTACTTAGTTGGTTAATTGACATAATATATACGCATTTATTCAATATTTTGCATCATTATAGTTTATTAAAATTTTAGGGACTAAAAAAATTTATTCCAATAAGAACAATATCCATTTGTAATTGAAAAACATTTTTTCTGAAGTAAAGTATTTTTAATTGAAGCTCTCTTTTTAATTAAAATTGCGCTTGAAACAATTCCTAATTAATTTATTTATCTACATATAAATATTATTTATTGGAATAGAAGAGATTTAATGATCTTGTTATTTTTAATAAAAGATAATTATTTGTAAATATAGTCCTTAAATTTCAATTAAGAATCTCTCGTTAAATTCTTTAAGTTTAGTTAAGAGTTTTAAATATCGAAAAAGAAAAAACTGTGAGCAAAATTTACTTTGTTTATACATTTGTTCTTTTAATTTTGTTTGATGTAACTTTATTGAAAACTTTTATTTTATCTTTTGTACATAATTTTGTCACGTTCTTAGGATTTCTTTTCAAAGTTAATGCTTGGATAATAATAGAAAATAATAACTATTAATTTCAATCATATTTTTCATTCATTTTTAAAATTACATTTAATCATTTCAATGATTACAAAGATATTTGAAAATATACTTAAAAATAATATTACAATTTTCCTTTCGATATTTTAATAAATATGTAAGAATATTGTAAAATTGGTTAGATTTCTCAAAATATAATTTTTAACAATCATTAGAAATCACAAATAACTGAGTTCATTCAAAATGATAGTTAGTTTAACCTTTCAGTGATCGCGCTTTACTTTTTTTTTTCATGGAAAATTGCGTCTCGTACTTTTTATAACATAGTAAAATACGTTTTTTTTTACACTTTTGCAGATAAAAAGTACTTCATATCAATAAGAAAAGGCAAGTTAGAAAAACAATTATATGTATCTGCAGTGAAAACAAAGTTTTGATATATATTCTTAGCTAACAAAAACTACCCGATTTATATGCTCATTTGAGTGTTCCAAAATTTCATTATTCGATATTACAGCTTTTATTTTTATTCGAATTTCATCTAAATTTTTTCAAATGTTTCAGTAGGAAGAACTTTTAAAAAGTGCAACTGTTTTCATTTAATGTTATCCTTAATATCCTTGCCTACCTTTGTTGTACTTCTTCTCAACAAATTATTTTTGAAAAATATGTGGAACAATTGCTTTTTTTATAAATTTTGAAAGAATAGTTTAAAAAAGATTAATATTTTCTCAGCTACTAGCAAAATAAAGAAATAATGTAGCACAATTCTGATCAAACATATAATAAAAAAATAAAACTTTAAAATATAAGAAGAAAAAAAACCGCATACAAGAGTAGGCATATAACATAAACTTTACGAAAGAAGCAGGAAATTTCATAAAATTAACAAAGTAACGTAATAAGAACTAACAAAATGATTTAATAATTAATTAATTTTGTAATACACAGACCAGAAAAAAATTCTAACACCCAGAAAAAATTATTGTAGAGTAATGAAAGTTAAACAATGCAGTTGTGTAGTTGACATGTTTAATTGGTTAAATTTTCAATGTCACAGGTTAATTTTGGCTCAAGGAGTTACATTTCAAATGTGAAATGCTGTTACATTAATAGCTGGTGTAGCCTTTAGAATATTGAATCCAAACCTGCAAGCGTACACGCATTGTGTCATACAAGTGCCGAATGTCACTTTGTAGTATGGAGTTCCATGCTTGTTGTGTCGATATTGGGATGGTTAGTGCTGGCTGTGGATGATACTGTAGTTGTCTTCCAATGATATTCTACACATGCTCAATTGGAGACAGATTTGGTGATTTCGCAGGCCAAAGTAACATGTTAGCACTCTGTAGAGTATATTGCGTAACAACAGCGGTGTGAGGACGAGCGTTATCCTTTTGGAAAACTCCCCCTTGAATGTTGTTCATGAATGGCAGTACTGTAGGTTGAATCACCAGACTGTTGTAGAAATTTACAGTCAGTGTTTTGGGGATAACCTCGAGAGTGCTCCTGCTGTCATATATAGGAAATTGCTCCCCAGATTATGACACCAGGTGTAGGTACAGTGTGTCTAGGCCACAGACAGTTTGGTTGCAGGCGTTACCCTAGCCTCCTTTTGACTAACACACGACCACCACTGGTACCAAGGCAGAACCTGCTGTCATCAGAAAACGCAGATCTCCACTCTGTTCTCCAATGAGCTCAAGCTTGACACCACTGGCGTCGCAAGAGATAATGGCTTGGAGTCAGGGGAATACACGCTACAGGGCGCCTGGCTCGGAGCTGTCCTTGAAGTAACCAGTTTCTAACAGTTCGTTGTGACGTAACAGCTGCTCGAATTTCTGCCGCAGACACAGTACAATGCGATACAGCAATACGCCGAATACGGCCGTTTTTCTCTCAGTAGTGCCCCGTGGCCGTCGGGACTTGGTCTTTTTGAAGCAGTACCATCCTTTGCCAACTGCTCCCAACAATTATGCACACAATGGATACATTCCGGTCAAGTCTTTCTGCAATATCTCAGAAAGAGAATCCATCTTCTCATAGCTCTATTACACGAAGTCGTTCAAACTCGGTGAGCTGTTGATATTCTTCGTCTTAAAGACATTCTTGGCTAACATCTACTCAATACGTTCAGTTTCACAGACAAATAACGCTCACGAACTTTACAGCACGCATTTAAAGCAACACTGACACTACGAGCGCCACACTACGCGCGAAGCTCGAAATTTGAATCGGTGTCGTCTTTCAGATGTATAAACATGCCTACCAAATTTCGTTTATGTAACACGAGTCTTTCTAGGTTTTAGTACTTTTTTTTCTGTCAGTGTAATTTTTACTTAATATTTATCTTGTAATAATTTCTAATTTCGGTTAATTCAATACATAGTAATAACTTAGAAAGCACTCATTATCCGTGAATTAAGCGATTACAAGATTTTGCGTCTGGTCTCGAAGGTGGGGTAAATCTGCAGTTAAATAATTTTAAAGGAGAAAGAGTGAATGTTTATTTTGGCCACACTATCAAGCAACGCAATAGCTGTTGTCGAAGGACCTCGTCATTTTAAATCATGATTAAGTGACGAGGACGATTCCTGAGCTAACCCCCCCCCTTTGAGTTTACATATTACGATAGTGGGAGGACTTTGAGCCTCGACAGATTTAATATTCATCAGCTCCTCTACATGGATGATCTTCAGTGGCACTAGTGCTCGAATTCATAACACACCGGCCTGGAGTCCATTACTATTACAACTGAATAGTTTTAGTAAATAGTGCCAAAACTACTTCTGATGGCAACTTTTGAATGGCAGCTTTTATTAGTAAAAATATACCTAAATAGGATAAACGAAGATAAGATAGCTTAAGCAGGAGCTTTACACAATGTAGTTCTTACTTATTTGAAAAATTTTGCGAACATCTCAAGTTTAATTTTTAAATACTATTATGAAATAACGAAAGCTGTTTAAAATTTGTAATATTATTCTGTCAGAGTACTTAGATTAATAATTAACCCGTTCAGGACCATTATCACGTATATCTGATCACTTCAGGGAACACTGTATGATATGTGAGACTGCGTTTTGACCCTTCTGATGCCCATGATCAATCACACCGGTGTGATCTTAATTTGGAACGTAAGAAATAAAGAACGATTATAAACAATAAATTTCGGCGTATTTATTACAGTAATGATTTTACACCAATTTTTAAATGAAGTTAGGTTTAACAGGAAAAATCGTCTTGTCTTCTACGGGTTAAAAATGAAAGGACAATTAATCCAATCTGAGATCCATTGTTTATTTGAATTAACTCTAATATGAATTTTCTCTCTCTCTCTCTCTCGGAGAAAAATTCAATTTTCTTTTATTCCTCTCTTTTTTTCATCCGTTTTCTTCCCCCACAAATATTTTTAACTCCCTTCAAACAGTTTTACGATACGTTTTCATGAAAAAAATTAGGAAAAATTTAATGACATTGGTTCTGAGGTCCCTGGACTCACTAGATTAAATTGCGACTGATAAATGAAAATACATTGCTTTCAAAAAACTATTTCCCTTTATTTTCCAGAAAATTTAAAAAGTTGTTTAAATGATCCGTAAACTGATTTTGTTTGAACTGATTTTTATAATCTAAAGTCTCTTTCCCCATTTTTTTTCACTAAGATAGCATGTTCTGCAAGAGGAAGAAAAGTGAGTATATATTTTTTCCTTCTAGATATTCCTCTTTTCAGCTACACGTTCTTTCAACATTTTTTTACTTCTTGTGTTTTAGATTCGTAGACCGTCCTTTGTTTTATTGGCACCTTGTTCTTTTATTTATGAAGACAAAACCTTTTATTTTTTGCCCTTTTCTGTTTGAAATTTCCGATAAGACCAATACATTAAATTTTTAATGAGATTGAATTTTCTAAAAAAAAAAATATTTTAAAGGAAAATTAATCACTTTATTATTTACTTTCTACTAAAAAGATAAATGGATAAAAAGTTATTCAATCTTAAAAATTTTGTTATACCTTCAAGCAAATAAGGAAATATTTCTTATACCTTAAATAAAATATTTATTTTTTAATGCCCTTAAGTAATGGAAATTCTTGAAAGGCATGTTGCACATCTTAAGTAGAAATTTTTATAATAATGCACAATCAAAGGAATATTAAAAGAATTATTTTAGTGATAGAACACTTATAAAAATTAATTCATAGCAATTTTTTAAAAAATAATAATGATTCACAATTTAATTAGATATTATAATAAGATAAATTGATAACACGCGCGCGCTTGTAATTAAATTCATATACTTTTACCAAATGAAAAAGAAAAATTTAATTGAAATTACCTAAAATTCAACATTTATATTTTACTTCATCTTTGGGTATTTTGTTTTTATTTCGCTGAGGGTATAAATTAGTTATTGTAATCTTCTTTATAGTTCCTTCACTTCATATCTTTTTACAAAGGTCTTTATCTGATAGTACTAATTACAGAAAAATAATTCACTTCCTCCCCTTTTTCTAGTTTTCTGTTATAACGTCAACATAATACAAATTTTTTTTAAAACTTTCGCCCTATACTGAACTAAATAATAACTACTATTTAGAGCTTTGTTACTGGGATATTTTTGAGCATCAATAAATGTTGGTGCTGCTTAAACTTTACGTCAAGTACAAGCGAATCATCCTTGTAGTAACATATTTTATAATGGAAGCAAAATACTATTGCCTGTCATAAAAAATTTTCGTTCTTACAAAAAGTTCATTATTATGTAAGAAAAGTAATCCTGAAAAAGTTAAGTGTTGATATGCTTTACATTCTACAGAAAAAATTTTATCACTAATTATCACACATCTTTATTTTAAACTAATTTCATCAAGTACTTCTATATGAGACTCCCTATTCTAGAACAGGCGAAAGGTCTCATCGTTTTCTGTGACTCAAAAGCAGCCCTCCAGGCAATTCTAAATGTAGGTTTATGGATTACTGAAGAGATTTGCTCTCGCCTGTTTAGATTACAGGAGTTAGATAAAGTCTGCTTCCTCCAATTGTTATCTGCACATGATGGCATTACAGGCAATGGCAGTGTGGATATATATAAACTGGCGAAAAAGAAGCTAGAAATTTTAATAATGACAACTTTGTCAACGTTACTTTATTAGACGCAAATTCAGTCACAAATTTCAAATTGAGAGAGAAGTCAATTCCTGTAAAGCCTCAAATCTGTAATATAAGTGGAGACCACCTTATAACAAAGACTCTTGCTAGGCTAAGAACAGGTCATCACAGAGGAATGAAGTTTGATAGGGATGGCAGAAGATCTTATAGGAATTGAGAGAACTGTTTAGATACAGAACTAAAACCTGCTCATATTTTCGACTGTCCAGCTATTCTTACTGCTCTACAAGAAATAGGGGTCCTTTTTTTCGTTAGCAAATCGCTATGTGGACAATATTGAACAGATTGCCAGAACAACCATCTGGGCCCATGGTGCTATTTGATTTGGTCCCGTCAGGGATACGACATGATCCTCAAGCACTACTTCTAAAATACTTTATATGACATAAAAGGGTCGCCCCGATCAGGAGTTATCCGAATAAGAGGAAAATTGGTAGAATTGAAATTGAATCTCTAGTAGTATTATACGAATTGAATACTTTACTCAGAAAATGCAATTACAAGAGCTAAATAATCAATATTGCGTTCACTCTCTCTCTCTCTAACCTGAACTCAAACTGTTATCCCGCTGAGCACTGATAAGGGAATTTGGTGGATTTTTTTCCATGCGCATTTGGATGAACGAGTTAGGTCGGCAAGATCCAAAGGACGGGTGGAGACGCCTATCTATTACAGCTCAAACGTACGGTAGTTGAGAGACATCTGCCTGTCGCGACGGTGAGTAAAGTTTTGCAGAAACAAGAGGACAAGCTGCAGAAAGGCTTGTTGTATACCACCGGACATTATCCTGTTGAAATATAAAATAATGTTGGCCTGTTCCAGTCCAAGGGTCCATGAAAGGGAAAGCAACATTATAGAATGTAAAATCCCGTCGATAAACAGTAATTCTCTAAGAATGCCATGGATATCAACGAAAGTAATCCGGCTATCAAATGTAATTCTCCCATGTCGTAATTCTTAATCGTCGGGCTGTTTGTAGGAGACAATTCAATGAATACCCCCACCGCTACCTTAGACATTTCGACACGTCCAGGCAGCGTCCAACAACATTTTAACGGAGCTCAATTCGAAGTGGACTCCTCGCCAAAAATAATTTTCCATTTCGATAAATTGTAGGGTGATTGTGCTCAGCATAATTCACTAGGCAAACACGCATGGAGGTGTGCAACGAGGAGCAGCAGTCGGTATAATAGCTTCCGTGACCTAAACACCTGCTCACTAAATAGCTTAACCCTCTGGGTGGTTAGCTTCCTCCTGAAAAGTTATTCCGAAAGCGTTTACTCTTATTTTGCCGTTCACTTTAAAAATGCAACAGACTTCTTTCCTTTCCCCCTTTTAAAACTTGGGAAGTCGAACGGGGACAATTTTATGACTTAGTTCGGTTCCTTTGTCAAGTAAGAACCCAGAGATCAATCGTTTACAGCTAGCTGTTAAGTTGCCTTGGGCAATCTTGTATTAAAGCTGTAGTGCAACTCCGTCGTTTCCCCTATATGTTCAGTCACAGTAAAATTAAAACAAAATGAAAGGTAAAAAAAGGAAAAATTGAAATAAACGGTGTGTTAGAAGTTGAAAAATACTTATATTTTCTTCAAACAAAATGTATTTTTCTGTCATTTTTTTAAAAATTAAAAATATATATATATATTGGTATTGCGATTTGAACCAGAAAAAAGAATCCTGTATTCATTTTTGAATATGAGATTAAGAAAACGCGCTCACTTTCCTGTTTTTTAAAAAAGTAATGAGGTAAAAAGAGTAAAGGCCCTATCTCTTTTTTTAAACAATAAGACAGTAAATGGTGCATACGGTGATAAACATACGATGATTATATTTATGAAATAAAAGCGATCTTTCTCTATTCAATTATACACTCTGTCGCAAAAAAATATATGCACCCAGAAGAAATTGAGCTACATTCACGAAATTTGGTATGCATGTAGTGTATATGAAAATAAACAAATGATTAAAAATTCAGAACAAAATATCATTTTATTAAGCGGTTACAGCTTGCAAAAGGTTAAAAATCAGTAAGTAGTAAAGCCACCTCTGGCAGCTATACAAGCCGAAATTCGGCGTGGCATCGATTCAATTAGATCACTTATGACCCCCTGTGGAAGATCCTGCCATAGTCTTTGCATCTGCGCAGTTAATTCTCCTGTATCTCGGGACGGCTGCAGTTGCCTTCCCAGCGCGTCCAGACATGCTCTATTGGCGAAAGATCTGGTGACCTGACAGGCCATGGTAGGACGTCATATCCTTGAAGACATTGTTGGGAGAGTCGCGCAGTATGTGGACGAGCATTATCCTGTTGATAAATGGCACCTGGGCGACTTGATAGCATGGGTAGCACAATCGGCGTTAAAATATCGTCCACGTATCTGCGAGCTGTCAAAGTGCCTTGAAGGACCACTAAAGATGATCGTGTGTCTCAAGAAATTGCTCCCCACACTGTCACACCTTGTGAAATTGCTGTATGCCGCTCGACAATAAATGCCGGATCGGACCGCTGGCCGCTGCGCCTCCAGACACGTGTGCGGTGGTCATCAGCACTGAGACTGAATCGGGATTCATCACTGAAGACGACACGTCTCCAGTTTGTCACACTCCAAGTTGCCCGAGGTCGGCAAAAATCCAGTCGACACTGCCTATGATGTGGGGTCAGTGGTAAGCGTCTTAGCGGACGTCGGCTCCTCAAGCCAACTTCGGTCAGTCGTCTCCTTATGGTTTCTCTTGATGGCACTGGATGTCTGGAAGGAGGTAAGTGGCGTTGAATCGATGCTAGCGACGTTGTTGGTGCCGAAGTGGCCACTCTTCTGATTGCACGATCCTCGCGATCATTTGTGTTCCTGGGACGTCCTGACCCTCCGCGACGGTACACTCTACCTTCTGTGATCCACTGTTGCCAACACCGAGCAACTACCATATCGCTCCGACCGAGGTGGCGGCCGATACGTCTATTCGACCAACCTGCTTCTCTGAGGCTTATTATACGGCCCCTATCAAAGTTCGTCAGCTGCTCGTACTGCCGCCGGTTACGTCTTAGAGGCATCCTAAGTCTCAATATCGTCTATCAAAGTCATCAGATTCGTTTGGATAGCCGTACGGCGCTCGTACTCATGCTTTTAAACTCTCCCAGTTGCGCAACTAATATGCGCATAGCACACTTAGCCTTGTCTCATTGGCTTCGAAATTTTAATCATTTGCATATCTCTTACCAGACTACATTCTTGCCGAGTTTCGTGATTGTAGCTTGATTTCTTCTGGGTGCATATATTTTTTTGCGACAGAGTGTATTTTTAATTTAAAATAACATAAAAAAGGATTTCCATACTTTTAATTTCTTTTAATGATAAAATCATATTTAATAAAATATTTGTTTTAATGAAAATGATATTTTTATGTTAACTGCATATTTTTTGGAAAAAATCTGAATTTTCATTCCTAGTGTTCTCCTTTTCGAACTTCTTGTATTAAATAAAAATTTCTTTTCTACATCGGCATTTGTGATGAACATAACACACATTCCGTCAATAATTTCTAATTTTAATGGGGCATATACTTCTTCAAATGCACATGACAGTACTTCTAACCATTTTCTACTCAAGTTTAATTTCTTATCTTTCTGTTTCTTTTATTACAAGGAAAAATGTCACACATCAATAACTATATTTTCACACAATTCAGTCATTACAAATTCTATTGTGAGAAAAGTTCTCCTTAATTAATTTTGTCTTTCAAAACAGTACACTTAAAACAATTTTGTTCAGTGAAGTTAACCAACAGTTCCACAATGTATCCATACCAAATTTTAAAAACAATTTTAACATTTGGAAATGTATCCTGTATTAAATTGTTTGAGTATACACAAATATTTCCTGCTGTAGGGAAGACATAGTATGAGAGATGTGGTGTGTGGTTTTGAAAGAATGTTTTCGTACGTGTAGACTATTTTTGAAAGTTTAAATATCACTGAAGCTGATCATATAACTGCAAATGAGCCTTAATTTTAATGTGTGCTGGTATAAAAATAAAGCACTTTACTATTAAACAGCCTATGAGTTTATATTCAATATCAAACTATTCGCAAAATGGCTTACAACTTCTATTCAAATTGTAAAGAAACTGAAATATAAATATATCTTAACGCAGTCAAAAATATTCATAATATGTAAATATTCTATTCCTCCACTTGTTTCAGTACATTTTAAAAACTGTAGCTGAAAGCAATTTTTTATGCTTATAAACGAGGCATAAAAACTCACACAGTTATAAAAATGTCTTTATCATTTTTAAATATACTACTATAAAACGTATATGGATATCAAGATCAGTTCTAAAATCCTAAAAGCTTTTAGAAGAGCAAAAAACATGTAATTTTGGATTGATAAAAATTTTAATATAATTCACAAATATACATGTTATTAAACAATTACATTTGAAAAATCAAGGTTCCTTCTGAAATAAACGTAATTGAAAGAAAAATGTTTAATTGCAAATGAGCGAAAATACATGTTTATCTAAGGGACTTTTACCAGGAACTACTATGCCCATCCCAATATACGTGACCATTGGGCGCTGAGGTGCATGAACAGATGTCCCGATTTGGTGGTCTGTCTGAAGAGAGACTTTCAGTGTTTAAGACCCCAAGCAAGCTTTGTTCTCATTTATTGACCCAATGTAGCGGGGATGAAAGGCAGAGTCGACCTTGCCCAGCCCATTAATAGAACCCAAGACCTGTGGTGTGGAAGCACGATACACTACCACTCGACCCTATTCGGTGAAAAAAAACTTAATACTTGAATCTTATAATTCCCTAATGAATGAGGGAGTCCAAACTTTTTATTCGTGTAAACTGTTTAGAAGGAAATGGTTAATTATGAACATTTCACAAGTTGCATAAATTAAAATTAACCGTTATAGTTTACATAAATTTTTAAGAGTGCAAAAGGTGTATTTTGGCTGCACGAATTAATTCTAAAAGATATACAGTTACGAAAAAGTAGTACAGATCTATCTAAAGTAGGGTTGGTTACATTAGATATTGTCAAACACAACAATGTATTGGAAGCTAATTCCACAATTCATTGTTATAAAAATGTATGGAAAATTACAAGACTTATTTTTGCATTTGTAATTTATATATTTACCTGTGAGAACTTTAAAAGCTAGAGCGGCATCCATCAAAACCGTGGTTCCCTTTCTGTTTTTCCAGATCACCCCTGACTAAGCCGGCTCTGCCATAGTAAGTGAAAATGCCGTATTTTGTTTGTCAAGATCATTTTATAGCAGACAGCCTTTTTCATGTATTTTAGATGGTCGTTTTATATTTTCTACATCAATATCTTAATGTCTGAATTTAAAATTATATAAAATTCTTGACATTCACATCAATGACCATTATAATTTTATTAGTATATGAATGTGTCGTCAAACGATTACATGACTATTATTAACATATTATTTTAACCATTTAAATAATATTAAGTATAACATAACGCACACAAATTTTCTGAACCTTAAAATAAATATTTCGAAAACTACTTCAGATATACTCAAAAATTTTCATTCTTGCGCTTTAGCTTCTCAGTTTTGCTTCTATGTAAAACTTTATTGTAAATTCATCCATTTTTTTAGTATATTTTTTGCTCTTAGCATGCCGTTTTCAACTGAATTGTATGAAATTTTTGGAATATTTTAAAAAATACTAAAGAAGCTATATAATAAAATTTGAAATTTATACTATACTCAAAGAATTGCTAGAACATATGGTAAATAATTTTTAACTGTGCGATACATTTTTTTTTTCGAAATTTCAAATGGAATTTCTAACATAAAATTTCTAGCTTTATATGGTCGAGATTTCAAAAAATATCCAGATTTTAATTACTTATTCAGTTAGCCTTTAAAAAAAGATAAATGTTGAGGTATTTTCCATACATAGATATTTTTGAATAATAATTCGAATGTTTTTGAATAGCTCGAATTTAAAACTGATTTTTATGTTTATTTATATGCATAAATGTCTACAGTAAATGTTTCATTATATTTTTGATTACCATTTTTTTAAACATTCAAGTTATAAAAAAAAATGTGGGAAAATCTTCATTCATGTTGTTTATGATGTAAACTGAAGTTCAAGCACTTAAAATTCAAATATAATTCGGTGTATTTTAACAATATATAACTAGGCACTGTACATAAACTTCCATGAACACTTGGGCTTTGAAATCTAAAAAAAATAAATAACAATAAATCTCAATTAGTTTTTTTTCTCGTTATTATTTTTATCAATGTGTAAGAAAATGTTTCAAATTATTTGATGAAGTTTAAATTTATTCATTTTTAGTGGTTGAAAAGTTGAAAAGGTTTCAAATTTTAAAGTGTTTGGTGTTTTATTAATTTTTTTTTGGCATCTTATAATGAAATAATTATGTTTCAAAAACTGAAAGCATTGATTAAGATAAGAAAAATGAAGCGAAAGAATATACTTAAAAAAGTAATTTGTCTAACTATATAAAATAGCAGATTGCCCTGACACGCCCCAACTTGTTACAGTTTCAAATTAATATGAAACCAAAAGGGAATTGTAACACATTTTACTTATGCGTTGGGACTTTTCAAAACTTATAAAATACAAGCTAACAAACAAACACTTCCTGGGGTCTAAAGAAATTTTTCCCCGATTTTTAACGATTGCTCCAGGGTCGAAACACGGGGCTCCCTGCGAGCCATAAAACTTCCTATCAGTGTTCTGCTGTGTGGCTTCCTCCATCCCTAATTGTCTTTCAAGATGTTAAACCTTTAAAAGGGGGAAAGGATTTCAGAAAAGTACGACTCAACCGCTTTTGAAAATGTTACTTGAAGGCAAAAAAACCCGTGCAGTGCATTTTCGAAGCATCTTTACAATGACGAAACTTTCCGTGTGGAACGCTTGGAGGGTTAATGATGATCATTTTAGTCCCTTGTCTGCCGGTTACACATCGGATCATTGATAACAACACATCAGAAGCTTTGCACACCAACA
The DNA here is from genome assembly GCA_019973935.1 of Trichonephila clavipes. NCBI lineage: Eukaryota > Metazoa > Arthropoda > Arachnida > Araneae > Nephilidae > Trichonephila > Trichonephila clavipes. The sequence continues at coordinate 173,780 of BMAU01020600.1, forward strand.
GGATGTCCATTTTGTTGTCACTTTCGGACGACAGCTACCTACTTAACGCTCTGTTGGGACATGGTTCACTCATTTCGTCCAAAATCATCGAATGGTAGCATCACTTCCACCCATATATCAAGCAATCCTGAGATTTCATCAGAATGCTTCTTTTGCTTCAGTTGCATATCCTTTCTTACACGGTGACATCTGTTCATATTTTTTGCGAATCCATCTGTTAAAATCAATCTCGCTTTTACAGTTTACTTGGATTGACGAAGCCACATTTGCATAGAAGTTATGTCTTAGGAATGGAATATCCTATATTTAATACAACATTTGGTTGCTCTACTGCAATGCTCCGGAGCTCCAGCTTGGTCGCTAAATGCCAATTATTTACATATTGTATCTTAAGGGATGTTCGTGGGTAATTTCCCATTTGGATAGCTCCATAAGAGACTTCCGCATCACCGCTTATGTTATCGAACATAAGTCTTTAAATAAATATGTTCTGTCAAATAAAATGTACTTCTATATGCTTCTATGAGCTTTCTTTACTTCAGAATAAAACATATACATATTTATATGTTATATACTATACTTTTAACTATGCATCATTTACAATACATTAAAATCATATGCATGCATACATATATGTATATATATATATATATATATATATATATATATATATATATATCATTTTTAATACACATTTAATTTAATTAATTTAATGCTGAATTAAGATTATTTTACTGTCTGCTTCTTTTTCCAATAAAATTAAAGAAGTAAAACATTGCAATAAGCATTTAATCTTGCAATATTAATAACAAATCTGATCTGAATATGCAATTGAAAATAAATTATATCATCTATCCATTATAATTATTTCCAATAAAATTGGTTGACATTAACATTATTTGCATACATTAACAGTCCACAAAGGTAACTGTCTTTTTCCCGAGGTTCATTCTATTCTTTCAGAGGTAATATGCATGAAATACATTCTTTAACAAGTATCCTTGCATTAACTCATTTCTATAGCATTTCTTTTTTTTTATTCAAATTACGATGAGCTGTTAATCACGCATCATTGTCCAAAATTCTACATCAGTTAACACGAAAGCAGTCGTGAAACGTATGAAGCTCCTTAGTTCTTATTCAAATGAATTCATGCAAATGAAATCGTGGTGAGTTAATCAACAAGTTCGTATTTAAACATAATAGCATGAATCTGCTTCTTTAGAACATTAGTATTCAACAGTAAACTTCATTATAATTTTTTTCATGTTTTATTTTCTTCTTTCTGACCATCTTAATAGTTGCTGTACAATGAGGAAAAAAGGATATTCATTCACTTTTAAATATAGGTAACACTGAGTTTGAATTATCAATAAAGATTTATGAGTTTGATACCTTTTTTCTAGAAAATATGAAATTGTACAGCCAATTTTTCCGATAGTTTAATATGCTTGAGGATTGAAATTTGCCTTGGTATACTCATTTTTGCTTTCTTTGCTTTTTATATACCCATTTTATAATTTTTCTTAAATTATTTCAAATATTCTTATATTGGAAATAATATATCAATTGCTTTTTTCAGATTGAATAAACTAAATAAACTGCATCCCCAACGCAACTAAATAAATATTTACTACTAAAAATGGCGATATGTTATCCAGAAAAATCAAATTAGAATTTTTTTTAAAGTTGGCATGTTTTATTCACACATTAGGAATTAACATTAAGAAAGAATTAATTAAGTATACATTAATTTAAATTTCTTTAACTGTTCATTAGTACCAATGATTTTATGTTGAATTTTTGTAACAAGACTTTTTATTTGAATCTTTTTAAAACTTTTAATTGCGAAAATCATTATTATTTCTCAATTCATAATCTACATTTAAAATTCAATTTTTTTTAATTCAGAGTTTAGTTTCCCAGTTAATTAAGAAGTATATTACAAGTTTTCTTATAGAGATTGTTTCACAAAATGATTCTTTTTTTAAGTCAAAGATATTATTGAAAAAAAATTCGTTCAGTACCGTAGAACATGAATATCATAAAGTTAATGTAAATATTGAAACGAGATAAAAATTTTATTGAACACGAACGGCTTTAACAAAAGTGGTCAGAATATAATGTAATATAAAACCAGGAGAAAAAAAATGTATAAATAAACTATGCCAATGGCAATCAATAGTGTAGCTTACTCCCATTTTTTTCCTGTTACGTAACCTAGGATTTTTCTGATTTCCCTGTAAACAATATTTCCCCGTAAATCGTTCTTTTTTATTTCATTAGAAATTTATAAGTAGAAATAAGTATACATACAAATGCTTTACGAAATCCTTACTCATATCTTAAAATTTGTTGACGTAAAATTTTATTTTGAGTCGCTGGAGTCGAAAGTGTTCAACACTAGTTCTACAAAGTTTTTCATATCCAGCATACGTAAAATAAACATTTTAAGTAGTGGCTTTATGGTAGCAATAATAAAAAAAAGCGTTAAGGTATGAGATAAAAATTCATTCGTATCACGTAATGTACATCAACGGCAAACTCGAGCTTTTCTCTCAGGAAAAGACACATAAAATAAAATTTTGAGGAGGGTTTATGTAAAAGGAAAATATATCTGTGTGTGTGTGATTTCTTAAATGCATAGTAATGATTGTATACATTAGCTATGTTCTACATTCAAGAGGGAGAGTCATTTTAATATAAACTCTGAAGTATGCTCTGAAAAAATATATATAATTCAAATGACACTCACAAGAGTTTTAAAAATATATGATAAATTATAAAATATATAGTTAGAATTGCACAGCAAGACTGTGTAAATGCTTTATTAAAGTCGCACTTTAAAGCAAGACGAGGGTAATTGGTAACGAATCTCGTAATTCTGCACCATGATCAAGGTGAGAAGCTTAACATCTCTTTGGGAAATGGAACGCAGAGTGTTCCTCCATCCCATATCGAAAAGTATAAGTGGCGTTATGATGGATAGGCATGGATTGAAAGAGAGCTTCCTGATTGGTGGAGTGGATGGAGCAAAGGGGTTTGGTTATCGCGACTGCTTCGGAGACATCCGAGTTGAAAAAAATTTTCCAAGTAAGCGAATGAAAGACTCGTTTGCTATTCGTCCACAGTGATTTGGGAGTTAGCACTCAATTGGCTGCCCTGAAGTTATGGAACAAAAGGGGAAGGTATTTAAGACCTGCTTGTGTGAGTTTTCCTTAGTGGATGCACCATAGTCAAGTGACGAGGACAATACCTGAGCTGCCTCACCTTCTCTTCACTGATTTCTGGATATTTTTTGACAGACTTTCCGGATGAATCATGCCACATTTCAATTTGGAATATCCTGATGGCTAGCTTTAATATAATTTCTACTAGAAAATCGTTATTGGAATTCTTTACTATTCGTTATAATGATCTGTTAATCGTAATATACCCAATAGTTAATGAAACTGGTAATAAAGAATTTTGGATTCTTTTGTTAGGACACTTGGAATTATTTTTATGCTTTTAGTCTGAATTACAATCAAATTAAAATCAATTACATTATTAACCCTCTAAGTGGATACCTTCCTCCTGAAAAGTTATTCCGAAAGCGTTTTACTCTTATTTTGCTATTCCCTTCAAAAATGCAACAGACTTCAATTCTTTCCCCCTTTTAGAACTTGGGAGGTCGAACGGGGACAATTTTATGACCTAGTTCGGTTCCTTTGTCAAGTAAGAACCAAGAGATCAATCGTTTACAGCTAGCTGTTAAGTTGCTTTGGGCAATCTTGTATGAAAACCGTAGTTCTACTCTGTCGTTTTCCCCATCGATTCAGTCACAGTAAAATTAAAACAAAATGCAGGGTAAAAAAAACATGAAGTAAATGGCGCGTTAAAAGTTGAAAAATAGTTATATTTTCTTCAAACAAAATTTATTTTTCTGTCATTTTTTAAAAATTAAAAAAAAATTTTGGTATTGCGATTTGAACCAGAAAAAAAAGCATCCTGTATTCATTTTTGAATATGAGAGTAAGAAAAAACGCTGCTCACTTTTCCTGTTTTTAAAAAAAGTTATGAGGTAAAAAAAGAGTAAAGGCCCTATCTTTTTTTAAACATTAACACAATAAATGGTGCATATTTTATGAAATAAAACAGATCTTTCTCTATTCAATTATATTTTTAATTTAGAATAATATAAAAAATTATTTCAATATACTTTTAATTTATTTAAATTTAAATCATATAAATGATATTTTTATGTTAACTGAATATTTTTCGGAAAAAATCTAAATTTTCATTCCTAGTGCTCTCCTTTTCGAACTCCTTGTATTAAATAAAAATATCTTTTCTACATCGGCATTTGTGATGGACATAACACACATTCAATCAATAATTTTTAATTTTAATGGGTATATACTTCTTCAAATGCGCATGACAGTACTTCTAACCATTTTCTACTCAAGTTAAATTTCTTATCTTTCTGTTTCTTTTATTACAAGGAAAAATGTCACACATCGATAACTACATTTTCACACAATTCAGTCATTACAAATTCTATTGTGAGAAAAATTCTCCTTAATTAATTTTGTCTTTCAAAACAGTACACTTAAAACAATTTTGTTCAGTGAAGTTAACCGACAGTTCCACAATGTATTCATACCAAATTTTAAAAACAAATTTAACACTTGGAAATGTATCCTGTATTAAATTTTTCAGTATATACAAATATTTCCTGCTGTAGGGAAGATATAGTATGAGATGTGGTGTGTGGTTGTGAAAGAATGTTTTCGTACGTGTAGACTATTTTTGAAAATTTAAATATCACTGAAGCTGATCATATAACTACAAATGAGCCTTATTTTAATGTCTGCTGGTATCAAAGTAAAACACTTTACAATATTAAACAACCTATGGGTTTATACTCAATATCAAAATATTCGCAAAATGGCTTACAACTTCTATTCAAATTGTAAAGAAACTGAAATATAAATATATCTTACTGCAGTCAAAAATATTCATAATATGTAAGTATCCTATTTCTCCACATATTTCTGTACATTTTAAAAACTGTAGCTGAATGCAATTTTTTATATTTATAAACGAGGCATAACAGCTCACACAGTCGTAAAAATGTCTTTATCATTTTTAAATATACTACTATAAAACGTATATGGATTGTAAGACCAGTTGTAAAATCCTAAAAGCTTTTAGAGGAGCTAAAAACATGTTATTTTGGATTGATCAAATTTTTAATATAATACACAAATATACATGTTATTAAACAAATACATTTGAAAAATCAAACTTCCTTCTGAAATAAACGTAATTGAAAGAAAAATGTTTAATTGTAAATGAGTGGATATACATGTTTATCTAAGGGGTATCCCTAAAGTGAGGTAATCCTCAAACTTAAGCCTCAAACTTAGTGGCACAACAATCCATGAGGGCCAGGAACTACTGTGCCCAACATAATACACGTGACCATTGGACGCTGAGGTGCATGAACAGATGTCCCGATTTGGTGGTCTGTCTGAAGAGAGACCTTCACTGTTTAAGACCCGAAGCAAGCTTGGTACTCATTTATCGACACAAAGTAGCGGGGATGAAAGACAGAGTCGACCTTGCGCAGCCCATTAATAGAACCCCAGACCTGTGGTGGGGAAGCACTATACACTACCAGTCGATCTTATTCGGTGAAAAATAAAATTTAATGTAGAATCTTATATAAATCCCTAATGAATGAGGGAGTCCAAACTTTTTTTTCATGTAAACGGTTTAGATGGAAAGGGTTAATTATGAACATTTCACAAGTTGCATAAATTAAAATTAACCGTTATAGTTTACATAAATTTTTAAGGGTGCAAAAGGTGTATTTCGGCTGCACGAATTAATTTTAAAAGGAATACGGTTACGAAAAAGTAGTACAAATCTATCTAAAGTAGGGTTGGTTACCTTACATATTGTCAAACACAACAATGTATTGGAAGCCAATTCCACAATTCGTTGTTATAAAAATGTATGGAAAATTACAATATTTGTTTTTGCATTTGTAATTTATATATATATATATATAATTTTTCCTGGGAACTTTAAAAGCTAGAGCGGCATGCATCAAAACCGCGGTTCTCTCTCTGTTTTTCCACATCGCCCCTGACTAAGTCGGCTCTGCCATAGTAAGTGAAAATGCCGTATTTTGTTTGTAAAGATCATTTTATAGCAGACAGCATTTTTCATGTATTTTAGATGGTCGTTTTATATTTTCTACATCAATATCTTAATGTCTGAATTTAAAATTACATAAAATTCTTGACATTCACATCAATTACCATTATAATTTTATTAGTATATGAATGTGTCATCAAACGATTACATGACTATTATTAACATATTATTTTAACTATTTAATTAATATTAAGTATAACATAACGCACACAAATTTTCTGAACCTTAAAATAAATATTTCGAAAACTGCTTCAGATATACTCAAAAATTTTCATTCCTACGCTTTAGCTTCTCAGTTTTGCTTCTATGTAAAACTTTATTGTATATTCATCAATTTTTTTAGTATATTTTTTGCTCTTAGCATGCAGTTTTCAACTGAATTGTATGAAATTTTCGGAATATTTTAAAAAATACTAAAGAAGCTATATAATAAAAAATTTAAAATGTATATTATACTCAAAGAATTGCTAGAACTTATGGTAAATAATTTTTAACGGAATTTGTGATACATGCATTTTTCGAAATTTCAAATGGAATTTCTAACATAAAATTTCTAGCTTTATACGATCGAGATTTCAAAAAATATCCAGATTTTAATTATACTTATTCAGTTAGCCTTTAATAAAAGATAAATGTTGAGGTATTTTGCATAAATAGATATTTTTGAACAATAATTCGAATGTTTTTGAATAGCTCGAATTTAAAATTGATTTTTATGTTTATTTATATGCATAAATGTCAACTGTAAATGTTTCCGTATATTTTTGATTACCATTTATTCAAACATTCAAGTTATAAAAAAAATGTGTGAAAATCTTCATTCATGTTGTCTTTGATGTAAACTGAAGTTCAAGCACTTAAAATTCAAATATAATTCGGTGTATTTTAACAATATATTACTAGGCACTGTACTTAAACTTCCCTGAACACTTGGGCTTTGAAATCTAAAAAAAAACTAATAAATCTTAATTAGTTTTTTTTTTCGTTATTATTTTTATCAAAGTGTAAGAAAATGTTTCAAATGATTTGATGAAGTTTAAATTTGTTCATTTTTAGTGGTTGGAAAATTGAAAAGGTTTCAAATTTTTAAGAGTTTGGTGTTTTATTAATTTTTTCGGTATCTTATAATAAAATAATCATGTTTCAAAAACTGAAAGCTTTGATTAAAATAAGAAAAATGAAGCGAAAGAATATACTTAAAAAAAGATAATTTGTCTATATAAAATAGCAGATTGCACTGACACGCCCCAACTTGTTACAGTTTCAAATTAATATGAAACTAAAAGGGAATTGTAACATATTTTACTTATGCGTTGGGACTTTTCAAAACTTTTAAAATACGATGTAACAAATAAACACTTCCTGGGGTCTAAAGAAATTTTTCCTCGATTTTTTACGATTGCCCCAGGTTCAAAACACGGGGTTTCCTGCGAGCCATAAATTTCCTATCAGTGTCCTGCTGTGTTGCTTCCACCGTCCCCAATTATCTTTCAAGATGTTAAGCCTTTAAAAGGGGGAAAGGATTTCAGAAAAGTGCGGCTAATCCGCTTTTGAAAACGTTACTTGAAGGCAGAAAAATCCGTGCAGTGCATTTTCGAAGCATCTTTACACTGACGGAATTTTCCGTGCTATCTGGTTAGAGGGTTAATGGATACCAATCTAATAAATCTGGATGGGGTTGTCAAAGAGTAATGAATTATTATTTAAAAATATCGTTTCATGATTGAACTGCTTACAAGTATGGGAAAGTTTCACGCAATCAACAAGCTTCTAAGAATTAAACAGAAATTAAAACCTATAATTCTCAATACTAAAAAGAAACCATATTCTATAAAACGTTCAAAATGCTCAGTAATTTCCAAATTCTTAACACTGAGCTTTGCTCCATAGCAATGATCTTTATACAAAAAAAGTGGCATATTCAGGAGGTTTCTAGAAATGTGCATCTTCAAATAATCCCTCTAGACCCTTCTCCATTTGTCTTGGGTCATTTTTATCATCTTTTTATTTTTATTATTATCTTTGTTATACAGAAAGGGCCCGTTTCTCGCAATATTCTATTAAAACTATCGAAAGTAGTATGGATTAGAAATCGACGCTTAAATTAAATAGTTTATGAAAAAACGTCACACTTCACATCATTTCTATTTCCTTGACCATATATTAGATGTCTAGCTTTCAATTCGTCGTACGTGTATATAATCCTGTTATAACTTCAACGTAATTATTCCAGATGTTGTTAAGATATCAATTCAACAATGAGGATGTGCCGCTTTCAAGGAATAACTTTCACTTACCTTGTCTTCTTGCAAAGCCTTGATAAGCGAATCAGATTCAATTGTCTTTGCTGCTTCTTTTCTCACTGAAAATTTGCATACTTTCAGTAATTGACAATGATGTTCTGGAGATGTGCTTCTCCTCCGACAGAAAAGAAATAAAAGCAGAAAAATTGTCTTGTTTCGAAATCGCTCTATTCTGCTACTGGTAACTGAGCTGCAAATTGTAATGGTTGCATATCTTTTACTCTAAAACGCAGTTAATTTTTAACAGTTTAGTATGAAACGAACCCAAATTCTTACTGCTATGATATCCAAATTTTTCTCTCGGCTAAAATGATCTTTTGCCACTCATAATGAGATGTTATCCCAGATTTCATCATCCCTCTTAATTTTTCAAAAACCATTTTTGAGAAAATGAATATTATATATATATATACACACACACACAGAGTGTTTTTTTCCAGGTATAGAAGTTTAAGTTGGCATTACTTTCCAAGATGGCGACCGATTTAACAGCTGTCAAGTGATTTATTCTCAGTTTGGTTTGGCAATTCATCATTAATAGACTCACGCCTGAACAACGCTTTCAAATTGTGCAATTTTATTTCGAAAATAATGGTCGATTTTCATAAGCGAATTTTGTTTAGCGATGAAGCGCACTTCTGGTTGAATGGCTACGTCAACAAACAAAACTGCCGCATTTGGAGTGAAGCTAATCCACAAGTGTATGTCGAAACACCGTTGCATCCAGAAAAACTGACTGTTTGGTGCGCTTTATGGGCTGGTGGAATCCTTCTTCAAAAACGATGAAGGCCACAACGTTACAGTCAATGGTGATCGGTATAGAGCTATAATTACTAACTTTTTCATTCCTGAATTGAATAATCATGATGTCCAGGAGCTGTGGTTCCAACAAGACGGCGCAACATGTCACACAGCTCGTGCCACAATCGATTTATTGAAAGACACGTTTGGTGACCGCCTAATTTCACGTTTTGGACCTGTGAATTGGCCTCCAAGATCTTGTGATTTAACACCGCAAGACTATTTTCTGTAGGGCTACGTAAAGTCATTGGTCTATGCAGATAAGCCACAAACGCTTGACCATTTGGAAGACAACATTCGCCGTGTTATTGCCGATATACGGCCACAAATGTTGGAAAAAGTCATCGAAAATTGGACGTCCAGATTGGACTATATCCGAGCCAGCCGTGGCAGTCCTATGCCAGAAATCATATTTAAAATGTAATGCCACAAGATTATCTTTCGAATAAAAAAAATTCATATCAATAGAATAATACATAGTTGTTTTATTGCAATTTAAAGTTCTATACTTCTAAAAAAACACCCTTTATATATATATGTATATAATCCTGTTATGAATTGCCCTAAATCTAATAAGTCAAAGCAATAGATAGAAATATAATTATACAGGTAAAAAATATGATAGCCTCAGTAGTATATAATATCCAATTCATAGTCTTATAGTAATTATAATACTAGACTAATCATATTAAAAATTTTAAAATAAGTTACGGATGCCAAATATCAAAGAAAAATAAATCAAACAAAAAATTCCCTACCTTACATAATTTGGTTATCCAGTGCCGGTTTATACATTGGATCCTTGGGGTGGGCACCCGGGGGCCTGGAGAGGCCCAGAAGGGCCCAGATGAGATTTAACCAGATTTTCTGGATATAAATTTCGATCCTCTAGTGCCAAGGGCCCTGTAGATTTTCTGCACCAAGGGCCCGAAATGAGCTTAAATCGGCACTGTGGTTATCTCGTTATGGAGATTCTACCCAAATTAAAAAAAGTTTTTAAAAAAAGAAGTCAGAAGAAGAGTCATGATTAGTTGATAAGTGAAAAGTAAAAATGTGTTCAGATTTTAATCACAACCAAGAGAGATCACATGAATTACGCTTCCAATGAAATGTGAGAAAATTATTGCCTCGTGAACAGAAATTTATGTACATAATATACTTAAAAATCATTTATTATCTTTTCTTCCTGTGATATTATAAGATTAAAAATTTTAATAAGAATTAAAATCTGATTAGTTTTCCCCTACTATTAGATAAATATTCTAAAAATGGCATTCTCCTGCAAACAAGCTTGAACCTTTATTAAATATAGTTGCCAAAACAAATCTATTTGTTATATCTTATTAAAGTTGAATTTTATGAAATATTAATAACTAATTAAAACATCCCAAAACTTTCTACTTTATCAACTAAATATTACAACATAAATTTGAAGTATTATTTAATCTAGCTTTAAAATATAATTATTCATAAATAATTTTAAGCATTTAAAAGAGCATTTATTCATATAATTCCACACACTAACTGAAATTTGGCTGTGATATTTTCTATGTATACCAGATGTTAATAAAAGGATTTGCAAACATGTATTTTACCTTAAGTAATTTAAATTAGATAAACATTTACTTTAACAAAATTTTCTCTTTACAAATGAAATTTCAATTATAATCACTGAGTAATTAAAACAAGAAAAAGTTAAAATGAAAAATTAAAAGAATTAGTCCGATGATACTTCATTCCTACTTCAAAAATGCATTTTTTTTAAGTAAAGCATATAATAACAGTCTAAAGTCTGACATTTAAGAATGTACATTTATTTACTTGGATATTATGACTTCACGGATTAAAATTCATAAGTAAACTAAATCTTAAAAAAATGCAAGGCAGTTATACTTTTAAAATATTTATTACATTTAATATAAGCGATTCTAAAATAAAAGTAAAAATTATTCTTATGTATTCCATTTTAACTATTCTTAGTCATAAGTGAATAAATACGGTACTCATGGACTGGGTAACTGTTTTGTGAATGTTTGTTTTATATTTAAAAAGATTTTACTATTTTCAAGTAAAGAGAAGTATGTTAGTTGTGTATTCCAAATTTGAAAAAGTGTAAAAAAGTTATGTAAAGGCTAATGAAATAATTTATATAAATAGTTAACTCTAAACAACTTCTCAATTTGTTTAATACATTTTCCTTACTCTAAATTAATTAAATTATTTGTTCTTGATCTCAAGAGTATGTTTGATTTCAGACGAGATTCAAATTAATAATTTTTGGAAAAATGTGAAGTTAAATTAAAGCTCTTTTCATTTAACTGAACAAAGAACTTTCGTTTAGAGATTATTTATCTATATGGCTTGAATATAAAAATCATACATTTACAGGTAACTGCTGAGTAATGACATTAGTCTTAAATAATAATTTCTTTTTGAATTCAAATAAAAGTTTTCTTCACTGTGTTTTAATTTATTTAAAAGTAAATCATATTTTATTTAATGGCTCTCAAAATGGAAAGTTAATCTTTTAAATAATAAAAATTTAATGATGTAAGTCAGAAAAGGGACAAAACTATCTTTTTTCTTATTTTATAATATTAAAAAATGTGTGATTAATTGTTTATTAGTTATTTTTAGTAATATAAAATGAGAATAACTGCGCAAAAGTACGTGTAAATTCTATTTGACAAACAAATTAGATAATTATATGAAAAAATGGATAATTCGAGCCGTTATCTTTTTTAAATAATAATTGTAAAAACTGCGATATATTACTTCGAAATAAAGGCATAAATCATTGCTAAATTTGATTTGAACAATTCTGAAAAATTGGTCTTTTTAGTTATAAAAACAATTGATCAAAAATTGTTCTAACTGATTTATGACCAACTGTATAATGGTATATGTACAATGATATGTAAGATCATGGCAAAAAGCTACATAGTATACTCCTGTCGTTAGCCGTAATTTTATTTGATCACCAGACAGGTGACAGTGTGGTTTGGCTCGATGACACCCCATTTTTAAGGGAGAACACCTTGGGGTTGGACAGAGACCTTCCACCTCTCTTCATCGTCCACCAACCTCACAAGAGGACTTGCGACTCGACAGCTATTTAGAGTACCCCCCTGCCGCGAAGGCATCACACATTTACAAATATCCATGCCTTCTAAGAGAATTGAAGCCATACCCAACAACACAGAAGTCAGCTTCACTAACCACTATATCGGATGGGTGGCTAAGATATGTAAGTTAATACATTCATCGTAATGTTAAATAAAAGATCCCCATACATCATTAAAACAACTCTTCTAAGGGCTTACTCTAAAATTTTTTGAGCGTAGTTACTGGTCAAGTACATAAATTATTTAAATTTGAAGTTTTTGATACTAGATTCATAAAACATCGGTTCTAAAAAAATTCAAAAAATTTTCATTTTCCTAGTACTGAATGAAAATTATCTCAATTTGATTTTAAATAATATAGATAAAAAGATTACTTATAAGATTACCTAATGAACAAGTATTATTATAAAATCAGCTGCATCATCAGGATTTATTTTAAATTATGACATCCAACTTATAAGATTTTAAGTTACTTCATAAACTTAAAGTTTTTAAGTTACATCACACACTTCCATAAGAGCTTCTTGTTAAATGTTTTTAATTACATAATACATTATTACAAGTAAAATATTATCTTCCTTCTTCAGACTGATATGGATAGCAATATTCAAATATTGCTTTTCCGCTCCTGTCGAGTAATTAAAATCATAATCAATGAAAAGTATCATTCGAATTTAATCCCAATGGTAAATGCATCACTTTTTTTCAATAGATAAAAATATTACATTTCACAAATTATACTATCAAAACGTCCCGTGTTTTTTTTTTTTTTTTTTTTTTTGTATTGTTGAACTATTATCAGTCACTCTCATTTTTTTGTGTCGATGGAAATAAATATTTGAATGAAAATCCAACGGTTTTATGTCACAGAATGACAATTATTCTTCATATACATCCTTCAATCTATAAGTATACATCTTTTCAATCACTAAAAACAGCATTACTCCAAAATTGCTTGTTTTTTAAATGAGACTTGTTTTCACAAATAGCGATTATCCTGTTTGTATTGTATTTACGGACAGTTTTTTTCTGCGGTCAGGGCTCACTGTTTCAGCATAAACAAACCTACTAAAATAATTTGGGAGACAATTTGCTTTGGTGTAATTTTACTTAATCCAAAACAATCCCTTCTGCTATTGAGCTAAAATCCTTTTCTTTATACACTAGTTTTAACTATCGCAAAAGCAGTTAACGCTTTAATTATCTCAAAAGCAGTTAACGCTTATTTCAAATATTTCAATAATTTCTCTTCATAACATAAATAATTTTATTTAATATAATTTAACAATCTCTCATGTAAATGTATATATAGATAGATGTATATATAGATAGATGTATATATAGATAGATGTATGTACAGATGTATGTATAGGTGTATCGATAGATGTATCGATAGATAGCTAGATGTATGTATAGATGTATGTATAGGTGTATGTATAGATAGATAGATAGATAGATAGATAGATAGATAGATAGATAGATAGATAGATAGATAGATAGATAGATAGATAGATAGATGTATATATACAGAGAAATAGAGGTATAGACATAGATATATATATAGGTATAAATATATGATAGATAGAGAGATATAAGATATATATATATCTTCTTAGCTTTCTTCATTATTATTTCTCTTCAATTGTTTTGAGGAAATTCTATTGAATAATTTTCGAAGATTATTCAGAACTAATATAGAAAAATATATAATATCCTTAAATTTTCCTATAATCTATGTGAAATTACAATAAGAAAATAACTTTAACCTTTGCTTTAAAAGTAATTGTAAGCACAATAATTTATAAGTCAAAAAATTTGGAATGCTTGAATTCGTTTTTTTTATTTGCGGTAGTGTTACTTCTCTCAATGGTAAATCTCATCAAACATATTAACAAAATCAATGGTGTGGAGATGACATTTTAATCTTGGATAAATACTAAATTGTGATGTTTCACAATAGATTAATTATAATAATCTATATGATTCATAAAAGTGATTAAATTTCACAATCAAGGCTGGGAGTGATGATATTGTTACTTATAATCTGTTTATAGTTGTAATAGCCCTTCGTCTCGTACTAATTCGTTCATTTCAATGAAACCTATCCTATCCTTTGAAAATATAGGTAGCAGGAAGGTGAAACATATCTGTTATCCAATCCATAGATCATAAATTTCTTTGTCTGAGACCTGGTGTTGTTTCAGAGCAACTCCAGATCCCACTTGGAGATAATTTGGTTCTCTCAGCAGAAATCTTGACAAATCTGCCTCATTTTGCCATACGAGAGGCATCAAATTAAGTTCGAGTCTTAAGCCGGTTCGTAATTGAGTTATCGATCAGAATTTGATCCGTTCCTTCCATTCTCTTCTGAAAAGAATCCGTCATGAAACTAAAAGAATACACATATATATAGCTTTTATTTATAATTACTTTACAATATACATTTATTCATCTGCCTCATTTTGCCATACGAGAGGCATCAAATTAAGTTCGAGTCTTAAGCCGGTTCGTAATTGAGTTATCGATCAGAATTTGATCCGTTCCTTCCATTCTCTTCTGAAAAGAATCCGTCATGAAACTAAAAGAATACACATATATATAGCTTTTATTTATAATTACTTTACAATATACATTTATTCGAAGATTTGATTTTTCTCTCTTTAATTTGCTTGTACTGAAAGTTAATTAGTTCATTAATTTTCCCAAAGCTTTTGATGTGAAGGAAAGAGCTTAATATTGTACTTTTCGTATAGTTCAAAAAGATAGATGATTGTGTTCCTAAAATCTAAATTGATTTTAAATATAGTTGAATGAATATAATATACTTAAGGCATCCGACTACGTTCGGAACCGTGATTTTAAAAAAGCGCATAAATGGATAATTTTCATGAAAAATAGTGTCACTTAGATTAGAATACATGTATAAAATTGTTTTAAGAACATTTTGTCAAAGAAAACTATTCAAATACAATATTTTGGCAAAAAATTAACTTAGAATAACCTTTTTTGAAAATGTTCTCCTTTTATAAAAAATGCTTATATAATAATAATATTTTGCTTAGATAAATTAAAGACTTCTCGAGAGAGTATCAACTAAGTTTTTTGAAAAATTCACTTTATTTTCAGAGTTATCACCAATTTAAATAATTATCAGAGTTTTTTTCTTAAAATTTCTCCCCTCTGTTGTAGTAAAATATGGACAAATCCACTTCTAAGTTATATGTTTCAAAAATTCTAGTTGAGCCTCTGTACAGATGTCTGAGCTACATACAGGCAAAATATTATTATAATAGAAGCATTTTTCATAAAAGGAGAATATTTTGAAAATGGGTCATTCTTTGTTAATTTTTTGTCAAAATATTTTACTTAAATAATTTTTTATTGTAATACTATTCTTAAAACAATCTTATATACGTTTTCTAATCTAAGTGACACTAAATATGATAAATATTATCCATTTATACGCTTTTGCAAAATCACGGTTCTGAACGTAGTCGGATACCTGAATGGAATGAGTATAGATGTCTTTAAACATAAGATCCGATCTTCCGTAGAGAAGTAGACTGCTGGGCTCCAAATTCAAAAAATAGCTTTTAATAAAGAAAAATACACCAAAGCAAAGTGAAAATTAGATTTTTATAATGCGATTTACACATTAAAATTACTTCTAAAATTATCAATTGTTATTCAAGTTCCATTAGAATATTAAATCTGAAACTCTTTTAAGTTAGAGTATTTAGTTCTAATTCAAATGATTTTATTTTTTTCCAATTACTCTTATTAGTGTACTCTTTATTTCTTCATATAAAAGATTTTACAATATAAAAAATTCACTAAGATGACTTTAAATTCAAAAATCTATACTTTTTCCTTGAGTAAATTTTTATGAATCAAACCTGCCTAGAATTTCAACAACCAAAAAGTAGTAAAAACCTAGAAATTTTTAAGATTATAATTTATTACTTCCTTGAAGCATTTTAATTCATTTAGGCATTGTCTTTACTGATGGAGATTTTGATATACATTATATCAGAGAAAAAAAATTTGGTTGCATCATTTTCTATTCCTTCAAAGTAGCAAGTTTACAGCACTATTCAATTTTTAATGGGAACATTGTGCATTATTTTATTATAAAAAGGAAAAAATCATTTATCTTTTATTATATGGGCAAATGAAAATTTGTTTATTTTACTCATGATAAAAGTGGGAAAAAAGTAATAAAACATTATAAATATTTTTTTTTCCTTTTGTAACTTTGAAAGATACAACAAGAGTACATGTTTAAAAACACTTGATATAAGTTATTTATTTGATTTCTTATACTTTATATTTATATAAGCACAGCAATTTTAATCGAAAAAGATGATTGCAAATATCACGTATTAGAAAACTACCAAATGTTGTGAGATAAGTAGTGGACGGAAATTGTGTTCAAGAGAATAAATCATTCAAATTTTAAAGTTCGTACATAAAATGTTAAAACTAAAAAAAATTTTGATTCAGCCCAATTTTTGATTAATATATTATAGGACTATTTAACGAACTTTATTGTCAGAGGTTGTATATTTATATATATATATATATATATATATATATATATATATATATATATATATATATATATATATATATATATATGTATATATATATATATATATATATATATATATAGCATAATAAAATAAAATAAGATACGAGGTGAAAAATTGTATAACTTACAATGCCAAAGAAGAAAGAAATTGGAGTTCCAGAGACATAACAAATATAGATACAAAAAGAGTCTTCGGACTAAAATGGAGACCTATTATGATTTCTAAATCTGTCTCTGAATTAGGCCAGTGATTTAAGGCTAAGTAATGCTTTATGGATCCACCTTCCCCGTACAGTAGAAATTTTCGACATAATAGAAAAAACAGAGCCATGTTGAAAAAATAAGCTGATTTCTAGCACACGGGGATGATAAACCAGACAGTAAAATAAAATGAAATTATGAAAAGAAAACAGTAATGTTTCTCTCAAAGAAAGGAATATTAAGAAACAATTCTATAGAAAAAACTAGGGTAAAGCCATACAGAAATGTGAAGACAAGCAACTTATGCAAAAATCCCGCGCTAAATGATGTTAAAATTGAAGTGTTAACACAAGAAAAAAACAAAGAAAACAGTGGCGCCACCTATACAGTTATTTTGCAATTAAACTAAGCACATAAGATATTTTAAAATTAAACTAGTCATAAGATGTTTAAAATAAATTAATAATATAAATTAAAAAATAGAGTTAATATAACATAGAAATATAATTAAAAATAAATTTACTTAGATAGTTGTATTCCAAGCAATTATTGCAGAATTTTATATAACTACTTTGTTTTAATACATTATCAGTAACTAAATCATTGTTCCTATTTATAAAATTTATAAATATTGATAGCTGTTGGTTACTACACCACAATGGCATTTTTATAATGTTAAAATCAAAAGAATCTCTTTTATTAAAAATATTACTTGTTAGCAAATTATTCTTAACGTTTAATTGAAAGTCCAAAAAGTTAGCTGACTCATTATTGTAATTAATTTTTAATAATTTTAAATAGTGGGGATAATATAATTAAAGCTAGGAACAAAATCTACTACATTACTAAAAATAATTAGGTTATCTATGTATCTAAAAGTAACAAGATTCGTAACTAATGCTATCATTTTCATTATATATATATATATATATATATATATATATATATATATATATATATCTTTGACCTTGTATGTTAAACAACTTTTTCACATGGTATATTATTTTATTTTTTATTATACTACATATATATATATATATATATATATATATATATATATATATGTGTGTGGGAGTCCGAATAAATCTTCGAATAAAAATCAGACTCTTCAGAAGGCGGGATTTTAGATTGGCGTAGGTGGTTTGTCTAGGGGTAAGTATTTAAGGGTGAGTGATGAATTAAATGAATCTAAGTCATTAAAACACGAATACTTCTTTTAAGTAAAAGAGAGAATTTATTTAAAGTTAAAGGAAAATATTTACAAAAAAAAAAGATAATTACAAATAGAAAGAAATGCAGGAATTAAGTTAATTAAAAGTTGAGTAATACCTTTAGAAGACGGGGAAATGAACCTTTCTCATTATTGGACGTTAGGACTGGCGGTGCCGCGTTGGGCGCGGAAATGCGGTAGACGCGATGTGTTGATCAAGCAGTAGTTAGTTGGCCTCTGCCGAAAAATTATTCAAGCCGGAGCTACGAAAGCTCACTAGGTGGCGCTGCTTCGGAATGCAGTAATAAATCAAATTGAGATTTATGGTCCTCTGAAAAGGATATCACTCAACCTTTTTACAAATGTTTCAAAGGGAAAATCCTACAGAATCACCCTCTCCTGACAGAGCTGGTCTCTCAGCTCTTACAAAATGTTGAGAGCTTAAGTACTTTAAATACAAACTATTTTTAGTTACAACTATAAATTTGATGATTATTGGAATATGAATGTAATAAAGACAAATAATAAGATTCTTAAAGATAATAAAATAAAATATTACAGATGAAAAGATGTATACCTAATGTTCACAATTCCGGACCTAAAATAAAGCATTTAAAAACAAAATATTCCATGTTGTGATCTACAATTAACTAAACCATAAAAAAATCCTTCGCATTAATAGAAAGATAAAGAATAATACGAATATATAATAAATATTACAAGTGAATATAAAACGATTTATGGAAACGAGTGTTACCATAGAACATCTATTAATTTCTCAAGAGGGATATGAGAAAAATTAAAAATAATAACAAATATAAAAATTCAATTAAGCATAAAAATGTTTCATCAAATCAGCTGAGGTGGTGATTGAGTTCGGTCCATCGTGCTGACCAACCTTTTCCACTTCATACCTATCCTTGGAATTAACTTTTGTTACTTTGTAAGGGCCTAAGAACTTTGGTCTTAGTTTCAGTCCAGCTCCAAATTGGGTTCTTTGGATGGCAACTAAATCACCTTCTTTGTATAACGAAGCTTTCTTTCTTCTTCTGTTATACGTCTTTCTATTTTCAGACTGTAGGGTTTCGATGTTCTTTTTTGCATCGTTTCTTAAAAATTCGCGTTGTTCTAGTAATTCTTTCGCCATTTCTTCTAGAAGTAAGTCTTTGATTAGGATGTATTCCTTGTTACGCATTTTGATTCCCACTAATAGTTCGAATGGTGTCCATTTTGTACTGCGACTTATAGTACTATTTAGTATTCTCTGTAATCTGTCGACGTATTTGTACCATTTCGTTGAGTCGTCTAATGATAGTTTGGTGAGAACTGGAATCAAAGTTCGATGAATTCGTTCAACTTGTCCGTTTCCTCGAGGAACACCTGTTGCTATTTGTAGATGTTGAATGTTCTCTTCATCACAGTAGTCGTTGAATAATTTTGAAGTGAACGCTGAACCTCTATCAGAGATAATTCTGATGGGATTACCAAAGGTCTTCTGCTGTTGTTTTAATTTTTCGAGGGAACTTTCAGCAGATACAGTTTTGACGGGATATAGCCAAGTAAATTTGGTAAATGCGTCTACTACGGTGAAAATATGTTGATAGCTTTTGTTTGTGGAGGGTAAAGGACCAATGAAGTCAACATGGTACGTACTTAAAGGAATGCTTTCCTTAGAAATAGGATTCAAAAACCCTTCCTTTTTGCCAGTTTTCTTATTAGCTAAGATACATGGAACACAATTAATTATTACTTTTTTTAACGACGTTGGTTAAATTTGGGATAAAAAATTCCTGTTTCACAATTTCTTCTGTTTTCCTGCTGAGAAATGACCATTTTCGTGAATCAATTTAATTAGTTCAGCTTGCATTGCTTTAGGTGTTACAATTAATTCTCGACCATTTAAGTACTTGTAGAGTATACCATTTCGCTCAAAAAAAATTCTTCTGATTCTTGCTTCTCTAGAAGTGATTTCAATGTTTGGATGTTGTTATCTTCCTCTTGTGCGTTTTTAAGCTTTGAAGTTAATGTATCATTGCATACCATCATTACGGGATATCGGCTAAGAGCATCAACGTGCTTCATACGACTTCCAGCTCTGTGCTCTATTTCATAATCGAATTCTTCTAATTGAAGCGCCCATCTGGCTATGCGAGTAATTAGCTCCTTTTTTGCATAGTCTTCTGAAATGCTGAACAGTCAGTTACTATTTTAAAGTGTTGTCCTAAAAGATAAACACGAAACTTCTTTAATGCGTTGATAATTGCTAGTACCTCTAGTTCGTAGCTGTCATACTTTTCTTCTGCTGTATTTGTCTTTTTCGACATGTAGTAAACGGGATGTAACTTTCCATCTTCTGCTTCTTGTAACAAAATTGCGCCGTACCCTTGTTTATAGGCGTCTGTATGTAGTTCTGTTTTTCTTCCATACTTGTAAAGGTGCAAGATTGGGCCTTCGGACAGGATTTTCTTCAATTTTTCAAATGATTCTTTTTGTTGAGTCCCGAAAACAAAGAGGTTTTCTTTTCTTGTTAAATCGCTAAGTGGTTTAGCTATCTTTGAATAATCCTTGATGTACCTGCGGAAATATCCAGTTAAACCAAGAAAACTTTGTACTTGTTTTATTGTTGTTGGTTCTGGAAATTTTCGGACAGCTAGTGTCTTCGTGGGAGATGGTTTAATAGTTCCGCTTTCTACAATGTGACCTAGAAATTCAATTTTCTTTTTTAAGAATTGGCACTTCTTGAACTTAATTTCTAATCCGTATTTCTTTGCGACTTCAAAAATAATTTTAAATTTTTCGAGACCTTCCTGTTCGTTTTTCGCTGGAATGACGAGATCATCTAAATATGATTACAATTCCTTTCCGAGTAAGATCTCTAAATATACTTGATACGTAGTGTTGGAAAACTCCTGGACTTGTGCTTAGTCCGAAAGGAACTTTGTTGAATTCAAATTGTCCATCTGGGACGATAAAGGATGTATACTTTCTGCAATCTTCGTCAACATCGACGTGAAAGAAACCATTGCGTAAATCTAATGTAGAATATACCTTTGCTTCTTGCAAAGTGTCTAAAAGATCTTCGATGATAGGTAACGGAAATTTATCTTTCACAAGCTTCTGATTCAATTTTCTGTAGTCAATGCACATTCTCGAAGATCCATCTTTCTTTTTTACCATTACGATTGGACTTGCATATTCCGCAGAACTCGGACGTATAATGCCTTCGTTGAGCCATTCTTCTATCTGTTTGTTTACTTCTTGTCTTTCTGTGAAAGCTAGTCGACGAGGAGGTTGACAGACTGGTTCTTCGTCTTTTAAAATAATTCTCATTGTGACGTCAGTAGATGCTGTTTTTTTCTGGCTTGTAGTCTTGAATTAACTTTTCAAGTTCCTTCTTGATTTGACGATTTTCAACATGACGTAGGTCTAGTTCTTCTTGAAGATTTTCAGCAGATATTTGCATAAGCTGTGCATGATTCTCATATTTGTTGAATTTAACTCCTTCTTTAGTAAAACTTATCGATGCTTGTTCCAAAAGATCTGATCCAATAACTGCTTCGAATTTTAATTTATCAGTCGGTACAACATGCCAAGTTAACGAGTAATTTTCATCATCTATTTTGAACTCATGTTCAAAGGAACCGATAGTTGTCACTTGTGCTTCACCAATACCTGTGAGAAGCATCTTGTTCTTCGATAATTTCGTTGGATCCATTATTCTTCTGCTTGTGTTTTCTCGAAGCAAACTTACGGTACTACCACTGTCTATGAGCGCCGTGATTTTCACCTTTCAAAAAATATCTCTTTAGTACGTAAACCTTCCTTAACGATGAGTGTGCAAGTTTCTTTTGGAGGTTCTTTGAATTTCTGTGATTTTGAATAGTTTGTTTGAGCATGCTTGGAAGCATTGTGATTTGAGTGTTTCTCGTAATTTTTGTTGTAATACCCTTTCTGCGCGCTGTCTTGATATCTTTGAACAGATTCGTACTTGGTGACAGGGGCTTCGTAATGTTTGTTGTAATTCGTTGACGCTGGAAACTTCTTATCTTTCTTGTTATACTCGAATTTTCCTGGTGATTCATATCTGCGATTCTTTTCTGTGAATCTGAATTCTTGTTTCTTCACATTTGGACCACTCGATTTTGTTTCAGAGTCCTTTTAAAGTCTTCGAATTCTTCTAGTTTTCTGCTAATTGAACAGGGGAGTTCATATTTGCCCATTCATCAAGATAATATTCTTTAAATTCAAAGGAGTTTTTCGTTTGAGTTGATCTGTTATGATTAGATCTGATAACTTGTTGAAAGTATCTATCTTCAATCCATCTATCCATCCGTTGAAGTAAGTGTTTAACTCATGGTAAAAATCAATCCATGTTCTTTCAGATGCTTTTTGGTGAGTGACAAATAGTTGTCGAAACTTTTCTGGAGTTAGTTTAAAGCGTTTCAGCAGTAAATCTTTAACGTGTTCGTAAGAGTTGGCTTTATCGTCAGGCTCTCTCGCTATGATGTGAGATACTTCCGTCGGTAACAAGCCTAACAGATGAGAAACCCAGTTTTCTTGATCAATATTCAATCTCTGCGCTTGACGTTCAAATAATTTTAGATAAAGACTGATGTCTTCTTTCAAATCAAAACGATGTATAAACTTTGAAATTTCTTTGACGAGAAATTTAGAGTATCACTTTCTTTGGATGTATCAGCACCTAACTTCGATTGTGTTTGGATTCTTAACTTTTCCAACTCAAATTCATATTTGCGTTTTTGCTCATCTAACCTCAATTGTTCGAAGCGTAATTTTTCTTCTCGTTCTTCAATGCGTAATTTTTCTTTTTGCTCTTCAATGCGTAAATTTTCTTCTCTGGCTTTGCGATCCTCAACAATCGTTGAATGTATGTTTTTGGTCAGTTCTTCGTCATAATCTTCACTACTAATAATTAGATCTTTAAGTGTGGCGATGGTCATTGATTTATCGAATTTTAAATTTAATTCCGTGGCTAAGACAAATAAATCTTCGCGTCGACCTTTGCCAAGATACGCCATTTTAAAATTTAAATTTAAGTTTAGATAGTAACCAAAGGAATAAACAAAATTGTTACGCGTTCAAACAAAAAACAAAAACAATGATGTTGCTATTGGCAATTCTCGTTTGCATTTACAAAAATTCTCAAGTTAAAATGATATTGCATCAAAATACACTAAATATACATTGAAATATTCAAATTCTATTCATTTAGAAATATTTTAAACCAGTAACGTGTAAAGACAACAGTGCGAGCTAAAATACGTAATGCTTAATTTAAAAGTAGTCAAATCATTAATTTCAACTAAAAACAAACCTTTTTTTTTTTTTTTTTAAACCATTTGATATATCAGTTATCTCATTTTGTTATAACAAATGCAAAAAGAATTTGAAAGAAAAATAAATTAATATAAATCTTGTTTAGAAACTGTGATTAAATTTATTGTGATATGAAAAAGAATTAAGGAATATAAAGTTCTTTGCTGAAAAAAACAAACAATTAGAAGTTATTCAATTAAGAAAAATCTCATATATATATATATATATATATATATATATATATATATATATATATATATATATATATATTTTATTACACTAATAAAAATAAAATCTTTTTAGGATATCATCAGCACATTCTAAGGATAAACACATGTTTCAGCATAATAATTCTGTCAAAAATGAACTCAAAATACTTATATATTGAATGATATTATGCATCATTTAAAATAAGATTATACACGATCCTTCATCAATTCTAAAAAACATAGCATATACCTTTCAAAATATATTTCTAGAATACTCATAAAAAATAATTAATTACTAAACATCTGCAAGAGAAATGTTAAACTATATGAGTCATTGAAATTACGATTGCAACGAAACGGAAAAATGTTTAAGAATGTAAGAAACATTAATCTCTTAGTTCAAGGTTAATGACGCACTTTTCGTACACACATGAAATGCAGATACAAATATAAAACTTGAATATTGCGTACGACTTTCTTAATATTTTAAAAGATATACTTGTAGAAAATTTTAATTGATACAATTTCTATACACAAATAGAAAAGTAGTATTTCAGAAAAACACACATGATATTTAAAAATATAAATTACTTCATGAAATCGACTACAACAATTTTTCATAATCAAATTAACGGTGACTCACGTATTCTTTTAGATTTTTTTCCTTTTGAAGAACAATATAAAAAGTACCTGATACAGTTGACGACGTGTGATTAATTACTTGAAAACAAACTTCAAAGGCTCCTGGATGTGTTCACTGGACTTGTGAAACTCTTGTAGTTGTTGTACACGGCAGAAAATAACTTGAAGCACCTAAATGTTAGTATGTTATGAGAGGCAATCCGCATTTTCGATTCAGTCCGTTTATAAATTAGGCGTGCAGCCAAAAATGGGTTTTTTTTTTAAAGAAGAGAGAAGGTTATCAACTTATTATTTAGAGAAGATTTTCGAAATCAAATCCCAGGAGATCCCCCAATTATTTCTGTGGGAGTCCGAATAAATCTTCGAATAAAAATCAGACTCTTCAGAAGGCGGGATTTTAGATTGGCGTAGGTGGTTTGTCTAGGGGTAAGTATTTAAGGGTGAGTGATGAATTAAATGAATCTAAGTCATTAAAACACGAATACTTCTTTTAAGTAAAAGAGAGAATTTATTTAAAGTTAAAGGAAAATATTTACAAAAAAAAGATAATTACAAATAGAAAGAAATGCAGGAATTAAGTTAATTAAAAGTTGAGTAATACCTTTAGAAGACGGGGAAATGAACCTTTCTCATTATTGGACGTTAGGACTGGCGGTGCCGCGTTGGGCGCGGAAATGCGGTAGACGCGATGTGTTGATCAAGCAGTAGTTAGTTGGCCTCTGCCGAAAAATTATTCAAGCCGGAGCTACGAAAGCTCACTAGGTGGCGCTGCTTCGGAATGCAGTAATAAATCAAATTGAGATTTATGGTCCTCTGAAAAGGATATCACTCAACCTTTTTACAAATGTTTCAAAGGGAAAATCCTACATATATATATATACATGCATTTAAAAAAAAGTGCTTGTGAACTTAAATTAATATTTTAACAAATGCATCAGGCTTGGTACACAATTTTTTTAAAATAGGTTTTCCCATGATTTGCTTGACTCTTCCTTTTTTTAATTTATTCAATAATCATTTGCATAAAAAGTTTGCAGAACTTTCAAACATTTGTTTCATGTATGTTGTAAATTTAGGAGTATAAATTTTCAAAAATTATATTGCTTTCAACAAAAATATCCCTGAAGGGGTTTATGGACGTGTACCAGAAAACCATAAAATTGAAGTATATAGCAATGAGTTCTGTACGCGAAAAAAAAGAAGCCTACAAGATGTATCGCTAAAGGGAACATTTATTTTTAGTCTCAATAACTCGTCACCTTTTTCTATCTCGTTTGGGATTCTTTTTATAATAAAAAATTATTCTTTGTGTTTGAGCCCGTTTTTCATTACATTTTACGTAGGAAAAACTTTGTTTTTCCTATTATAATCTGGCAGTTTTATATTTTTCCCCTTTTTTGCTCAACTTTCGATGTAATTAAAATCTCATTTACGAAGGGGAAAATGCATCTTCTTTATACGATGCACGCCATTTTTATGACACCTAATCCAAAAATATTAATGCTATAGTAAATGATCCATACCGTTGGTCTCTTACGAAAATTAATTCACGTGCAAAATGTGTGTCTAGTGTAAGGTATAAATCTTTTTGGGACTAAATCTAGTTTAATATCTTTACGACTGATTGCACTCTAGATAATGTAAAAAAAATATGTCAAGGTGAGGTTATTTGTATTCTTTTACAAAAACATATTTGGTGAGAGTTTTAAAAGGTTGAGAAAGAGAAAAAACACTTATCTTTGGTATTTTAAAAGAACTTAAGACTCGCATTGATCACAGCGTGCCAGCAGCTCGGTTAATGTCTTTAGTAAAGCTGTCGCTCAAAAAGAACAGAATGAAAAAAAGCTAAAGCAAAGAAGTTTTGACATAGGTAATTTGAGTGAAAACTCGTTAGCTTTGAAGACATCAAATGACGTTTTAAAATTCATGTCTGTATATCAAATGACGCCATCAAAGCTTTTACGGTCGAAACGTCAGTTACTAAAATGGAGTTTTAGTGCCTTTTATGAAAATGAAACATCCTTTTTAAGTAACTTAACTCTTATTGAAAATATATAATTTTGATGTTTTTTACCCTATTCAACTATTTCAAAATCCTATTTTCTGGGAGGGTTACTATTCCTCATTAGAGTATATCACAAAGACATGGAGTAATTTAGTATTTAAATTATTTCTGCTGTTAAGAACATTTTCAAAATCGTAAAAACCAAAAAAAAGTTTAAATATTTTTATTTTAATATATATGTGGATATTTAATATATATGTATTTATTTTAAAATATATGTAAATGACCTAAGCAATTATTTATATTATAAAATATTAGATCTGAAGAAATTAAAAGTTAAACCTAAAATTTGTTACATGTCTTATTATACATCATCAAATTAAGTTTTAAAATTCGCACTTGCAATTGGTCATTATTTTCCTCTTTAAGGTATCCGACTACGTTCGGAACCGTGATTTTGCAAAAGCGTATAAATGGATAATATTTATGATATTTAGTGTCACTTAGATTAGAAAATGTATATAAAGTTGCTTTAAAAATAGTATTACAATAAAAAATTATTTAAGTACAATATTTTGACAAAAAATGAACATAGAATGACTCATTTTCAAAATATTCTTCTTTTGTGAACAATGCTTCTATTATAATAATATTTCGCCTGTATATATCTCAGACCTCTGTACAGACTCTCAACCAGAATTTTTGAAACATATAACATAGAAGTGGGTTTATCCATGTTTTACAACAGAGAGGAGAAATTTTAAGAAAAAAACTCCGATAACTATTTCAATTGGTTGTAACTCTGAAAATGTGAAATTTTCAAAAATCATAGTTAAGCCTCTGTACAGAGGTCTAAGCTATATACAGGTAAAATATTATTATAATAGAAGCATTTTTTACACTTGAAAAAAGGTAATTCTAAGTTTATTTTTTGCCGAAATATTGTATTTAAATAGTTTTCTTTGACAAAATGTTCTTAAAACAATTTTATACATGTATTCTAATCTAAGTAACACTAAATATCATGAAAATTATCCATTTAAGTGCTTTTTTAAAATCATGGTTCCGAACGTAGTCAGATACCTTAACACACTGAGCATTAAGTATTAATCAGGATTATTAACGAATCATTTATACAATTTATATTATTTATCTACAAAAACTTAAACAATAAGAATTTACAACTGAAAATTACATTTGTTAAGGAAAAATATAGAACGAATAGAAAATATAACGAAATATTACATTTCATTAACATATGTGCATTTTTTAAAATTGCTGTTTAATATTTCGCAAAATGATTGATTTTGAAATAAAATAAATAATTTATTTTTTTGTAAACCGGCATTGACTCGACAGAAGAAATAATTAAAATTCTACAATCTAGTGAATGAAAGAACTTTATTCAGAAATCGAAAAAAAATTACATTCGAATAACTTGTCTTTAAATATTTTCAATTTAGTACGAATAAATTATTTGTCTATTGAATCAAGTAATGTACATTAATTGTATATGACTCCGAAAAATCTTTTGCAGCCTGTTTTAAACTGGTTAAAATTATATTTATATTTTTTTCTTATTTTGTAATTTTTAGTGTTATGACACTCATAAGATATTTGAAGTTAAGTTCAAATAGTTCATGTGCTCGAAATACGGTTTTATCTGTGAAATCGAATGTTTGTTGAGCAATATATTAAGGATCAAATCCATTTTGGATTTATAAACATTATAATGATCCTGTGTAATTTCTATTTTCTTCTCAGCTATAGATTATTATGTTTTAAATACAATAAAAGTGTGAAGGTCCCCTTGGACCTCACTTTGAGAACGAGAATAAGTTGGAGTCATATAAGAACCAGTAGCCATTTTAATGAATAACTTTCTTTATTTGGTTATCTTTCCCAAATAGAATCAAAGACTTTTAATAACAAATAATTTAAAATAGATATATGAGGTTTAAAAGGGGCTTTCCTTTATATTAACTTAAATATTTAATGATCCAATTAATTAACAATTAGAATATCGATCACGCAGAGATTACCACGATAAGAGATCCCAGAATTATATTCTATAATGTTCCTATTGAACATTACTTCAGTCTCACTCCTAATATACAGCTTTAATGAGACTTTAATTATAAATCAATATTTACCACACTGATTCTCAACTCTTCCTGAGATTAAATTATCCACCAAGAAATCTTCAATTATAAATCTAACTTCACTATTATAACTTTCTGCTTCAATCTCATTCTCCTACTGCTATAACTTTACTATTCCGTTTGACTTAAATACTTTATCTAATCTGCTTAACAAGGAATCCAGTCCTCTTTTTGGAGCTGATTGGAAATAGGTAGGGAATTAAATTTCCCTAAAAAAGACGACTCAGAAGGTTAGTGATAAAGTTCCGTATAGATTTGTCACAAAAGGGTACACTGGCGTAACGGAGAACATTTGGGCCCCCCTGCAAAGTCAGGTTGTGGGCCCCCAAGCAATGCGAGGGTTAGGGGATGTACGTTACTCCACTGAAGGGTTATCTGAAAAAAAACATAAGGCAGTTGTAGCTTCGATCAAAAATACATTTTTATAAGATTTTTAGAAATTATTTGAAATATTTTTAGGATATTAATAAATCTAATAAATCATTAAAATATATTTAAAATATTTTTGAAATTTCCAAGAAGTAATTTAGTTTTCATACCATATTTTATTACTATTTTTTTGTTATCTCTTCATGTGTCTTTCATATTGCATGTAAAAAAATACAATAACATATATTCTGAGAAGAATGTAAATTTCATAGGATTAGTATTTTACGTTTGAAAATTCAGATTCTGTTATAAGGAATATCTACCACCTATCTTAGAATTCTCCAATGGATTAATACGAAACCTAAAGAAAGAAAGACTAGTTCACATAGATAAAGTTCTTCCCTTATAAATGGTCTAAAAACTAATGAGGTTCATCGTCAGTTATCTTCCAGTGGTAGCGTATCCTTAGGGATGAATTTAGATTAATGTAAAGATGAAATGTTTAATTAACATAAATATAAACTAAACCATGAGATAGATAGTTATATACTGATCGCGTTTTCTATTTGTTAGCATAATTGCTAAATTTAACAGATCAATATTTTCAACTCACTTAATTTTTTCTCTTTTTTTGTAAATTTTACTTACATTTTGCATTTTTTTCAACCTTTTCAATTTCAGAAATTTGGAAAATATTGAGAGTATTATTCAATTCAACGTGCACAAAACTGCATTTTTTTTAGTTTTGCAACATTCTGTCAACGAAGTTTTAGTAATTGAAGTTTCATTCAAATCAATTACTGAGATATAGTAATTTAAGAAAATAATTTTTTTAGATATGGTTAAGTATTGAGACAGCTTCATCGTTACTTAGGATTAATGAAAATTTTTAAAAACTATTAAAGCACTGTAGATTTATTTTTGAAAAAATTATGCTGTGTGATTTCATGAAATAAAATATTATTCTAATGATAATAACTCAATGCAAATAAACATTTGATTAAGAACTAGTTAGAAGGTTAAAAGATATAACTATACTGAGAGATAATAACAATAAATATCTATTCTTCATTTTCATAAAACTTATTTTCAAAGTTATCTGTATTAATATAAAATATTAATAATCAGCTGTTAAAGTTTTACTGCTTATGTGGACTTCTTTTATAATTATTCAGTCGGAGAAAAGAATTGTAATGTATTATCGACGTTAGTTGAACTTAATATGTAGTTTAATTTCGTATATTTTCGAGATATTATCATGCATCTAGAGATCTTATTGATCACTTGAGTGAATATAAAAATGAAAAGCGTCCATTCAACAAATTTTTGTTACTATTAATCACTTCTAATACTTTGAAAGATAAAAATTAGTAGCTAATACCTTTAGAGAGGACTAAGAAGAAATTCAATGTCCATTGATTGATTGTTTATTAAAAACGCACTTAAAAGCAACTCTAGTGGTATTGGCGACCGTCTTCGTAATTTTAGACTACGGTAAAGTAACGCACAGGACACTTGAACTGACACACCATTTTTCAAACTTCCACACTCCGCCAATATTAGAATTTTCGAGTCTCAGTAGATTAAACATTATGAGTCCTTTGACAGGGAGGGGGAGAACTCGAATCCACGACTCGACTACAGTAACAATGACCATGAGTCCGGCATTGTGACCATTCGGCTGTCACTGTCAAATCGGTGTCCAATTCCAAATCCAAACACTACGTCCCACTATTATTGACTACTATTATCACTATTATCAGAAATAAAATTTCTCCTACACTTGACCTAAGCTCAGTTGAATTAATCGCAGTGTTAATATTTTCCTAAGACTAATCAAAGACCTCTACTGTTTTAAACAGAAATATTCAATTCACTTCAAATCATAATCTACCGCATTTACTCGAATCTAAGCCGCACCCCAAATTCTCAATGTTTTTGTGAAAAAATGTTGCCATCGAATCTAAGCCGCATCGCCATTTTCTTCACGTTTTTGAGAAAAAATAAAAAAAATTGTGTAAAAGGTTTATCAATATCCGATACTTAAGATATCCAATAAAAACAATTTTTTAATGAGAAATAATAGAAATTAAATACCAATTTTTTTATTTTATCAGTATTAAAAACTGTCAAATACGTACATGATGCTATAATTACTCTAACCGTCAGTATCATGCTTCGAAAATGATCCGTCATTCCCTTTGTCACAGGGGGCTGCGGTAGCCCAGTGGTCAAGGGATCGGATCATGGCAGGAATGTCATGACTTCGAGCCCAGTATTACTAAATACCCGCCGTGTAGGGCAGCGATGCATGCTAAATATGTCGAGAGCTGAAATTTCCTTCCGTTGGTGTGGTAGTTAGGAGAGGGGGTGCCTGCTCAGGTGTTTGTCCACGTCACTTGATAGGTTCAAAATTACGTGGTCCGTCGCCAAAAGCCCTCGTGTAGCTGAACAATGCGACGTTAATATTCCCTCACTCACTCACCCATTGTCACAGCTAACTTCGGCATTGGGGCTGCCGTCGCCATTTTCTTACACGTTGTCGTCTTCTGTTCCAATGTATTTGTTAGTCAACATTTTTTAAAAGAATTTTTAAATACTGTTGAACATTTACAAGCATATATTTGTTTCATCCGTGTCAAATTTTCAGTGGTCGCATCCATGCTTCCGTTTTTTTCTGCAAATAAAATTGCCTCCATTTTCAGACTTTCGTCATAGTGGGCTCATCTTGATACTTTTACCGATATCTTTGATGTTTAATTGATTAAAAGAAAACGTAAGCAAAAACATTTCGTAAATACGAGCAGACAACAATGTTTGAGATAGACTGAATACTCTGGGGATAAACTACGGAAAATAGAGCATAAGTCAACGTTGTAAGTGGCCAAAATGAACGGTAACATGTTTCCTTTTGAAAGGTGGGAAAACTCAATTTCCCCCTTCCAACAAATGTTTTGCCTTAGATTCTAAGTCATACTCCCTTTTCAGTAGAATTAGCAAAGGAAAAATGGTGTGGCTTAGATTAGAGTACCTACGGTATTTATATAAACTTTGAGCAGCTAATAAACTTCGTATAATCTAATTTCATTCAATTAATTTATGATCACTGCAAGTAGTAGAATCTATAGAATAAAATTACATACAAAAAGACGCAATGAAAGTAATACTAATTTCCCTCTGTGAATATTCTACTTTGAATTACTTTCAATTACATAATGATTTTAAGAATCATTTGCTGTGGTTTTATTGCATATATATGCTCAAAAGGAATTTTGTTTCAGTAAAAATTATTATGGAATTGGGAATAGGACATAAATTTTTTTACAAAAATAACGTAATAAAAGTAAGACGAAACTTTGCATAGTAAATATTCTACTTCAAGTTACATCTAATCACATATCGGTAACAAAAATCTTTTGGTTTGACTGGATTGGATTATCATCTACTTAAATTTCAAAATAAAAATTTTATGAAACAATTTTTAAAAAGTTGAAACAAATAAAAAGGTATCAAAATTCATACTTATGGAAAGAAAATAAAATTATAATTAAAATACCGATTTCTAAAATAAGGATTAAATAATCGTTCAGAATTGCAATAAGAAAGAATAGCTATGCATATTTTGAATAACTACTCAGATTTATACTTATTCACACAAAAACACATTCCTGCATTAAAGTAAGTAACATTTAAGGTATCCGACTACGTTCAGAACCGTGATTTTGCAAAACCACATAAATGGATAATTTTCATGATATTTAGTATCACTTAGATTAGAATATATGCATAAAATTGTTTTAAGGACATTTTGACAAAAAAATTAATTAAAAAGCAATATTTTGGCAAAAAATTAACTTAGAATAATCTTTTTTCCAAATGTTCTCCTTTTGTGAAAAATGCTTCGATTATAATAATATTTTGCCTGTATATAGCTAAGACCTCTGTTCAGGAACTTAGAAGGTATATTCATATTTTACGAAAACAGAGGGGAGCAATTTTAAGAAAAAAACGCCAACAATTATTTCTTTTGGTGGTAACTCTGAAAATAATGTGAATTTTTCAAAAATTCTAGTTGAGCCTCTGTAGAGATGTCTGAGCTATATACAGGCAAAATATTATTATAATAGAACCATTTTTCACAAAAGGAGAACATTTCGAAAAAAGATTATTCTAAGTTAATTTTTTGCCAAAATATTATATTTAAATACATTTTTTTGTCAAAATGTCCTTAAAACAATATTATGCGTGTATTCTAATCTGAGTGACACTAAACATCATGGAAATTATCCATTTATGCGCTTTTTAAAATCACGGTTCCGAACGTAGTCGGATACCTTAATTCATTTCGTAACACATCGATTTTTTTTTTCCTTTTTAAATAGCAGATTGTAGCAAGAATAAAAAAATAAACATTCCTTTATTTAGTTACCCGATCTTAAATTAGTTCTGCTCATTCGAATACTTTATATAATGAATGCCTTATTAAAAAGCATTTAGTTTCAGATTCATTAAAAAATACTACAACCAAAAATTTCAAACCCTTGGAATATTATATTTCGTTTACAAGATAATAAGAGAAATTATCTTCTATATTTTATCTTCATTTAAATTTGATGTGTTCTATTTGATCCAAAAGAACCATTAGGTAGTAGAATTCATTTTTCATTCTGTAACATTTTCTCTCTTTCATATCGTATCATGTTTTTCTTTCAGAAAAATTCTCTTTTTCACTAAATTAAATTCTATTTATATCTTCGTATTTTCCCTTTATTACTTTTGAAGTCATTAAGATATTTTTTTTAAAATTTCGATGGAAAATTTGTATTAAGTAATTTAACTAATTGATGTTTAAGTTGTGATTTCAACTTATCAAACAGCTATTCTTCTCTGCAGTATCTAAAATTCGTTTTCGAGCGTTTAAAAACTACCAAAATGATCTTCCTTCACCAATAAAAGTCATTTTTAATTACATCAAATATTTTTTTTGTAAAATGGTACAATCTTCTAGTCTATAATTTCAAACAAACTGTTTACCAAACCATTAACTAATTTGAAAATTGTTTTAATAATATGTGCTTCGGTTTTTGCTTTGTTTCTGTCTAGAAAGAAACAAAATAAAATATTTAGTAAGATAAAGTATGTTTTTTTCCGAAGTATTCATTTGTTATTCAGAAAGAGAGAGAGAAAAAAAAGAGAGATTTTTTTATAAATTATACTTTAAAGAATAAGAAATGTCTATTTATGAAAAAATAGTAAAACAATAATGATTTCTGACTGATATAATATCAACACAACCTATACTTATGCATTTCTTTTACAATCATTTATATCAGAGATTCTCAAACTGTAGGGCGTACCCCTCTGGGGGGCCTTAATATCCCTGCGTGGGGAGTTGAGAGCATATCGAAAAGTCGAAAATAAAAGATTTTATAGAAAGGAAACAAAAGAAAATACATTTTTACATAAAAAAATACTTATTTACGCTGATATAATATGCTTATAAATATTACAATGCGTTAGATAAATAACGTATTAATACTAAATTAAGAAGAATTTTAATAATTACTAATGACTCTCATTGATTTTTCTTGCATAGCAAAACTTTTCAAAGGAAGGTTTAGTATAATAAAATTGACACTATGATTTCTTTTTCTATATTTAGCTTGAATGTAAATAGCCGTTTGTGTGTGTGTGTGTGTGAGAAAATAAAAATTGTTTTGCAATCTGTTCTAATTTAAAAATTAGGAAGTAAAAGTAACATATACAAAATTTAATGCTTATGATAATTTGTACGGTGTACAGAGTTAAGATCAAATTGTAACTTGTCAAAGTACAATATTCTTGCATTCATTGTTGTTGTATAGAAGGGGGATAAAAATTATGATTCAAAATTATTCAATTGAAAGTTTGAGAAGCACTGATTTATATATAGATAAAATATTACTCAAGTTTTTCCATTAGAAATTTCCGTCCAGTGCTTTCCTTATATGTACTTGTATCTGATGCTGGCAAAAAATAAATATTTGATATTGAAAAAGAAATTATATGCTCTTCAAAGCTAAAAAATGTGAATAACTTCAGAACAAAAAGGAAGCTTTTCATTTCCAATTGATATGATCCTCAACAAATAGAAAGGTGAACAACGCGACGATTTATTGATGAAGTTCTTTAAAAAAGTAAATTCGATATCTATTTATTTTACACATTTTTCTTGTCGATATCGTGACTTACAAAAAGCTGTCCAAAAATTGGACTCCAGATGACGTAAGTGTCACGTTTCATATTGACTTTCTTATCCTGGTTCAAAGTAGTAACAGTAAAAATGATTTGAGTCTGCGTAGGTATATCTTTTATATGAATTTGATATCGGCTGAAAGTTTTTATTGATAGAGAAAATGTATCACGGATATTTTAAAAGTTATATTTCGACCAAGCTCTGGTGTTATTTCTCCTTTTCAATTCAGGTGAGAATATATAGATAACAAAAAGGGAAATAGTTTTGAAAAGCAATGAGAAATAGTTTGTGACCAGATTTTGCATGATTTGTATGTACATTGTTTCCATTCCTACCACATTTTAATTTTTTAAGCAAATAAAATGGCATCGTAGAACTATAACCGACTGAGAAAGTGTGTTTCAGATATGTTTAATGAAAGGTAATGTGTTATTCATTATTTTAAACTAAGAAAGAAATGTATAAATAAGAAAAGGAGAAAAACATTCTAAAAAGTAAAAAAAAATATATTTCGCTCGTGGCCGTATTTCCATGCTGTTTTTAAGATTAAATTATATTTATTTTCCAATCTTTTGCTGTGATTAAGTTTTTCATCTAATAAAACACCATCAATCACATCGATATGCTAAAAAGAGTATAAATAAACATTTTTAAAAAAACAATATCTAATATTAATTTATTGAGTAAAATTAACCATCTTAATTTGTGTTGAGTAACATTTAAATCATATATGCTGAAACAACTACCGTAAAATCCGGCGTATAACACGCACTTTTAACACAAAAAACAAAATCGAAATTTAAGGGTGCGCGTTATACGCCGAATATAAAAATAATAGCTTTAAAAATAAAATAAAAAGTATGAGCACTAAAAAAAATTTGCACTTCTATATATATCGAAATACTGTTTATTTGAAAGAAATGACATACTTTATGAACTTTAAGAGTTGCAAACCTAGAAGCATACTATTTTTCAAAAGCCTGGGATAACACCTCGATTAAATGACTTCAAAACATCACCTTAGTACATTTCACGTTTCTTCGCAAAAAAAGGGGGGGAGGGCGTTATGTTGTTGTTGTTGTTACTGATGCCACCTGATCAGCAAAGGCCAGATCGAGGCCCACGAAATTTATCATGGCAAAGGGCTAAGTGACGTCTGTCGTTATCCGTAGCTTTGAGCACCATTCAAGTGACAGTATGATTTGGCTCGCTTCCACCCCAATTTTGAGGGAGGTCACCTGTGGTGGTCAGGGGCCTCCTATCTCTCTACACCTTCCCCCAACCACACGAGAGGACTTGCGGCTCGACGGCTATTTGGAGTAACCCCATGCCGCATAGGCACTATACATTTATAAACATCCATGTCTTCTCCGGGATTCGAACTCAGTCCCTTCCGCACCGCAGTCAGCGTCGCTAACCACTATACCGGTTGTGCTAACCACTATACCGGGGGGGGTGCGTTATACAGCGAATATACCTCAAAATTAAAAAAATGCAACTAGAAAGTATAGGTGCGCGTTATACGGCGATGCCCGTTTTACTCCGGATTTTACTGTAATCTGGAACACGAAAAATGAACTTGAATTTTTTTTATTTACATTACATGATTTACCTAATGAGAATATTTTCCAAAAGTCAAAAAATGTAAGAAAATACACGAATACTAGGTGTGTAATGCAGAAACTGAATACGGAAAATTTACTTTTTTACGATTGTCTATCTTTTAATTCACAATTTTTTTTTTTTAAGTTTTCGATTACATCAATTTAGATAACTGATGTTTAAATATTTTGACTTCACTTTGTAACGAGTTACCTCGTGAAATTTCCTTCTTAAAACTGACGAGCATTTTCTGTAAGGTTGTTGAACATTTTTATGACTGTTACCTTCTTAAAGAAGAAACGTGAAACGCAGAGGTGTTGTATTATTCAGAGTGTTGGCGAATTCCACCGAAAATTTCAGAGGAGTTATAGTGGGCAGCATGACCACCATAGAACATATGGTTGCAAACCACGTTTCGTCGGTGAAAATCGCGATAATAGTAGCCATGCCATCGGGAGGACGATGAGCCAGACGAGGAGAGGGGCCAAACGAATGCAAAGATTTGGAGCGCCGAGGTACGGTAAAAGAAACCTGCACGTATGTAAATTTGCTACTTCTTCCAGAGTTGCTGCAGGGTGTTGCCACTGCGAGCCAGAATGTGTGGTTCATACACATTGGTGCATGAGGATATTTTACGATTGCAGTGTGTCACCAACTCCATGCTACATATACCGGGAGATGATTGGACGAGACGGTTCTGTTACCTGGCCTTCTCACTCCTCGAACCTCAATCTCTTGGATTTTTTTCTTCTGGGGCTACCTAAAAACACTTATGAATGAGACACCGATGGCTACAGTGGAGGATTTCATAGCATGGTTCGACATCGCTTCAGCTGACATTGCAAGCACACCGGATTTGTTTGAACGCTTCCAACAATCCTTCGTCCGTTGGTGTCGCCTGTGCTATGACCTACGACGTCGCAACTTTGAACAATTCCTCTGACAATCACTTGTCGTTGCATTTTTGAGGTCGAACTGTTATTCCCTGTTCATATTGTTTACTTGCTTTATGTCTAATAAATATACAGTCGGACCTCTATATAACGAAGTCGCTAAATCCCGAAAAAAAGTTCGTTATACGGAAAATTCGTTATATTCGTTAAAATTCGTTCGTTATAATATTTTCAATATACTTTACAAACCACATGAAAAAATTTTAAATTCGAAAACACTATATATTAAAAAAAGTAATTATTCATAACTTTTTGTAAATTAATATATATTTATTTTATATATCTTAACTATCAAAAAAAAGAAAGAAAAACTGCAAGGAAATTTTCTTGACACCTTTATCCACTTCCTGAAGAATTAAATGTATTTCTTTGATGCTCAAGAACTTACGTTTTAAAGCTACAAGAAACAAAGTTACCAATACGACTGATCAAAACTACAAATAAACGGAGACTAGTTCAAGAACACGAGGACAGAAGACGACTCCACTGAGAGGGGGAAGGGACATCGAAGATGTTTACAGTGAACTGGATAATGGGGGTCAAAGTTTCCACTTCTTGGATGTGAAACGCCCAGAATTCTATTGTTCTCTGCGAATTAGGCACCTAATAAAAACCAGTTCAAAATTTATAAACACCATAAAATGTGTTGAAAGAGAGAATAACTTGAAATATCCAAAAATACTTTAAAAATAGGGAGAAAAAAATTGTTTCACAAGAGAAAAAGTTCGTTATATAAAAAAATGCACTTCGCTATAGAGAGATTATTTTACGAATAAAATCGTGGAATGTTCTTGGTTCCAGGAAAAGCTCGCTATATAGAAAAAATTCGCAATATAGAGGTTCGTTATATAGAGGTTCTTCTGTATTTCTTACCTATTATTGCCCCCTTTTCATTTCTCTCGACCATACACCCTTCATAATTGTTTTACCGGATTACTCAGACGGAAGATGGTTTCTGACCCTATGCTTTTTAATATCACTCCTCTGAATTTGTCAATCCAATATGGCAACACCTGGTATAAAGTGATTTGAAATGAAGCTAGATATTTACAATAATTCTTTTGTAGGATCGTACTGACGACGGCATTAATATTGCTTCCAGTTAGTTCGAAGAAGGATCTTTAAAATTTGCTCCCAAACTCATCGGGTATTTCTTAGTGAGAGAGAGTTATACTAACTACACTATAAAGCAACACGAAGGCTATTGGGGATGGACTTCGTAATTTTGAATCTCGGTCAAGTGACAAGGACGACACCTAAGCTGGCACCACCTCCTCTAACTACCACACCAACGGGAAGGCATTAAATCTTGACAGATTTGACACACATCGGCCAGGATGTTTCTGAAAATTGTAGCAGTGACCTGCATCCCTTCCGGTCGTATCAGAAAAGTAAAGGTAAATTCTTAAAAACTGTTAACGATATTGTAATCTTCCTTTCATAAACTTAGGCTAATTGATCCATAAAGTATAATTGATATGCAGTTTCTAATTAGTTATGGTTTATACACCTAATACCACGTCGATCCGGTTAATAATCTTGCAAGTACTGAACCCTCTAATTGTTACGTAGACATTGATTGCTTCGTGACACTACTAAAATCAACAAAATACTAAATGATCCACATCATTTTGTGATCTAATTTATTCTATCCGCGATTTATTTTATGTATTCAATTTAAAACTATCCACGTACCATATGCCATATTCCGTGCAAAAATGCATAATTACTTTAATTCTGGAAGTACTTTAAAAACTTTCTTCTTTGAAAATTTTTACGAAATTGCGTTTAGGGAAAATCAAAAGTAAAACTCAAAAACCTTTGAAGTAGTTTTCTTTGAAAAGGGTAATTACACTTTCATTTCAGAATTCCTGAACAAATGCATTAATATATATGAAATGGTAAGATTTTTTTTCTTTTAATGAATGTTTTTACATTTTAAACATACCTAGTTAAAACTTATTACACAGTACCTTATATCTTTTAAGGTATTTATATTACATTTGAATAATTTATCTAATTCTTTTTAAGAACAGAATTTTACTGTAGAAACATATTTTAAAGCTTAAAGAATAATAAAGCAAAGGATGAACAAAGAAAGAAATTAAAGATCTAAACTATTTCAAAATTTTCTTGAATGATATATTTTCAGAATCATTTCAATCATGCGATATTTACAGCAATTAGAACAATGCATTGTATTTGACATGGAAACTCAAAGTCTGGTAAAGTTTGTCAAATTATTTCTATACTTACATGTTACTAAATATCCCTACTATTAAAAAAAGAATGCGTTTATTATTTTAGGGAAAAAAACTTCTTGCTGTAAATATCCTTTAAGATTAAAATGTTTTTTCATAACTTTTTTTATTTTTTTTAACTATGAATTTCTTTAGATTCTTTAAAGAAAAAAATTATTTATCCAATTATTATCCAATTGACAAAAATCGATCAATAAATTAAATATAATTTTCTTAGCCTACATTATTCTTTATATATTTTTTTATAATCTCACTAAATTTTAAAGCTTTAAGTTTAAAGAGCTCAGAGTTAAGATAACTTGTATGTTCATTTTTATTAACATCCTTATGACAAATCAAAACTCTAAACTGACTTATCTAGGAAAGATAAAGTAACTAGTTCGTCTTCATTTAAGGCTATTTTGTATTGCACCAAATGCTTTAATGTTTTTTCTAACTATTGCTAATAATACATGTAACAGAACTTGTGGTATGTATTTTTGAATCAAAGCATACTTACTTTTTTAAAAAATAATTGAATTTAGAATTTATACATTTTCTAAGGAATTTTCAATAAACATTCATAAAAAGAAGTATTTTACAAATATCAATCATGTTATCACAAAATCCATATTAACTTGTGTTATGCGTAGTTTGACGTACTTGTAAATCAAATTTAATGTGTGTACGTGTCAATTTTTGTAGGCGGGTAAATTTTAAAAATCACTTCACAAACTAAGTTTTTTCTTTAAATACTAAATAGATAGCTTTTTTATGTTATTTTGGGCACAAAAAATCTGTTTTACATAATACATACACATAAGGGGCAACCAAAAAAAATTTTAAAAATCATATTATATATATATATATATATATATATATAATATGATTTTAAAATTTTATATATATATATATATATATATATATAATAATATATTTTATATATATATATATATATATATATATATATATATATATATATATATATATATAAATTAAAAAATTTTGTGTTATCCTACCGTGTCTCCTTAACAATCAAAACAAGCAATTAACTTATTTCAAAATGTTTCAAATCTCCATTATTGAACCTTACACCTTAGTTGATAGAAGACCTAAAAACAGTATTTTTCAATTAAACTTATTGTTTATTAATAAACAGCCAAAATAAAACTGTTTTTATGTTTTTAAACATGAAATTTATGTATTTTTATGTATATAACAAGCTTCTCGCAAAGACAACAAACATCACATTTGATGTACTATATCATGCCTTTTTCTCAGAAACTATTAAACATAAAGACTCAAGATTTTTATTGCATATTAATTAGACATTTATATTTATACTGAAATGAATTTTTTTTTAAATATACTAAGTAGTTTTTTCAAAGAGAAACTTTTAGTTCTAGGAGCATTTCTTATTATGAATTTATTGAAAATTGTCATTTTTTGTTATGATACCTGCTTTCTATTTAAATGTTTAAAGAATATTTCAGAAATGTCACTTCAGTATACACAATTGCATTTAAGAAACATAAAGTACATGCATACAGTAAATCTACACAATTTTAAAAATATAAATTTTAGAAAACAGAAATTTTTATAAAAAATCTTACCTTATCAAAGTAAGCATTTTGAAATAATTCTTAATCCAAGTGTTGAATAGACTTATAAATTTAGGTAAAATCACTAAATATTAAATATAACATTAAAATTACAAACACCGTATATCCAAATTTGGCTCCAAAAGTTTTTAGCATATCTAACACAGTTAAACTTGCAGTTATTATACGGTTATCTAAGTTAATTGCGTATGAAAAAAAATAATTAGAGACTTTTCAACTTTTCCTCAGATTTAAAAAGACAATGTTTACAGTTCTATCTGTCAAAATGGGCGTGGTTCATCAGCTGATTATTTTTTTAAAAATCATTTGGAAATACTTCTAATTCATATAATGGCTTGTATGTTATATCATTGGAAAGGTCCTGATTTGGAGATTTTAGAAATATCAAAAACTCAAAATCGATTTTCCAAAGGTTTTTACCCTACTGACTGTTCTTAAAATTTAAGAATGCAAAATATTCTTAAGCCGTTACACACAGTGTATAATTCATAATGATCTAAATATAGTTGTTATATAATGGTACAACACATTAAAATGTAATTTTCTAGCTTTGAATGAAAAGTACTGCATCTTCGAGCCGTGGTGCCACTGAAGACTCGTTATGTAGAGGGTAGAGGTTCACGTTAAATCTGTCACGACTAAAAGTATGCACGATGGCATGGAGAAGTTTAAAAAATGAGATGCAAGCTCATGTGTCGTCCTCGTCACTCACCTGATCGTCGTTCAAAATTACGAGGTCTGTTATCAGTAGTTACCTCATGTAGTTTCAAAGTACGACACTCTTTGTTTTTTAAGCAATCAAAATTGCTTTAAAATTGCTTTTCAAGCAGTCAAAATTGCTTTTAAATTGCTTTTTAAGCAATCAAAATTGAATCCAAAATTATTACATAGATTTAAGATATCCGAACATGTTCGGAGCAAATTTTTAAAAAAATAGCATACTAAAACATTATAAATGTTTTCTTAGGAATCAATACCAATAAATATTAATATTTAGCTAACAATGTTTTAAAAATTATTTCTAATTTTTGCAAAAATCTCAATTAGAAGTGAAATTTTAACAATGTCTTTTAAAAACTTCAAGGCAATTAGAGAAAAAGTAACAAACTTATATTAGTAAAAGTATTACTAAAACAAATTAGATGCATTTATCTAGAAAATGCACTAAAATTTTAACGTTTTTTTTTATTTAAAAATTTTAGAGCTGATCAAGTAAATATTATAAGATATGTGACATTATATGAGATCATTATTTAAATAACAGGCCATAACTTAAAAAATATTCATACAATAAGAATTATTTTAGTACATTCTCTAGAAAATAAAATAAATATTAGGTTTAAAAAGTTTTATAGAAATACATTAACAATATTTTGAGTTATCAGACTCGTCATGAATGATTTTGACTAATTTAAAAGCGCACTTCTGGTAAATTAAAGACCCACTTCTGGTTTTTCTAAATCTATAAAATTGTTTGTAACTTGGCCTCTAGGTAAGTGTAGAAACAAAAAAATATGTTTTATAAAGCCAATTTTTGTATTTTTTTACCGAATTTACACATTTTAACGTGTTCGAATACCTTAATTAAAAATTGTGTTTAGTAATAAATCTTAACAAAAAAAAATGTTTTGCCATTCGTAAAGATCTTGTCACGTATAGAGAAATAATTATCGTTTTATGAAAATCTGAAAAAAATAAATCAATTTAAAAGATCGTCATTTTTTAAATCTTTTTAGCTCTATAAGGTTATACGTCTAGAAATTATTCCTATTTTTATATCAAAATAATTTGCATTTTATGATTATTTTCTGAAAAAGATAGTAAATAAATTATTAAAAGCAACAGAC
Source organism: Trichonephila clavipes (assembly GCA_019973935.1). NCBI lineage: Eukaryota > Metazoa > Arthropoda > Arachnida > Araneae > Nephilidae > Trichonephila > Trichonephila clavipes. The sequence goes on from BMAU01020600.1 coordinate 217,441, forward strand.
TTTAACCATACCTATATCGATCATTTTTTGTGTGTTCAAAGCAGTAATAAGATTATGAATTAATAAGCAAAGTTCTGGAGAGGGGAAAGCAATAATAAATTCAATAATGATCAAAATTAATGAATGAAAATTGTATTTTATTGACTATTCGTATGCTAAACGTCTTTCTCAACATATAGACAACAAGGATATTAAAGTACTAAAACAATGAATTAGATTCATAGATTTTACCAAAGCATATTTTCATCACTATATTAAAAATTATGAACATAAAAGAGTGATCACTTATAAATCTGTGAAAGCAATGGACTTTAAATAGGTCTTTCGTTATTAACACATTTTTGTAATTAAAAATATACATCTCAGTTAGTTTAAATAAGTAAGTTTCCTACCAGTATTATGTGCATTCCGTATAAAGTACAGATAGTTAAGAAGGAAATTTTATAAAAATAAAATATTTATAAAACATTCCAAACATGGTGTAAAAGATAGTTCTGTAAACATTAAAAAAAAAGAAAAATTGTCTAAAAACATATTTGAAAATGTCCAGGATACAGAGACTGCTCAAAAAAATTTTAAAAACTAATATGTACCTGAAAAATGTTCTAAACTTTATCTCAGAAGGAAATTCAAATCCTTCGATTTTCTACAGTTGGTATGTTTGACAATTGTCTATATTTTATTCACACAAAAGCACATTCAAATCCTTATACAGAAAATTTAGGTATTTTTGTTATCTTTTTTAGAACCAATAAGTGGTGAGAAAAATGTGTCCACTACGAATTGTCAACAGTAAATATTATTAAAATATTTCGTAAGAAACATGAATGAAAACAGAATTAATTTCCTTTTATCTCCGTCTTTAAGGGATGAAATTTATTACACAAAAAAATACAAGAGACATGACTGTTTTATATTTTTATTATCATTAATATGTCAAACTAATACATAATATAAATTCTGTGTGTGAGATGGCATTTTATAATAAAATATATTTGAATTTTAGATTAGAATGATCGTTTTAAAAAACTGAGCTCCATTTCTTAAAGTGTTCGACTCAGTGAGCGGGAAAATAATATAGTTTGAATATATCAATTCGTAGTAATAATGCATGAATTATTGATTTCCTAATTTCAGTATTGCTTCACTCATGTCCAAAAGTAAGTCACAAACATAAAATCTGTAAAAACTGATGAACTATTTACTGTGTTGCCACGAAATTTGACACAGAGACGTAAAACAACGTGAGAAAGAATAAGGCAACATATAATAATATGGAAACCATTTTAATTTTAACTAAGATGCAGGGCCCATTAAAAAGTGTGAAATCATAAACCAGAGATAATTTTTATTATTATTATTATTATTATTATTACTATTATTACCTCGGGAAAAGTCTCTCCGTCTAATATGGATTGTGACCACCATTCACTGCTATACACAAGCCTCACTACTTCTCTGTCTTCATGCTGTTTATAAGGGTATCGATAAATGTTTGAGGCAACAAAGCCCATTCTTCCGAAAGTGCAACATTTTAATCCACGGGTCCTGGGAGGGGGATCACGCTGAGAAATTATTGTTCCTTGACAATCCCAAATATGTTCAATCGAATTGAGATCCGGAGACCTCGAGAGCCAATCTATATACCATATAGCGACTATCCTCTTCAAGAAATTCATCAACAATGGGTGCTCTGTGTGGTCGTACATTATCGTCCACAAAAATGTACTCCGAATCCATCGCACTTAGAACAACCTCACATAGACTTCAAGAATAAAATCCCTATAGTGTTGTGAGTTGATAGTACCCGCATCGAAGACATACAGTAGTGTACGACTGTCCAATTTTTTGCCGTCCCATACAAGGATTAACTGGTCGCCAAATCTGTCGATTTTTGTTCAGTAGGGAGCAGGAAATCAAGCTCCACTTTCTCACCAGATAAAAGCTCTACAAAAATCACTTTGTCTGGTGAATCTCGACTCATCACTGAAATGGATCACCCCTAATTATTGTGGTGTCCCCGACTAATATTTCTGGCTTCATAATAACCGGTCTTTCCTTTTAGATGTACACCAGCGATCGTCCAACTTTTTGACCTCACGGACCAGTAAATTCTTAATTTAAATCCCACGGACCACTAATAAGATTTTTTAAGAGTTAAATGATTGTTATGAATAGAATTATGTTTCACAATGCATCTTAAAACACAGCTTAATGTTATGAGTAAGTATATTCCACATTTTTCTGGGGACCGGCGAAATTTTCTCGCGGACCACTAGAGGTCCGTGGACCACCACTTTAATGACCTGTGATGTAGACAACGGGGCACACAATTTAGGACGCCGGGCGCTCTGGAAGATTTTTGCAGATTGTTTTAATGGAAATTCGCTAAATGCCAAGCAGCGATCCTGTGTAGATGTCGTTGTTTTGTGGTGGCCTTGGCTGACCTTCTTAATGACATTTCCCCTCGTTTAGAATTGATTCCACAGCCAGTAAACCACTCTCAGTGCCCCTTGTAACCATCTTACCACCTCCGCTTGACTGCCCAGCATAAAGCCTGCCAACGGTTCTCCATCACAAGGAATCACACATCTAAACGATTATGAAAACTTATCTTCGATGTAAACTGACTTTGTTTTAATGCCAGTTTTCACAAAACCGCAGCAAACTCTCATATGCTTATATGGTCACAATCCAGTACTGCAAAAAACTAACGCTAACAAATTCTTTTCCTAAACTGAAGATTGATATTGCACCATTCGCTCTTCAGAATATATAAAATACAAATTTTATCAGTTGTACTGAAAGCAATTTAAAATTAAGTCAAAAAACATGCTTGTTACCTTAATTTGGATATGTGTGTAGATCAATTACTTTTTAGTTAAACAATGAGCTAGTCATAAGTATTATAACAAGCACAGGTAATGAACTTTTTAGTTTTAAAAGATACTTATATCTTAGCTTACTTTTTTTGGTAGAAATATGAAATAATGAAACTCAGAATTTCTTTTTCAATTTCTACTATTAACTCACACTCTATACATTTACTTATTTATCTTGGTGAAATTTTCAATTGTTAATAAAATACATTTTAACGCGCTCAATTGAGCTGAAATTTTATATACATGATTATTTTGGATGACAATACAATAATTTTTAATTGTAATTAATAAAAATTAATTGACTAAAATTAATTATATAAAGGATTACAAATATAGCCCCGTTGGTGACTTAGCAACAATTTTGGCGACTTGTGTCAAAACTTGAAAAGGTTTTTTTCTCACGTTTTAAAGCATAAAGCGTTTAAAGCATTCAGTAGTTGAGCTGAAATTTTATATACACGATTGTTTTGGATGATAATACGATACTTATATGATAATTAATAAAAATTAATTACCACTTAATGTTGTGATTCTGTAATATATATATACATATTTATATTAATTGTAATTATTTAATAAAAAGTAGTTAAAATAAAAATTTTCTTTGATCTAAATAGGAATTGACTTAAACTTTTTTTATATTACTTGTGTTGGAAATATTGTTATTAAATTTAGGTTAAATTTTGAGAAATATTTATGGATTTTATTAAATTTTTATTTACATTACGACCCATGAAAAAAAAAGGATATCTGATTTTTTAATGATAGTTTCAATGCTCTACGAAAGAGGAAAAGCTATAGTAACTCGGGAAATGTTTGAAGAACTTTTACCACTTTAGCTACATTTCTTATGAAGTTAAAATATTACTTTTAATTCAATTTTCTTTTTAAAAATCAAAAATATATTATTAACCGAATGGCATTCCCAAATTTAATCTCATTCATTAATATTTTATGAAGTTCAATAATAAATACATATGCATGTTTTAAACTATATTTATTTTTTGCCAAAATCTTTTCCCTTTTTAAACATTTTAAGAGATAACATGCTGTTATAAAAATATGTTGCACGCACGCGTTTAGATATGTATAGATTCACGTTATAATGTATATGTATGTATATATACATATATACATACATACATACACTGGTGTGCAAAAATTAAGGACGAGACGGTTTTTTCAATATAACTTTGTACAAAAGCTTTCCAAATCAACACATTTAATACCGTAAGATCCCCAATACGTAAGGACATGTGTAATGTAAGCAACACTTACTAAAAGAGAAATCAGAGGGATAAAAAGAAGCTTGATATTGAAAAAGTAGCATGGAGCGCAATGCGACTGAAGGCCGAAACATCCCTGAGATGGGTGTCCAGCAATAAACATCCGGTCTTTAGTAGGGGATATGATCTCCCCTGACTGCTAGGCAGGTTTCACAGCGTCTGCCCATGCTGAGAATGAGGGTGTCAATGAGATGTTGAGGCATTGCTACCCATTCGTCTTGCAGCGCCAATCGAAGCTCCCGAATCGTTACTGGTGGTAAGGTACGAGCTGCCAAGCGTCTGCCTAGAAAATCCCATACATGCTCGATGGGATTGAGATCCGGAGATCGTGCCGGCCAATCCATACGTTCAATATCCTCACTCTCTAAGAGCTGTTCGGTAGCTACTGTGCGATGACATGGTGCATTGTCGTCCATGAAAAGGAAATGCAGACCCATAGCGCCTCTAAAAAGACGCACATATGGAAGAAGAATCTCGTTACAATAACGGGTCCCGTTGACTGAACCTGCGTCGAAGATGTGAAGGTCTGTACGACTACCAAGCATGATGCCTCCCCAAACGAGAACACCACGACCTCCATACCTGTCCCTTTCAATGATGTTCGAGGGATGATTGCGACTTCCCCGCTCTCTCCATATGAGTATGCGATGAGAATCGCTACTCAAACTGAATCTGCTCTCATCTGTAAAGAGTACTCGTCCCCATTTATTGTCTCTCCAATTCCGGTGTTCCCGGCACCACAGAGAACGCCTTCTCCGATGGGCAGGCGTTAAAGGTACACACCGGAAAGGGCGTCGTGCAAACAGACCACCACCGTGCAGTCTTCTGGCCACGGTAAAACGCGATATCGGTCATCCAGTCGCCTGTGTCGTGTGTCTAGCGATTTCTCCTGCTGTCTGCCGCCTGTTTCTTCTGGCCTATAAGACAATGTACCGGTCATCTGCGGGTGTGGTTCCTCGTGAACGACCACTACTGAACCCCCGGATAGCTGTTCCTGTAGTTTGAAATTGTCTCCAAAGTCGTGAAACGATGCTGTAAGCAATTCCGAACTCTGCAGCCACACTTGTCACACTGCGGCCTTCCTCCATCTTCCCAATGTTTCGACCTCGGGTAAAAGCATCCAGATGTCGTCTAACAGATTGATTATTCGCCATTTCTCGCTGAGGCAGCAACTCGGTGTGATTTTAACTGCTATACGGCGTGCAATCTCTTTGCCAGAAATACTGATCTTACACCGACAACGTGCTTTATACTACTCAGACACTCCCCCATTACGTCTACCTGCATATCTGCGCATGTGCTACCGTACATCACCTTACTTAATCTCCTGATTGGTCTTTATGTCCGCTCTGCCTCTTCGTTCAGCTGATATGCTAATTTTTCGACTTCGTCCTTAATTTTTGCACACCAGTTTATATATATATATATATATATATATATATAGCCTTTCTTTTCTCTCTCTCTCTCTTTTTTTTTTATTCTAAAAATATTTTGTGATAACGCAGCAATTTTTTTCATAAAGAAGTTTCATAAGCCAATACTTTTGAAGAAAATAATGCATTGTTTGGCAACGTGTTGTTTTTTGCAAGACTTTTATCTGGGTTTTACTTTTCTCGGAATCAAAATAATTTTTATTTATTAAACCAAAAAAAAGAGGACGAATTAAAAAACTTCCCTTTTAATATTTATTTTTTATAAAGATAAAAACAAAAGAATATCTCTTGTTGACGGATATTTCCTCTATGTAATTTTATTGAAATACTTATTCATGTGTTTTATGTATGAAGCATAGTATTCAAAAATATCTTTTTCAAATAAGTGTGCAGTTTTATTAAATGCTTTTTAATTGTTTTATCTTAAATAATAACATATTACTATCCCAAATTATGACGAAGTAATTAGTTGCCCCTACTTTCATGAAAACTACCTAACATTTCATGAATTTATCTAATAAAAACTAACATCATTAACACAGATTTTCTTTACTGTTAAATCAATAATATACGAAGATTTGTGCAAAAGATTTTGATGAAAAGAATTTTCCTACCTTTCATGTAATTGATTTTACCAAAACGTTTAAGAAAAAAAAGGCGTTTAGTTAAATCTCTCAGCAATTCTATTATTTTTAAGAGAAGAACTTTAATAATAATTGATGTCCTTAAGGATCTTTATTTCTCGAAAAAAATTTAACTAGCTTAAATTATGAGAAAATATCAACAAAATATCTTATTTTATCTAAGAATACTTTAGAGAAGTAAGTTATGGTTACAGGAATATTTACAATTGTACAACAATCTCTCTTACATTGAGTTATATTCAAGAACACGCACATAATTTTTAATTTATCCCCTATTTTTTTTAAATATTTTATAAGTATTTTATACTTGTTAAATTTTATTGAAATTCTTCCTATTTAAAAACCTATCTAAAATAATTTCTAACATATTTCTACCAATTTAAAAATTTAATTAATAATGACATTAATTGATTATTTAACATCTATATCAAGGGTGGGAAAACTTTTCCAGGGTGCGGGCTACTTCTAATTTTTTTCAAGGTGTTGAGGTCCACGAAGTGTCAAGTGGCGAACATAAGGAGGGGGAAGCCCCCCATATCCATTGATTTTTCCCCGATCGATTATATAATCCTATCTATATATCACGCAAAATTTAATTAAGGTATCCGACTCCGTTCGGGACCGTGATTTTGAAAAGCTTGTAAACGGATAATATTTATGTTATTTAGTGTCACTTAGATTATAAAATATATAAAAAATTGTTTTAAGAATAGTATTAAAATAAAAAATTATTTAAGTACAATATTTTGACAAAAAATGAACATAGAATGACCCATTTTCAAAATATTCTCCTTTTGGGAAAAATGCTTCTATTATAATAATATTTTGCCTGTATATAGCTCAGACCTCTGTACAGAGGCTAGAATTTTTGAAATATTTAACTTAGAAGTGGGTTTATCCATGTTTTACGACAACAGAGGAGAGAAATTTTAAGAAAAAAACGCCGATAATTATTTCAATTGGTTGTAACTCTGAAAATATGTAATGTGAATTTTTCAAAAACCATAGTTGAGCCTCTGTACAGAGATATGAGCTATATACAGGCAGAATATTATTATAATAGAAGCATTTTTCACAAAAGGAAAACATTTTGAAAAAAAGGCTATTCTAAGTTAGTTTTTTGCCGAAATATTGTATTTAAATAATTTTTTTTGTCAAAATGTCCTTAAAACAATTTTACACATGTATTCTAATCTAAATATCATGAAAATTATCCATTTATGCGCTTTTTTAAAATCACAGTTCCGAACGTAGTCGGATACCTTAAGTATTTGTTATTAATATTTTTTATTAATTAATGTTAATTATTTATTCAGTAGCTCATTTTTTACTGTTTTTAGTTCCCGATAATCTGCAAAATCCAAAAAAAATGTTTCGTTGCGTATCGGAGTATGATACAAGAATGGTATACTTTGCATCAACATCCCCTAACCCTTGAAAAATTCTTGTGTGGGTACTGCCTAGTGTCGTGGGTGTGGCGAGGTAACGAAAAGGTCTACAATATTTATTATAACTTAATAATAAATACGGAATATGTACTTACCAACAGAACTAAAATAAAAAAAACTAACACTTTTAAACTCACATTTAAAACAAAACGCAAGATACAAACTTAGTAATAATAGTCACCAATATAATAATATCTAATGGTACTTTTATTATCAAACAATTCAAAGTACACTAAAAGTAAAACATTTTTATCTAAGGTTAGTTTCGTTGTTATTGTCATTAGAAGACTTCGTCTGTATACTGTCAGCTAATCCTTAATATTCACGTATATAATTATTAACTGCTAAAATCTTCAGGCGGTCACTCCAAAATGTCTTGGCGGTCCACCGGTCGATGGTGATTGATGTAATGCCCATCCCGGATCTATATCGACGGCCTATTTAATTGTTATTATAAATCGATTTTTCAGAAATGTGAACTGTTAGCGAAGGACTTGAAATTTTGAACCATGGCCTAGCGCCGAGGATGACACCTAAATTGGCTTTAAATTTCCACATCACACAAATGTGAAAATTCTGTCTTGACGTAATTAACGGACATTAGCTTATTACACATAAAGTTTTTGGTGTCTTCCTGGAGAGACTAATGTACGTAGACCTCAACCAGAAGTCTGCAGACCATGGTTTGTAAGTCGCATGTGACTCTTCAGATTTCTGCCTCTACGTTTTATTAAAAAACAATTATGTCTATTAAAATTGTTAGTTGGAGCACTACAATCTTACGCACCACTATACAAGGGGACGCACATGTTGTGAAGGGGCTTTACAAAATTTTCTATTAATCCTCTTGGGAATCTTTGGGGCCAACAATTGAGTTATTTCACAGCCATCCCTCTCAAGAAGAAACCTTGATATGCAGTGAGTGAGTGAGTGTTGTGTTTAATGGCACAAGTGCCAAGTTTGGCTATACTGCGCCACACTTTTGTGAAAATCTGGGGTCTGGACGTGAAAATCTGTGATCTCGACGTGAAAAGAAGAAAAGGGGAAATTGAATGTCGAGAAAGAGGGTCGAAAATAGAGAAGGATCACTAGGGTACTCCGGGCTCGTGAGACCCGTGTTTACCAAAGATAGTAAACCCCTCGGGAAAAGGAAAAAATCAATAGGGTACCTCGGGATTGTGATACCCGTACTCACCTAAAGAAGGTGAGCCCTGAGGGGCCTTGATATGCAGATTAACTAGTATATATATAGTGGATGTTTAGTAATCGGTGAGAAGGAGGAAAGGAAGCTGAGTTGCTGAACGCAGTGCTGTTATGGTAAGGATCGGAATTTAGACGCGTGATTATAGGACAGGCTTTAGTTATTGAAATAAATTAAGGAAGTTAGGATTCTTAGGATAACTTTGAGTAAAGTTCAGTGATTAGGATTTCATGCGCTTATTCACATAAGATTGTGAGTTACGTTATATCACTCTAGATTTTTTCTCTATAGTTGGATTGTCTTTGATTATTATATTTGGTAATAATAAATTGGATTTCTCATGGCTAGCTTGGATTACCAATCTTTACCTCCTACAGATTTAGGTCGAGTAGGTGATGGCTTACCCAGGCAGAATGTCATTACAATGTATACAGAGTGTCCCAAAAATAATGCCCAAACTCTGCATAGCCAAATTCTTCATTAGGAGTACATAAAAAAAGGCCCAGAGAACTGTATCTGTATGATCCATAGTTTACGAGAAAATTACGAAAAACAATGTATGACGTCATAGTCAGTGCAAGGAAAAAACACCGCATTAGATACATTAACAACATTATTTGCAAATATTTAAGAAGGCAGATATTCAAAGTGCTCACCAAGCATATCGACACAGACTTGAGTGCTTCGAGGAATGGATGAGTTCACACGTCGCTGCAATGTGGTGTCCACCGAAGTACAAGCAGCATGCAAACGTGTAACCAAGTCCCTTTGTGTTGTCACTTCATCTCGATGCATGAATTCCTTGAGACTTCCAATCCAACAGAATTAGGTCTGGTGATCACGGCAGCCATATAACCGTACCTACATGTACTATCCCGCAGCAAAGGTATGCCATATCCAGCCAATCACGTACATTACAAAAATGCACCGGAGCCCCATTATGCATCGTCATTCATTCACTCGTCATCATTTACCGTATTTTGCCCGTAAACTACGGATGGTACAGGTATAAAACTTTGGTCATTTTTTATGTACTCCTAACGAGATTTGTGAGGATTTTGGTGCTATTTTGGATTCTTTGATATCTTACTTACCTTGTTTCGTTAACAACTTGGCTCTTCTCTCATGAAAGTCTACCAACCCTTACTTAAAATCTTCATGGATTATTGAGGTTTAGTTGGATTCCAACTCAAGAATCCACTATAACAATGATAGCTTCATATTATTGACTATGATCATTTGCTTACAGCCACCAGTGAGTTATAGTTTCATATCATTTTTTAAAGATAATCATGAAAGACTAATCAACGTTTATTAACTGTTTAGATAAAAAAAATACTTATGAAGGATTTTATTTTATTATTTTTATTTGCTTATAAAGAATGGTTTGAGCAATATTTTATTAACTGCAAAGTAAAGGCTTTTAAATTTTCTAATAATTTAAGTTATAAATTGTGCTTACATTTTTATTGTTTTTTAAAGAACATAAAGGAAAAGAAAGTTTTTCTCATTCCGTTCAAATAATTTTCTCCTTTTTTTCATATAAGGTTTCCGGTTATTTCAATGATACAGCACAAATATAAAGGAAGGAATAAATATATTTTAAAATGCTTAAAAGTTTTATATTCCAGTTTTTTCAAGTTATTGTCATAAATATTTTAAGATAATTATTGGATATTAATATTAATTACTTTTTACATTATTTGCAACAAGAAACAAAAGTAAAGTGAAAAATACATTGATATTAAAGTATGCTTATGTTTCATAAAACAATAAAAATTTCTTTCTTAATTAATAACAAAACATGTAAAAAAATAATCAGGTATTTTCATAATTGTATAATTATAATTCATAAGCAAATATGCCAAGTAAAATATTTACAAACACCATTTTTCATATACTCATCTCGCATAATGTTTCAAATTAAAAAGGGTTCATTTATCCGAATATTTTTATAGCATAATTTATGATCATATACTGTTTTGCAAAAGTAATCGAAAACTATTATTGTGTTATTTTTTTAGTTAATGCAAAAAAATTTCAGAAATATCGTGACTAATGTTAAAATTATAGTACAATTTTAATAACATTTTTTTAAAATTTTAAATAAAAAATATTTTTTTAGAAAACTATAATAGAGAGAGAGTATAATTAAATAATAGATTAATTATACTGCTTTAAAAGTCTATCTAGAGTAATTATACTATTTATGCAGTAAAAAGTCACTTTATCGATTCAAATCAGTCAATGAGTATTGACGTCGCATTATTAAGCTTCACGAGAGCTATTGGTGACGGACTTCGTAATTTTGAGCCATAGTCAAGTGACGAGGACAACACTTCTCCTAACTTCCACGCCACACCAACGGGAGGACTTTTGAGCCTTGACAGATTTAATGTGCATCGCTTCACTACACGGCGAGTCTATAATGGTACTAGTCTAGAACTATTGAATGATACCTATCGATTCATATAGAACAAAATTATATATAATAATTCTTTAATAATTACAACATTTTATTTGGAAATAATATACGACAGTTTTGGCTGTGGTAGCCTAGGTGATCAAGATTACGGTGTGTCATGAGTTTGAGCCAAGTACCATTGAAGACCCACCGTTGACGATGCACCTTAAATCTGACGAGGCTCTGATGCCCTTCCGTTCATGTGGTGTGGAAGTTAAGAGGGGGGAAAGTGACAACTCTCAGATGCCATCCTCGTCATTTGACCATGGTTCAAAACTACGAAGTCCGTCACCAATAGCTCTCGTAAAGCTCTTCGTGCAACGTTAATATAATCTCACTCAAAAATATTTTTCTTAATAATAAAAGTTTGAATGAAACATGAACTGGAAGTAATTAAAAAATAATTCATCTTTTCTCTCCACAAATGCTTAAAATCTTTAAGATTTCAAAAGCTAAATTTTTATAAAAATTTTCGTTTAATACAAGGAGTTAGTTATCCAGCTGTATTTATTTGTTTTTCACCTTTTTCATTCTCCATCCAACATTTCGATGTACGTCTTTCAAAAATGAATGTTTGTCTTAACATAATATAATTTTTACAACAAAATTTCGTAAATAAGCAATTATTAAAGTTACTGTAAAAAAAATTTATTAAAACATTTATTTAATGTGATCCTCTTATCTTTTTAACCATTTCAAAGGTTTGCTACAAACAGTTTATATTAGAAATTTTATTAACATATTTCATTGTTTTTTCATTAAAATATTCCAGTAAATGCAGCTGCGGCAGCCTCATAGTCATAGCTGCATTTAATAATTTTATCTCGTTCCTGAGGTAGATACAAACATTAAAGGTTTTACCGTTAATTAGAGAAAACATAAACTACTTTGATTTTGTTCGGACATTAAAAATTCCCAAGTGAACTGTTTCTGACGTAATAGCATCGTTTAAAGAGCTTGATCCTGTAAAAAGGGAGTCGTAAATGATAAAAAGAGAATGAAAACGTATTGTTATGCCACCGGTCGTCGTTAAAACACAAAGGCCAGTTTTCGGAAATTCTCTAGAGATCTTTATGAAAAGTCACTTGAGACAAGATAATAAAATGAACACTTTAAGAGTATAACTAAAAGAAAGAAACTCGAAAGCTTGTAACTTTAGCTTACGTTGTACAGAAATAGGATTAAAAAGATGTGAAAATGAATTAGTCTGAAAATTATACTGGAATAATCTATTTTCAATGAGCAAAAAGTACTTGCTTGCTATTAAAAATACCATGAATTTGTCAATGTAAATTTCCGACACCGTTCTACTATAAGGTCACACTCTCTATATATTTATTTATCTTGGTGGAATTTTCAATCGTTAATAAGATACATTTTAAAGCGCTCAATTGAGCTGAAATTATATATACATGATTATTTTAGATGACAATGCAAAAATTTAATTATAATTAATAAAAATTAATTGATTAAAACTAATTATTTAAAGAATTACAAATGCAGCCACGTTGGCACCATTTTTGGCGACTTGTGCCAAAACTTGAATAGGGTTTTTTTTCCTCACGTTTTAAAGCATTCAGTTGAACTGAAATTTTATACACACGATTGTTTTGAATGACAATACGATACTTTAATGATAATTAATAAAAATTAATTACCACTTAATGTTGTGATTCTGTCATATATATATACATATTTATATTAATAGTAACTATTTAATAAAAAGTAGCTAAAATAAAATTTTTCTTTGTTGATCTAAGTAGGAAATAACTTTAAAAAAAAATTTATATTACTTGTTTCAAATTAAGAGGTAAAAGAAAATATTTAAATATCTGTGGTTTATACCGATTTTCTCATTCACAATTATTTCATGTGCGAATCATTTTAAAAATTATCCGACTTTTATCATAAGAAACACTCGTATTCAAACCCTTATTCACTCATATTTCCGAAATGTTTATTTTATGATATAACGCAACTGGTTCGTTACTTTTCGTACGATGTCTTCTCTAAACTAAAATCAGGTTTCCTTTTCTAATTTTTTCATGATGTTGTCTGGTTTCTAGCAGTCCATTAGGCTTTACATAAAATTTATTGCGGTAGTTTTGCAAAAGTTTCTACCATTTTGACTTAAATGAAAAGCCTACGATTCTCCCTTACGCTTTCACACTTGTTAGCAGTCTTCCTTTTCCTGATAACTTCTACGAGGGGAGATTTGCACATGCTTATTATAATTGTCTAAATATGTATATCTAACACTGCCTTCCTAGTTTCATTTGCTTACACAAAAAATTATGGTCGGATATAATTTGAATACACCTCGTGTATACATTGTACGTTTGCATATATGTGCACGTGGTTGCCTAAAGTAATTTGTCATTGAATCCAAAGAAAATTTTAATGGTAACCTTTTCCAAAGAATTCTATTTAATACCATTTATTCAAGCTATAATTTAAAATAACAACTTAAAAATTTCACAAGAACTGAGAGAATATTGCTATGACTTCATGGATTAAGCCATCTATCTACGTAAAATGTCTTCTTTTCATTATCTCCTATAAGAATTTAAATTACAATATAGTTACATTTTTTCTTCCATTAACCTATTTCATAAACTTTTCAATTACTATTGTTCGCTACTTTCACAGTGCATAAAAAGTGTTTCTTGGCAACATATCATTTTTAAGAATATATGTATACAAAAGTTCTTTCATTCTGTTGGTTTAAAATAGTTTTTATTTAGTAAGATATAAAAAAGAAATTTGAAATGCACCGTTGGGTAGTAATTCAATAAAAGAGAATAAATATGAATAGCATATGTCTGCGAATGTTTCCTTAGAAGTTTTATAAAATGTGTTTTCATATTTCTTTTCTGTGTAAAATAAGGCTTTCGGAATGAATTACAGCATTTAAAATAACACATTATTTGCTTAGTTTAAATCATTTTTATCAGATGTAATTACACCTTATCAATGCAAATATTTCTAATTAAGACATAAATTTTTATTGCTATTGGATGAATTATTTTAAATTCAAAAAGTATTCAATCCCCTTTTACTCTGTCGCCAGCATCCACATTAAAGTAATATTACTTATATATCTGTACATTTAATCTTCAATGAAATACAGAAATTAGAAAAAGATATTCGCATTCAATTTTTTCCATTTCCATATATTTTTAGATTTATTAGAGAAATTACTACAGATCGATTGCCTGTTGACCCTTTTGATTTGATTATACGCGAAGAATATAATTATGCTCAACAGCGTTATTGCCTTAAAAATCAGAAAATAATTACATCTGTAAAATGATTTCATATGTAACACGTCTTAGAAAATTGTAAAATACAATGAAAACAGAAAATTTATTTGAGTTCTATCTTCTCTTCTCATATCCTTTTATTGCTTTTAAAGAAATTTTAATGACCTTTATAACTTAGTAGTAATAACACTAATTATTATCATATAAAACACTAGAAGGGTTTCATATTCAATATGTTTTTAAAAGACTATGCATTTTTGCTTTTTATTATCTAATTATTCCAATTTTTAGTAATTTAATTTAATTCTACTTAATATGTAGATTTAGTTTTGTATAAAAAGTAATAAAAATAATTTATTATATTCAGTTAAAAATAATTATATAAATAAAGAGTTTAAGAAGGCTTACTTGAGACCAAAAACACTTGTATAATTTTATAGCTTAACACTGATATTTGATTGTATAATTTTTCATATATTCTGGGCATCAAAATATACTTATTTCTTAGAGTACGACATCTTATTTAAAAAGTTTTTGGTATATAAACATGTTTTTAATTTGTGAGCATACACTTAAATTTAAAAATTTAACTTAAATTTAAATTAAATATTAATATAACACAACCGTAGTACTCTCACAACTATTCTTAGGTGTTAGTTGACTAAGCAGCAATCAGGTATGTGTAAAATGTTCTACTCATTTTTTGAGATGCAAATTTTCAATTAAACTGACATCGCACATGACGTTATAATGACCGAAATCGTTAGCCAAAAAACTATTAACACCTAGTGTATAAAGCACTGTTTCTGAGAGTACAGCATTTTGGTCTTTTTTTATTTTGAATTTTACCTAATTGTTTTTGTTTCAGTCAGTCTTTCCTCCTCCAAACGTTGAGCATAAGCATTAATTCACTAGCGCTTGTTAATCACCTAATTTTCATTTTCAGTACAATATTTGTAAAACATTTAAAAATGGTGCGACATGGCAAATGATACAGCACGCGTGAGGCATATTTTTTGTACGAGCTTGACAAAGTCAATTAAACCTCGTAGTCAGTAATTACTCGACTTACGCTACCCCGAGTTACGCGATTTTCAAATCTCGTCGATTGTCTTTTTTTTTTTCCCATTTCTCCATCACAGAAATTTAGACTAAATTAATGCCAAATCCTGGTGAAATTGGTTAGGGGATTGAAGAAGTTGTCTATCTTGCCAATCAAATAAATTTAAAAGTGAACAGTAATGACGTTCAAGAACTTCTGAATCCCTGCAATCAGGAGGTGACAGTTGATGTGCTCCTAAAAATGCATGAATAACAGCAAGACTTTGAAGAACTTGTTCCCAGTTCAATTAAAAGATCGTGAGACGCTTAAGGTATCAACAAAAGACCTCAGTTTAACTGAAAAATCGTTGCAAATTTTAGAAAATATAGATTCCAACGAAGAGCGTATTTTTTGAACAAAACAAGGAATATAAAAAAATATATATTAGCATACTACGAGCAAATTTTTCGGGAGAAGAAAAAAATCTTTGATCCGGCAAACTACTTTGTTAGATTTTATGAAACTTTCTGCATTAAAATAAGTTCGGTTTGCGATTTTGTATTTGTGCTATTTTATTAAATATTTTTGTACTGATTTATTATTTTCTTTCGATCTCGGCCCCAACTAAAAGTAATTTATATGTATTCATTTGTGAAATAATACCCCGACTTTTACGCAGTTATCACTCATTCCCACCGTAAGTTCGAGGTTCTACAGCTGTAGCCTGTTGTGACGGCAGCATAGGTCGATAATTTCGGATATAAGGGTAAGAAGCAGAAGTTATCAAGGTCAAGTAAAATATGGGCATCCTTCTTTTGTTGTAGAGATTTTTTATCAAGCCATTGAAACAATCCGAATTTGCTCGTACCACAAGCAGCTGAAGTCAACATTCATACGCCAATAATAAAAAGATGGCTAGAAGCGTCAAATTTCAACAGAAATGCGATGATAATTTTGCCTAAGAACCTAATTCAATTGAAACATTTTATAACCAATAACATTAACATTTTCTTCCATTTAAATTCCTAACAATTAATATTACTAAGCAATGCATTAGTTACGCGCATTTCACTGCTTATAACTGGATGAAAAATATAATTAATGAAACCTTTTTTTTTATTTATATATTTTCAGTCCCTTCAGTTAGCAGTGCACATCTTATTGTTCATTAACTCAATTAGAAGTTGTAGCAAACCTCCTTTCTTAAATTCTGTAAAGGGTAAACCAATGGAAGAGACATCTCTATAACAAACAAACACAACATTTATTCCTATTGATTCCAAAAAAACTAAGGTTGCAAATAGAAACGAGTTAAACCTAATCAATGTTAATAATAATAGAAATTCTACTTATCAAGCTTATATGAAAGAATGCAGACTCACGACTGTCTAAGGCTCTAAGTCAGCGTTTCTCGAACTGTGGGGCGCACCCCCCTTGAGGGGCGGGACAGCTCTACGAGGGGGTCGCGAGTATATTGAAAAGTCGAAAACACAGATGATTATTTTTTTAAAAAAATTATTAATTTACTGAAAGTAAGCAAACAAAATACATCCCGACATAATAAAAAATAAAATGCACATTTACACTAATGTATTACACTTATAAATATATCAGTGCTACACAGTGGATTTGATGATTAATTTAACAATAATAAATTAAGAACTAGTTTAATAATTACTAGTGACCCCATGGGATAGTCATATATAAAATTATATAAAAAATTAGCACTTATCGTGATAATTTGTACGGTTTATAATTAATCCCTTAACTGCCGATTAAAATTTACGGGATTCGCTTTTCAATGCCAACCGTTTTCCACATATGCGTGCGTATGTGATGATATTGGGGGGGGATGGAATAAAGAAGCAAATAATCTAAAAAATATATATCCTTCGTAAACATCGTTAAGGTCCTTTTATTGCATTCCAAAGCCTTCAGAATAATTTTATGGTTGTCAGCGCACAAAAAAGATCGTACTTCGGAAAGACGTATATATACGCCCAGGGAAATTAACGCTTTGACTGAGAGAAACGTTTATATTCTACGATGGCACTTAAGAGGTTAAAGTCTTATTGTAGTTTTAGCATAGAAGTATAGTATATTTTATTGAATTCCCCATACATTGTTATTGTATGAGGGAGGTGCGATGAAAATAATGATTAAATATTGGGTCGCGAATAGTGAAACTTTGAGAAGCACTGCTCTAAGTCTTATGCCCACATTCATTGACAATTCAGAATACAATTCTCATAGATATATTTCACACAACGCACTATATTGTTACCTTTTTTTCTTTTTCGATTTTAATTTTGCTTTCACTTAATCTTAAACATTAGTTCTTATTTACATACATCGTGATTCCTTTACAATAAGAGGGATTATCAAATCAAGTAACGCATATAAAGTATCTTCTCTTAGGGATTATAGTAAAACCCGCGCATTAAAAAATACGTATGTAACCTTACCAAAGTAAACAGTAGCAGCTTCTGCCATTCCTAAAAGTACTTAAAACCAATGCCCAAAAGAAAAATGTTCCGCTTTCTTAAATATTTTGTGAGTTGTCTTGCAACTAAAAGATTTCATGTGTAAAAGCTATCGTCGTTTTTCCCGCTTTAATACAGCGTTTCTCAAACTGGGGGGGGCCTCTAGGGGTTTATGATAATCCAACAAGGACGGCGTGAGAATGTCGAAAGCAAAACATTATTTAAAAATATTTTTGATTTACTGAAAGGAAACAAGACAAAATACATTCTGACATAATAAAAAATAAAATACGCATTGACACTGATGTAAATATGTTTATAAATGTATCAGTACTGTACATTGTATTTGATAATTAATTTAACAATGCAAGTTAAGAACACAAGTTTAACAATTACCAGTGACCCCATGGGCTTGTCATATAAAAAATTTAACACTTATCTTGATAATTTGTATGGTATGTAATTAAATTCATATTGCAGATTTACGTTAAAATACATTATTATTGAATTCATTACATAGTTATTGTTTGGACGGGGGGGGCGCTAATAAAGTTACGATTGAAAATTGGGTCGCAAGGATTGAAAGTTTGAGAAGCACTACTTTAATATATAGAGAGAGAGAGAATTCTTTCAAAAAATTAACTTTTGAGCTATTATATTACGTATAAAAACAGCTATTTAAAGTTAATTATTTCATTCTTCTGAATTAAAAAATAATTATTCAACCAGTTAGATATACAGTTTTCAAATTAGTTCAAATATAATCTGAAATAACTTTCACCTTTCTTTGTTTCTAATCTATTTCCTTTTCCAAATACTCTTTTTTTTTAGATATGTTACTAAGACAAAGAAAAATAGGAAGGAATTTAAAGAACACAATGACTCTGCTACCCTGGACAAACAAGATCAACTTGCCGCTGATAAATGAAAATATATAGTTTTCAGAAAACTCCTTTTCTTGAAATTCCAGGAGATTTAAAAAGTTGTTTAAATGATCCGTAAGCCGTTTTCATTTGAATTGATTTTCAGAATCTAAAATCTTCTCCATAGGGTTTTTATTTTTTGACGATAGCTTTTTTTTTTTTTTTTTTGCCAGAAGAAACTGTGCTGTGGTGTTTGTTTTTCCCTTAATATTCCTCTTTACAGCTACACTTTCTCTGATTTTTTTTTTGTCTCTTTTGTCTTGGATTCACACTCGCACAAAGGCTGTACTTTATTTTATTGTCCTTCTGTTCTTTTATTTATGAAGAGATAAACCTTCCACTACAATTCTTATGTACAATACATATATATATATATATATATATATATATATATATATATATATATATATATCCGGATAAGGTTTCGATATTAAATTCTTAATGTTGTTAAATTTTATACAAGAAAACAGAGTTAATTATTTTTATTTTTATTATTAGCTTTCTAAGGGTCAAAATAAAGTGATAATAATTTATTTTACAGCATAAAAAAGTTTTATTTCGCCTTAAATGAAATATTCATTTATTTTTATATGTGTTTTTAGCGTCTTAAAAAGTACTCAATATTTTAAGGGAATTCATTTTGTTTTAAAGTCTGTTAATTCATTATGAGAGAATTAGTTCGGAAAAACACATCGAAAATTAAATTATACAACTTAAGTAATGTTGCATAATTTTAGTGTATATTTTTTAATTAGGCCTAATAATATTTAAAAAGCATTAATATATTCCTATAAAGCCAACATTTATTTATAACAACATTTATTTTTAATGCATCTAACTGAAAAGCTATTATTCATATGCTTTTTATTGAAAGCTCTATTTTTAAAGTTTACTTTCTTTAAGAAAGTACGTGCATTTATCCTCTAACAGTTCACATATAAATTATTTTTCTAATCTAATTTTATTTAGAATCTAAATGTAATTAGAAAGTTATCCTCGATGAAAAATACCGTTTTTATTTCATTATAATCAAATAAAACTAACGTCTCACTCTTGGAGTTTTTTCTCCTTTTAATTACATTATATTTATCTAAATAATAATAAACGAGATTCATTCTATCTAACATAAATTCAATCATGCATCTCCTTAAAGATATTGTTAGTTGCGCCACAAGTGCTGAAATTTTAATAACGACGTTTTAGCCATTGTTGTTTTTCCACGTTAAAACATTCTTTTCCATGTGGAACACGTTGGAACATTAACTTTCCTTTCATCTCTGCCGCTTTTATAAAAGGATCAGAAAGTCTTCTCGGAGCGGAAATGGAACTGGAATCGGATGAACGTGCTTACTGCAGCATCTCTCAACCTCATAAGGAGGCCACTTTAGTATTGCTAACTTTTTGAAAAGAGTTCATTTTGTAAGGAAAAGATTTTAGCATTCATTTCCTGTTAGGCTCTGCACCCCTAGTTCTGTCTTCATCATTAAACTCGTAACATTTATCTTGCTATAAATGTAAATCAAGGTAATTTGTGATTAAGATTGTGTTGTTAGAAGCGCTTCTGCCGAAATAATTGATGCATGAAACAAAGACGATCATTGAGCAGATTTCTGAATTCTACGTTTACTTAACATTTAACTTAAATTCAAATGGTTACATTGAACTTCTAGATGAGTAAAATCAATCTAATTATTTCCGAAACTTTAAATTTTAGGATAACGCATTTCCAAATTTAAAGTATCCAATAAATATTAGTTTAGGAGAGCCATAAGATACCATTCCAAAAATTATTACGATATTACATGAATTAATATTATTAAAGAATATTTCATACTATCGTATTATTATACAGCCTTACAGAGAAATAATACCATAAAAAATTCAGTAGAATGTGATAAAAATTGCTAAACAAAGATGTAGGTAAAAACAAGTTATTTGAATTCCATACAAATAATGTAATACAAGAAGCAAATGGTGTCTTAAGGGAGGAGTGTCCATATTCTTTTAATCATACTTCACATTTCGTCCTTCAATTAAAGTTGGATACAGAGTGCCCTTTACATGTAAGCAAATGAAGGCCAATCACACCCATTCAGATTCGTTGGACGAGATTTACAGACCCAAGTAAGCATACATGTATCTTACAGAGCTTGTTTGCTGATGGTTGTCGTGTGCGGTGAGGTGTTGTTTTGCTATTTTATAACCGCTGAAGATAGGGAAAAGCAATCGGCTGTAACACTTCATTCACATACTATCCTGTCGTCATTACGCCTCTTATATGAATCAGGAAGGGAGGGACCACTGTCCATGACATGGCACCTCACACCATGTTGCAGCGTCCTTGAACAGAATAGTTTCAACACTTGCAATATTATTGAGCTTATCTCCAGTCGTTTTTAAGTTCGTATTCATCAATTGTCAATAGTTAAACAGAAAAAAACCTTGCTGCCTTCCTCAGTATTTTGCCATTCAATCGTCCAAGAGATTCTAACCCGACATCTTTGAAATCTGTTTCATCAATGCCTGGACGTCAATGACACAATGTGTAAGGGGTGGTACGATTGCATTATGCTCATTATCAGTCACTCAGAAATAACTCCTGCGGATGTATTAACATTTAATACATCCTGCAAAATGTTACCCTCATGTATTGTGGGCCCACCAACGAATGCCTCTGGATGCTTTGGTTAGAAACCTCTGAACATTCTAACGTCTTTCTACACTGCTCCAAAAATTTAGGAGCAAGCAAAAAAGTGGACAAACCGTTGCAAGATTGTCATGTATGGACATAAAAGGGAGACTACAGGTGTAACAAAACGTAATATATAGAAAAAAGAAGCAAAAAAAACAATTGTATTGGAATTTTAATTCTTTGGCATAAAGAACATCAGATGGTGCTTCAAGGCAACAATTTGGTTACGTGTAAATGACAATAAACTGATTTTGGAGAATAATACAGGATGTTTAATATGGTTTGTGATCTCCCCCCCGATTTGTCAAGACCTGCCGCACACCTGTTTCTTTTTCTGTTTTCTGCTACACTTTAGACTGTGTATCTTTTGTTTTACGTTAGTTACCAGAAGAAATATTTGCGTAATTTCGTAAAATCCATGTGCTCCCCTAATTCTTTTATGCAGTGTAGATGCACCAGTAGCTTAATACGATTTACATATCTTGCCTCACATCACCCTTTCTGTATCCTTTGAATGAGCGTATATAAGCATCGCACTACAAGGCAACACGAGGATTATTGGCAATGGACCTCTAAATTTTGAACCATGAACAAGTAACAAGGATGACATCTGAGCTGACCCCTTCCTCCGAGCTTCCACACCGCGTCAACAGGGAGACATTGAGCTTCGACAGATTTAACGTACATCGACCCTTCTTTACAACAGTTCTTCAGAATGGCACTCGGTCACGGACTCAAGTGCCATGAGTCCATGACCTTGACCACTAAGCTACTGTGGCCCTCCTCGACGTCAAAGAGTCTCAGTTGTTGAATCATTTTGCTTCGTATTTCGGATTTGGAGTTCACAACTGTAAAATATTTTTTTCGCTTACTAATTACGGGATAAATTGGACTTTGAAACAAGCACATCTGATAAAAATTGTGCAATACTTTAGTATAAAACACATAGTTCGTATTATCATCAAAAAATTTTAGTTGTTTTTCTGTATTTAATCATTTTTATTGCGTATCTGTTTTTTAAATTATTTTTTCAGTCTTATCACCTAAGCTCATTTAGGTACCTTAAAAAGCAATTTATTTTGTTCATTTTATATTCAAAATATTTGCATTCTTTTCCTGATTATTTAACGAGGATATTTTACAACAAAATTTCTTGAATAGCAGTTTAAAAATTGTATGAGTATTATAAATTTATTTTTCTTTATATTTGCTTGTCTTATTCTTTTTTTAGATTGTCTTCTTTTGTTCCTTTTTTTATATGCAGATTGTATAATAGTACCTTAAACGTTAATAGTACAGTTCGATATGTTTCTTTTTTTCAATTAAAAAAATGTCTTTAATTCATTTGTTTAGTGAATTAGACAATCTCACAAATATTAAATTATTACAATTTTTTTTTCGAAGTTTTCGCCACTAAACAAACCTTGGTTCTATAATTAAGGTTTCAAAATATAAGATCTATCAGTAGTAGATACATCTTTTTTTTCATAAAACGCATCGTTTTCTAGTTTGCTCAATATTAAGACTTACTTATTTTTGAAGTCTACGTTTCCTGTTTCAACAGAGAGGAATATTCCCAAAATTCTAGAAATATTTGAAGCCATTCTTATACCTTTACTTGAAATCTCTCTTAACTTGCTGCGCAAATATTTCTTATATTGTACTCTAAGTTTCCGACGTCTGCCTACTCACCTCCTATTACCATCCTTTTAGATATGTCTTTATTTTATAAATGATTGACTAGAGTTTCTTGACATTTGTCATTGTTTCTTTCTACATTATTATTTTATTAATAATTAACTTACTTTAATTTTTTAATTGAATTGCCTTTTTCAAAAACATTTTCTGAAAATATAAATAATAATCATAATTAATAGCTAAAACGGAAAATTTAAACGTGTACTTTCACTTTCGTATCGTTCAATTATTGGAGCTTTCCATTCGAAAAAAAAATCACTATATAATCTACTTTTTTTAAAAAAAATATTTTTATAACATCCGAAATTCAGAAGAAAAAAAAGACAAAGTTTAAAATGCGTTTGGTCTCAAAAGAATATATTTTATTATTTATTTATTTATAAAGGACCATGATTTATTTCATAACTATGCATTGTCTGTTTTCATTATAATAGGCTTTTGTTTCTCATATATTTATTCGTTCATTTCACAATGGAATCAGTCCTATCCGTTGAAAACATACGAAGCGGGAAAGTGAAACAGATCTAGTATCCAATCCGTAGGTCATAAATTTCTGTACTAGAGACCTGGTGTTATTCCGAGGTAACTCCAGATCCTACTTGGAGATAATTTCGTTCTCTCAGCAGAAATCTTGACAAATCTACTTCATTTTGTCACACGAGATGTACCACATTAAGCTGGAGACTTAAGCCCCTCCGTAATTGGATTATCGATCAGAATTAGATGTATTCCTACCCTGCTCTTCGAGAAAGCTGTTGCGAAATCGGAAGAAGTTGCTATTTTTAATTATTTTACAATGTATATTCTGGGTTGTTTTTTTTTTCTTCTCAGCTTGTTTGCGCAACAGTTTATTATTACTGTTTCAAATTTACATTGATTATTTCTACTTTGTGTTACATTCTATCCTTCCAGATATTTTTCAGAGTGAAGAGCACTTTAGTGTTATTCATTTGGAACAGTAATAATACCAAATCTCAAGCCTAGGAATTTGCAGTTTTTTTTTTTTAATAAGAGGAACATTACCTTTGAAAGAGTTATTTCGTAAAGGGAGTTATAATTGTGCATGCATACCTATAAGGGTAGATCAAACAAAACAAAAAAAATTCAGAATTTTAAAACCTACCTGTTCGGGAAAGATATTCGCTGGTATACAGAGAAAGGGGGAAATAAAATTAATTAATTAACTTTTATGTTAAGCACTGCAACAATGGGAATAAAATTAAGGTATTTGAGCTTTTTTAATAGGGAAAAATCAAAGTAATTTTTGTCAAAGTGAAATCTCATTTTAACACGTATTGTGCTGAGAGGATACCTACTAAATTCATAGTTATACAGTAAGAAGTTTAACAGCTTCGTAAGTTTTAATTTTTTTTAAGAAGCCTGCTGTCAAAATTACATTAGACGATAGACCGAAAAAAGTTTAGATCGGACTGATGTGACAGTGTGGTGGAAGAGTGAGTGAAGATTAACGTCGCACTGTTCAGCTACACGAGGGCTTTTGGAGACGGACCACGTAATTTTGAACAATGGTCAAGAGGCGTGGACGACACCTGAGCTGGCATCTCCCTCTCCTAAGTACCACACCACTCCACGGGAGTGTGGTGAAAGAAAGCTGGGTTTATGAAATGTTACATTGTACTATTCACTACTTATATAGTACTCATTTATCAATGATCATTGTTTTTTGTTATTTATATTGTAGAAAAATAGTGTGAGTCTCTAAAATCATCTAACTAAAAGGAGGTGGGTAAAGATCGGCCTTTTTTCGTCCATCGGCAGGTTCATTTTTTGTATTTTTATTAACACTGATACTCAGTCGAAATGAAAAAATGTTAGGTTTTTTCAAAAAATATCTTTTATTAAATAGAGAAAACAGGGAAAAAATAACAATGTTTAACTATTTACAACAAATGTCTTCGATTATATTTCCTTCTGACTTTCACTGGCTGAATCGCCACTGGAGCATCCATTAGCAGCGTCTTGAAGTATATCAACATATCCAAGACTTGGTATTTTTGTCTGTGTGTGATTATGGCGCCAGTATCCCAAGTACCTAAGTACAAATGCGACATGTGCACAGCAGTCAACAACTCTAGCACCAACTTTGCACTGACAGTACCATTCAATATTTCGATTATGTGTGACCTATACTTATTCTTATCCAAATATTATATACTATTGAACTTGTGGTTCGTGATTTCAACTGGAGTCGAACAACTGCGGAATCTCCTCGATTTACTTAAAGAGAATACAGTCCCGATTGATTAAGGTGTTCGTGAGGACATTATTTTTTAATAAAATACACAAAACGCACACTACGTAAAGTAATGACCACAATACAAAAGGAATATTTGTATTACAATATGACATGCGCGAGGTGAATACATGTTTGAACACGCACGTGACGTATGAGTCTGACCAGTAGCGCACACAGGAATTTTTAGGGGAAGGGGGGGTCGGGATCGAAAGTTCACTATTCTTGTATCATGCTCCTTTTGATTTTATCGATTTTCAGGAACAAAACACAGTAAAAAACTAATTATTGAATAAATAATTAGCATTAATTAATAAAATTAATCATTAATAGCAAATACTTAATTAAATTTTACATACTATATACTTAGAATTATAAGCAATGGGAAAAAATCCAGGGCTTGGGGGGGTCTAGACCCCCCAAGACCCCCTCCCCTTGTGTGTGCCACTGAGTCTGACCGATTCGCGGACAAGCTATTTTGTTTCGCATCACATCAACGCGCTCGATGCACCGAAACAAATGTGTGAATGTCATTTTAAAATCCTTATTAGTGCAGTATTTGAGAGACCAAAAACTATAGTGGTGCTTAAAGCGCTTAATAGGGTTTTTTTTTAAATAAAAGTTAGGTAATTGATTGAATATTAACGTCGCACTGTTCAGCTACACGAGGGCTTTTGGCGACGGACCACGTAATTTTGAACCATGGTCAAGTGACGTGGACGACACCTGAGCTGGCACCCCCTCTCCTAACTACCACACCACACCAACGGGAGGACATTTCAGCTCTCGACAGATTTAACGTGCATCGCTGCCCTACACGGCGGGTCTTTAGTGGTACTGGGCTCGAACTCGTGACAAGGCAAGCCACGGTCTGATACCTATACCACTCGGCTACCGCGGCCACTAAATAAAAGTTAGAAAAAGTGCTTAAAATAACAAAACTCAACTAATTTGCCAAGTTTGATTACTTTTTTATGTGACTTGTTATTTTTTTCCTTATTATTTTAGAATAGAAGTAAAGATCAGAGTACCTTAAGTTCACATAAATATAATAGTATAGCTCCAATAAATACTTTGAATTTTCATACTATGATGGGCGAAAAAAGACCGATCTTTACTCACTTTCCTTACTCTTTTCCATTTTTTTTTTCGAAAATTCAACATCTATGTGGCAATATTAAACTATGAAATATATTTTTACTTATTTCTCTTCTAATAGCCGTTCCACGGGAGGTCTTTTCCACGTAGGCAGGTTCTGATTCATAACTTTTTTCCTCCTAACCGCGATTCACTGTAATATCTACAGAGAATCTGATCTTTCGTTGAATAAGAACTGTGGTTATATTCACTGAGTGAGAAAAATAAACAACCAATTTCCTCTAAATTCATTTTTAATTGTTCAATGGCTTAGCACCTTATTTTCTTATCATCAATTATCTTTTTTATAAACTGTGTTTGACAATATTTTTTTTTCCAAAAGCAATTTTAATTTGTAATTTAAAAAAAAAAGAAATATTTTTGTTTTTTAACTTTTCAAAGCAAACAAACATTTTTTTTCCTTCTATCGATTGATATCATTTAATTCTCATTCATGAAAGAAAAAGTACTTTTTATGACACAATCTAAACCACATGTATTTCTAGCATCATAACTGATTCCTGCCCAGATATATCGTTGCTCGTTTACGAAAATCAGTTCATATTTCATGGAGAATACATATATTGCCTATCTGTGTGCTATCTCTGGTACTAAATCAAGTTCAACATCTTTACGACTTATTGCACACACACAAACACATATTCTAGATTATACAAAAAACAACCTTCAGGAGACAAAAATTTATTTGTATTCTTTAATAAAGCAATAATGTGAGAGTGCCTAAAAATCAAGCAAAAGAAAAACACTTATCCTTCGTGTTTTAACAGAACATAAAACTTGTACCGATTACAAAGCAAGTGTTCAGTTAATGTCTTTAGTGAAGTTGCCACGCAAAAAGTACATAATTAAAAAAAAAGTGAAAACAGAGAAGTTTTGACATACTGGTAATTTGAGTGAAAACTCGTTAGTGTTGAACGACATCAAATGACGTTTTAAAATTCATGTCTCTGTGCCAAACGACGCCATCAAAGTAGTTACGGTCGAGACGGCTGTCGTTTTAACCAGCTGTTACCGAAAGGTGTTTGAACTTTTCTAAAAATGGACGGGAAAAAAATTTAAAGGGAAATACTCTTTTTTTAAGTGAAGGCTTAACTTTTTCAGTGCGAATATAATCCTTATTTTGATATATATTAACTCTAGTCAGTTCTTGATAGCAATATAATATAAAAACATCAATCTTACTTTTTAATATCTGTTTACTATACATAGAGAAATAGATGGCATACAAAGACACAAAATAATGACGCAAATCGTTTTTTTTTAATTATTATCTTAGGTCATTTTAAAAGATAATGAAAGAAATAGTTACCGTAAAATCCAGCATATAACGCGCACTTATACTTTCGAGCAGCAAATTTTAATTTTTAGGTATATTCGCTGTATAACGCGCACCCCCTATCTAACGAGGAAACATGAAATGTACGTACGCAATACTCATGTTTTGAAGTAATTTATTCGAGATATTATTCCAAGCTGTGTGTAGAAAAAAAAATGTTACACTTCTAGAACTTCAAACCTTTAAGGTATCCGACTACTTGCGACAACTTTTTTTTGAAAAAAAGGAAATATGGAGATCTTTTTGTGATTTTTATATTTATATAGTATATTTTAAGGAAAAAATCCTAAAATTGGTAAAAGAAAATAAAATTATTATTATTAAAATGGGAAAAACTAGTAAAAATGTACGAAAAATTACATAAACGGGGCCCGCTCTCTACAAAGATTTTATGAACAAATTCTCAATTTTTCAATTTTGATGTGTTACTTTGTTATTCCTGTTTGAAGTGATCTTCACAATAAGAAATATTTTAATTTTTTAATATTTGCAAAAACTAGAGCACTTTATCTAAGTCATTATACGAAATTGCTTAAAAAAACATTGACTATATTCACATAAAGAGCTGCAAATTTTGAAATAAAACAGTTATTCATAAATCTGAAGATCAAAACACTTCTACTGTTATGCAGAACATAAGCAAAAAATTTCAGCTAATTATTTTCAAAACTTTTTCAGCAATCGCGGTCCCCGTTTGAGTTTTTCGAAAAAAACACGTTTCGCGTAAAAAGCATTTCAAAGTTTGACATCTTGTGTAAAGTTATGGCATTTGCTTTTACTAAAACGCTTGTAGTTTTTGTTCTAGTGGAGGGAAAATAAAGTACTTGGTATTGTTATTAAGTTAATAAAATGGTCTATAAAATAAAATCATAAAAAAATTTTGCCGATTTTTGAAAAAAATCATGGTTTTAGGGTAGTCGCGGATACCTTAAGTACAAAAGGAATGCCAATTCTTTGAAATAAACAGTATTTTGATAAATATAGAAATTTAATTTTTTCTATGGACATATTTTTTATATTTTTCAAACTCTCATTTTTATATGCGGCGTATAACACGCACCTGTAAATTTCGATCTTATTTTTTGTATTAAAAGTGCGCGTTATACGCCGGATTTTACGGTAGATATATTACAATGATATGCTACACGATTTCTATATATAAAAACTAAAATTAAGATTTTAAAGAATTTAACTAAAATTGTGAAAATTCAGTGTAATTTATTTTAATACACATGACATTAGAAGTATTAAATAGCTTGTATTACTATGAATTCATTTCTTGAGTGGTTACATACAATAAAACATTAAACAGTGCAAAGGACTGATAACCTAAACTTCCCAATTAGCAATTGCATTTG
Organism: Trichonephila clavipes; assembly: GCA_019973935.1. Lineage (NCBI taxonomy): Eukaryota > Metazoa > Arthropoda > Arachnida > Araneae > Nephilidae > Trichonephila > Trichonephila clavipes. The sequence goes on from BMAU01020600.1 coordinate 247,006, forward strand.
CGTTTTGGGTGGAAGGGAAGGAGTTAAATGCTGTTTTTTTTATTCATTTATTCATAGTAATATATTAGGTTTTCGTGAAAGATCAAAATGTTGTTTATGTCAATGTTTACTAAGTAGTTTTAGTAAACAAATATTACTTTAAAATTTTTAAGACTCTAGAAATAAAATGTGATGAATATGCATTTAGAAATTAATGAATTGATGAAGTCAAAAATTATCGGTTCTATATTTTCTTAGCAGGATTTTACACACACACACACACACACACAATTAAATAATTATAATTTAATGGACATAAATAATAATACACTGCTTCTTCTTTATGGAATGTTTAATAAGGTAATAAGAGATTTAGATACACACATGATGATAATTTTTAACTTTTTATTTTTCTTTACTCTAACAATCACACATGAAAATTAGAGTCTAAGTCACGGTTTAATTACCAACATATTACGGATTCAAGATTCATACTGAAGATTGCGTGTAGAATTGACGCTCATTAGTTCTGAGCCCGGAGATTTTTACCAGGTTTAATCCAATGGCATGAAGAGTGAGTCAACTCAAGTATCATTTTTGAAGGTGCTGCATAATTATGGAACATATCCCTAATAACACACACGCTAATATGACATTAACTTAAACTAAATAAATATAGTTGTATTCAAAACTCGACTGTTTTATTCAGCTCACACACACACACACAATCACTGAATTAATTAAATCTATATCTATCTATATATATAAATGTTGTGTTGGTTTGTGTGTACGCTCGCATAACTCAAAAAGTTCTGCATGGATTTATCTGAAATATAGACACAACGTTGCATTTGCCTCCAGTCAGGTTCTTATGTACTTTTTTTTTTTTTTTATTTCGGAATTCACTCTAAATTTTTTGAAATTTATTTTTTAAGTGATTTTTTGGTGTTATGACGTAATACGATGTCACGATTCACTCTGAATGCAAAAATTTAAACTTTATACACATAGTTTTTTCCGAATTATTGTACATTTCTACTATGTTTATTGTTTGTCATATTTATTTTTTTTTTTTTTTTTTTTTTTGTTCTTTGATACGTAATTGGGATTATTTTTTGAATAAATCATTTCTTAAGAATTATTCTTTCAACAACTCAAATTTTGTTTTGTAGTTTTGGCAACAATCGGATAGCATTATCGTGGGATGTTTACGATTTTGCTTACATTCCACATTGTGTTTCTTTTTTCTTTAATTTTAAGCTAAATTTATTTCTCTTTATTAAGCGAAAATGAAATTTACATAATTGACTTCTGTGCGCTACTTATTTTTCTACCAAATAGTTTCCGTTAACCATTTACCTCAAATAAAAAGACCTAGCCAAATGCCGCGATATAACACACACATTCAATGTTTGGAAACAACATTTTTTTCCCACTTGGAAACATTTTAATTTGACGAAATTAATCGACGGGGTTTTTAATATATATAAGAATGTTTTTTCTCTGTTTTAGACAACTTTTTAAATTTCATTTGATTCTTATGTATTATCACAACAACCGCCAACTTTCATGATAGCTCGCAAAGTTGGCCATTCCATTTTCGCAGATGTGCGCGCGGAATTGCAATCATGTGCTTCGTTTTATACAATGTCGCCAATAGGTTGCGATAATACGTAAGTACCTTTCATTTGATGTTACTATTGAAATCCAAGTGGTAAAACTAAGATTTTCTGATTTTGAGTCATCAAAATCTTGCACACTATTTTGTTTTTGACTGCATTATAAGATTATAACTTCCTTAAACAGATTCCATCAGTAATTTGTTTAAAAAATACTTGAAGTTATTATGGTTTGCTTTTGTCACGGACGTAGAGCTACCGCTGTATCAATGATGCAGGGGCTCCAACGAATGTTATTACAGTTCCACTAACATGGTGCTTATATCTGAAAAATGGCCCCAAAGGAATTCGGATATTAGGCCCACTCAAAGCTGTTTTGTAATTTCATGTTTTTGTTTTAACCTACATTTTAACTGCAGTCAATTGGCATCAGTGCATAAAATTGTATTTCAAAAACTCGAACTTAGGTCATCATACTGGCCAAGCAAACGCAGTGAGAGGGGTAGTTGCTCATCAAATTAGAGTAGGCATCAGTGAATGAGCAAAACAGACAGATCGCTCAAATACATGTTGAGGAAGGAGGTGGTCATAAGATTGTAATTATTTTTTCAAATTATACTTTCGCGTTGATAAAGAAAGTTCAGCTCTTTTTACGTCAATTAGTGTTAGCATTGTATATCATTTTTCAATTTATTTTTAAGCTCAGGATATATTTACTTTATTTTATATTTATTTTATACTTATTATATATTTACTTTATACTTACTATATTTAATTTTTATATATAAAATACTTATTTTAATTCTGTACACTATGTATGTGTTTGGCATTATTTCAAAATCTCTCCACAAACGAGTAGCATACCGATTAAAATCTTCCACCTATTTTATCTTTCTCCAATGAATCTAAATTAAATTAATGTATGATTTTTATTTATTTTTTTTGTTGCTTACGTCTTTTTGTTTGTTTGTTTTTAGTCGGCCATTTACCTAAAATCAAAAGACATCGCTAAATGCTGCAATATGCATTCAATAAGGGAAAACCATTCTATGCCTGTTTGTGCACTATAATAATATTTTTTTGCACTTGCCAGTGAATTTTTCCACTAAATAGTTGCTGAAATTTCTAAAAGTTGTGGCAATAACATTAGACTCACAAAAGATCTATTTTGTGTGATTTCAAAATTCTATTTGGTGTTACTGTGAAATACAATTGGGAAAATTAAGTTATCTGATGTATATTTTGTGTTTGTTTTGGTATCTATGTATTATCGCAACCATATTGGCAACATTAGCACTTGGTTACCAATTCACCGTTTATGACATACAAAATCGGGGGTGATATAGTTGCAATAATACCTAAGTACCTATGCTTGGAACTGTTTTTGGCGATTTCATCAAAACATTGATAATTTGTTATTAATAAGTTGTTTTTGATAGATTTTTATCATTTAAATTTGTTATAGCTAACTGTACGTAGCCACGATTTCCTGTGGCTCGGCCTGGTTAAAAAGAAAGAAAAGAGAAAGCATACATTTCTAAAATCTTTAAGCGCTTGCACTTGAGGTATGATTTTTTTATAAAAGAATATTTAAATATGTATAAACAAAAGTTTTCTACACAGATTTCATTTGTAATTTGTTAACAGAATACCCCCAAGTTATTATGGTGGTTTTTTTGTCCTTATGTTATGAATCTAAAATTATTTACATTGTCTTCATATGAGAAGTGCCAAGTTTGAAAATAAATTTAAAATGACTCTTCTTAAGGTCAAAGGGTTAATTTTACAGTGCTTATGGGTAGACATTTTGCGTTGCTTCATAATCTGTGCAGATACAGAAATTGTCTGCTGTGCCTACTTTAGAGCAGTAGTTGCCAACTTTCAACACTTCATGAACCACTTAATTTATAGCTTAATAATTTACGATCCACTAATAGGATTGATCTCTATGTGGCGGACCACTATAGCTGAATTTACATCTTTATTTAATCTTCCTTACCCCTGAAAATAAATTTCATGAAAAGCAATAACAAACAACAGACTGAAGTGTTTTGTCACCAATTTACTATGGTTACCAAAGCTGTCTTTCAAATTTCGATGAAAAATCTGAAAAAATAGCTAAAAAATCGCTAACCTCAGGAATTTTGTTCGTTTGTTTTTGTCGATTAGTTATTTCGGGAACTTAAAGTTTTTAGTGAAGTATAATCCATGTTCCATAATATTTTGTTTTGTTGCTCATCTTTTTTAAACTGAGTCTTCATAAAAGTATAAATAATGTTCTAATTTTTCTGCAGACCATCCAAAATTTCTCGCGGATCACCAACTGTACTTATGCATTAACATCACCATTATAAAATTGGTGCCACGTGTATGGCACCAATATTTAAACAAAAATTCTAACATTTTTTTTTATGAAAAAATAAATGAGATTTGGATGGAAAATGGTGTGATTTGCATGGCGGTAATTTGGTTGCGGTGATACTAATATTTAAGTACCCACACAAATAATTGTCCATGTGAGAAGCAGTCTGTGTCTAGATATAATCCACTCTGTTTTAAAGATATGCCCTTAACTTTGTCGATAACAGTTGCTAATGTTAATCGAATTGTGAATTGCAAAAATCCTCCAACATTATAAACACTTTGTCGTAGATTTCTGCTGCGAAATCCATGTATATATTTGAATTTTCCTTGCGTATTCGACTGAAAATATCTTCAGCCTCTCATTGCGTTGGGTTTGAGGTGTGTCAATGGACTAAATTCATGACAGTCACATGATAAAGGCAAACACGTGTTCTACATTGTATTCAAAACTGACATTAAACTAACTTGTACTTTTTATTCTATTCGTAAAACTTGGATAAAATTTCAAATTTCATAATTTAGTAAAAATCTTCAACTGTTATAAAAGAAACTTCCAAAAAATTTTAAAATAAATATATATATATATCTTGTTTTATATATGTATTTCTAAATAAAGAGACAAATATTACTTTTTTAAAAAAAAGTTTCTGTAAAAAACGTAATTTGGCAACAACGAAGTGTATGATCTGATTAGCTGAAAATAGATGATTGCATTTATCATTACTATGACGTCACATGAGTTTTTGAACTGATTGTCAAGAAAGAAACACGTGGTTGTCGTTATCGTATGATTATGACGTCATATGAATTTAGTCTATTGATGTACGTTTGAAGTTAAATTTTCATTAGCATTTTTTATTTTTTCCCTTTCTTCTTGTTCCTGGTTTTTCTTTTTTTAATGTTTTGAAATTTTATATGTTTTTGTTAACTTTCTTTTCTTTTAAAGTGCAGTCAATTGACTTCACTACATAAAAATAATGCCTTGCAGGAAATCAAACTTAGGTCGTCATACTTGCAAGGCAAAAGTACTGCAGCGAGTGCAATTGCACATCAAACTGAGAAAGAATGGGTATCAGCAAATGAGAAAAAAAGACAAAGAATGGCACAAACACATGCTGAGGACGCAGCAGACTTGAGGATGTACATTTCGTGTTTTGAAACTTTATATCTGCTCTGTTCTCAACAAAAGGAACACAATAGGTTATAAATAGCTGAAAGATGTCAACCAGAAACAGCACATCAGCGTCAAATGTGACTTTGTGGTGAGCAATCACACAATAATAGTCACCTTGATTCCGGTACAATCTAGTGGGATTCTAGGTTGAGGCAGCATGTTCTCATCAGCACAATAACTGAAGTATATCCGTATTGCAATGCTATGAAATTTAAGGGAGAAACAAAAGGAATGTTTTGTACCACTGAAAAAACTGCCTCACAACTTGGAGAACCATCAGAGCCAGTAGCGCACACAGGAATTTTTCAAAAGGGGGTCCGGGGTGGAAAGTTCACCATGCTTGTATCATGCTTCTTTTGATGTTGTCAATTTTCGGGAACAAAACACAGTAAAAAACTAATTATTGAATAAATAATTAGCATTAATTAAATTAATCATTAATACTAAATATTTATTTAAATTTTTCGTACTATATACTTAAAATTATAATCAATCGGGAAAAAAATCGAGGGCTTTGGGGGTCCCCCCTTGTGCGCGCTACTGACCAGAGCCATATAAAACTTTGCTTGCCAGATATACTGTGTGGAATCAAAACATTTCCTATATAACATCAGGAAATATAATTTATGTTTCCAAATGAAGTTGTTTGGAGAAATCTGTATTTGTGAACACACCTCTGATTTAACAGAAATATCCATAAGCTTTGTAAAACTAACCCATTGCCCTCAAGGAATCCAGAGTGGAACCATTTAAAATTTATCTTCAAATTTGAGGTCTCCACTCTGAAGACAATGTAAATAAATTTAGGTTCATAACATAAAGACAAAAGTAAGCCGTAATAACTTCAAGTATTCGGTTAACAAATTATAAATGATATCCGTTAAGGAAAGTTTTGCGCATATATTTATACATTTTTTTTATAAAAAAATAACTGAAATGTAAATGTTTTAACATACTGAAAACACGTGCTTTCTCTTTAACAAAACTAAGCCACAGCAACGCGTGACAGGGTACAACTAGTGTATATATATATATACTTTTTTTCCAAACATTTTACATGTGCATCGTAAAAATATTTCAACCGATTGATCAATTGAAAGTTATCTATAATTTTTCAAAAAGCATTTAAAACCTATATGTTAATATACGTCTATTTTTATTTATTGAGAAATATAACAAGTAGCTAAGATTTCTAAAGCAATATCAAAAATCAAAAAAAATTCCAAAAAAAACCAAACTTTCACAGTATAACTTACAAAAGGAGTCTGAAAAAATATTAGTGCATCAATAGTCTCTCTACTAAAACAGAGATCCCTAATCTTATCTAGATCACCCCTCAGTGACGCATTTACGATTAAACTGCGAGGCTGAACCTAAGCCTAGAGGCGGCAAAAATTTGAAATCAATTTTGTTTTGTAAGACCGAATTTTAATGTGTTTCTTTTCTTGCTTTGACAACGTCAAGATCTTATTATTAAAAAAGGGTAGAATTATTTTTTAAAATAATTGATCTTGTAAGAAGTAAAATTTAAAATATCTAACAGAAATAGGTACTTTATATATATATATATATATATATATATATATATATATATATATATATATATATATATATATATATATATATATATATATATATATATATATATATATATATATATATATATGTATATATATATATATATATATATATATATATATATATATATTTAATTCATACCTTAATTGAATTCAAATCCATTATTACTATTCGTATTATTATACTAGGGCGTCAAGTTAACTTAGGCCTAGGGCGCCATCGAACCTAAATCCGTCTCTCATTGTCACCATCTCCTTAAAAAGAAAAAAGTTCCAGTTCCCCCCCCCCCTCCCACTTCTATATAGTAGCTAATTTTTACCAAATATTAAAATACTATGATATATTAGCATGACCATCAAATAGAATAAAACATTGTCTATTAAAAATAAAAACAAAACCAATACATATATAAAAATAAATAAGATGCTTGAGTTGGCAGGGAATCTTAACAATTTTTTAATGTCCAATATCGTTAATATTAGTCGCAAATCGCCACGTTATCTCACGTTACTTGTAACAATGCCTCATTGGGACTCGTGCACATTACGAGTAGATGTCATAGTTTTGAAAGAGGTCGCTTGATAGGATTGAAAAAGACTGGCTGGATAAATCGAAGAATCGTTCGACATCTGAGTCAAAGCGATGCGGCGATTAGACTATGCTGCCAACAGTGGGTCAAAAACGGTAGATATCAGCGTCAGAAAGGTAGTGAAATCGACCGAGAAAAAACAGAGTTATGTCACAGCACCGGATTCGTCGTTATCAACTATTCACCGTATGGACTGCACACATGTGTCCAACATGACCCTCAGAGACAATTAAAAGAGCGGAATTCACGCTCACGCCGCTTACCTCTCACATCTGTGCACCGTCAAGTGTGATTGCAGTTGTACTGGGCTCAATCAACCTGAAATTGCGCTGACTACGAATGTATACTCTTTAGTTACAATTCCCGTTTCTAACTGTATCCTGACAACAACCATATACGTGTCTGGAAACGTCCCGGGTACCGTGAGAATCTTGCCCTGACTATCGCCTGTTACACAGGCCTACAACAGGGCGTTACGGTTTCGGGTGCCACCTCCTTTGATTGCTGGATCCCTTTGGTAGTTGTTATGGCTCACTCCGTCGATAACTTAAAACTCTACTCAATCACAACACAGTTTCTAGTGGACTGGTATCTATTTATTACTCGCAACTTTTTACATTCACATCGGAATTGCTGGGCATGTGCAGTTCAGACAGTGCAGTTGCGCAAACAGTAGTCATTTCTGGCACACTGAGAGTACAGCGGTACGTTAACGATATCCAGTGACCGTTGTGTTACCGTTCCTTTTGCGGTACTCAGACAAACTTTTCAACAGGGTAATGCTCGACTTCACACGACACTTGTTGCTATGAATTGTTTTCAAGATTGCTCTACACTTTCATAGCCGGCGAGGTATAGTCTGATCTCTCCCATAGTGCACATTTGGGAGGTTATGGAAAATCTATTACAGCCATCCCGGAATGTTGACGATTCGGCCGTGGCGTAACAGAGAATATTAGGACCCCTCTGCAAAGTCATGTTTTGACTTTAATATTCTAAAAATAGATTAAATACGTACTTGGCACCAGTCAGGCTTTGTCCCCCCCCCCCACGGTGTGGGCGTGTACGTTATGCCACTGGATTCAGCTCAATAGTTTGAGACAATTTGGCACGAAATTCCGCTGAACACTATCCATGAACTTAATCAGTCTATGCCACGCCAGATGATTGCTTGGATCCAGGCCAGAGGTGGACCAACGCCTTATTGACTTCCACCCTTTGTACGGTCAAACTCTAAAATAATCATTCAATTGTTCAGAAATTGTAATGGTTTTTTTTCCTATGTTTGTTTCTCACATCCACCAATTTTTATCGCAAGTCGGTCAACTCCTTCTCGGTGCGGTCTTTATATATACAGTAAAGTATGCTCAACGCGAAAACGCTGAAGACGAAAATGGGTTAATACGAAATAATATATATATATCCAACGGTCCCCCAAAACTACTATGCATTTTTGTCCTCTTAACACGACACAAAAATCGCTTGACACGAAAAGATTTCCCTTCAGTTAATGAAATGTTTGAGAAAGTTTCTGCATTATTGGACTGAGTGTGTGTGTATGTGCATCTACTGTATCATCGAAAGGATTCGTTGCAGTATACAATGATAATGTGTGTACAGACCCAATTTTTTATGGCAGATAAAGAGATTTTGGAGTTTGTTCAAAGCTCAAAAGTATCATTGATGCAGATTCCAAAGACGAAAATGAAATGAATAATGCAGCTCTGTTAATACGTCATCTGAAATGAGGAACATCATGAAAAGTATGCACAATTATTTGGACGCACATTCCAATGGTAAAATAAATTACAAAATGGACGACATCGAATAATTTGTTGATAGTTTGATGCTAAAAAAGAATGCAAAGAAAAATATCAGATTATTTTCCAAAAACTCAATGAACGTTTTGTGTTTTTCAAATTAAATTTCACTAGTTCTTGTGAAGATTTTAAAATGTTTTGGATAAGCTCCAATGACATGTTCTTATGATGCTAAGACCATATTAAAACTGCTTTTTCGAAAAGCTATAAAATTTTAATTTTAATCTAGCAACTGATATAGTTGCATCAACAAATGATGGTGCCGCTGTTATGAAAATGTTAGGCGAAATATCACCAATAATTAATAAATTATGCTATTCACATGCTGTACATTTAACAGTAACAGACACATAAAGATCCTGTTGGAAAAGATGCAAATGCTACAAGAAATATACGATAAAACTCGTTATTTCCAGATGACTGAAAATAACTAGTATGAAGATGACTATGAGGAGTTGGGTCTTGTTGACATGTATGATTATGTATTACCTATTGCTGTATTATTAGACAATGGCAAAACACTATTTTTAAAGAAAAAGTTTATAATAAGCAAATATTTTAAAATGCCATGTCAAGAATAGCATTCTTCAGAATTATGTAAAACAGAAATACTGAAAAGAATTACAAAATGTTGCTATTAAATAACAAGACTGATGCTATAAAGCATTCTATTTTAATTTCCTATTATCACACCTTCAATATACACCAAAGCCCTCGTGTAGCTGAACAGTGCGACGTTAATATTCACTCACTCAACAACGCAAAAGCAGTAATGTTGATTAATATTTTGATCTTCAGAAAACCAGTGAACGTCACAAGCCAATGAATATCGGGAAAAAACAATCATTGTTGCTTTGAATTTTGATTTGCTCATTCGAGCAATTTTAGCTTTCGGTGAAGATGCATGGATTGGCACTTCGTTTCAGGATCAAAAGAAAAAAAACATGATTCATCGCACATTATCCTTTTCTATAAGTTTGGGTTTTCAATTGTATTCAAAGTGTCAATGCAAAAATTTTTGTGCACTTCTTGTAGTTCAAATGTGAGAATTGTAGGTGTCGGAGGGAAGGTTCGTTCTGGGTACCTTTAGTTCCAAACGAAATGCGAGTACTTAACTGATCACGCCAAAACGATCGTCTTCGCGTGATGTTGGTACTAGTTCATATAGATATCACACCGACGCATAGGCATTTTGACACACACTGTTTGCATGCCAAAATTATAATGCAAAATTTTTTGTACGGATTCTTTGTTAATTACTTCAGTCTCAGCAAATCGCATTAATAATTAATCGACTATCAGATCGAACTAGATTACCATTTTTTTGGAAACTACCATCCGTGTTTGACGAGGAAGAATAATTCAGGCATGAATAATGTTCAACGCCTTCACAACTATATTGATATCGCTTAAACCACTTACACAAGCACGCAATTAACTTTCAATAAATTGTTTCAATAATGGTTTTTTCAAATTTCACAACAGTTCGTAGCTTCTTTGTTACACTTATTTTTACGGAGAAACAAAAAATAACTAAAATACAAACAAAGAATACAGCGATACGGATTTGTTTGCAGAAATGAGAGGCACCGCATCCAAGAGATGAGGCTTCATACTAAATTGATGTTGGTCGCTGGTATTTGGCTTATGCTTTTTTCTGTTAACAGGGTCAGTCTCGTTATTTAATATATAGCTGGGTTTATTGCTGGAGCACATAGCCAGTCAGGGTTTTAATGGGAAGACGAAGATAGCATGAAATGATTTACTTGCCCATGTTTATAAAAAGTTTAAGAATTTAAAAAGTTACGTAATATCCACACCTCGTAAATCTGATTCTTGACTGTCAAATAAGTTTAAATAGTTTAGAATGTTTTAGAAAAATTTATACACTTAAAAGAATGTGAAGTTTTAACTCTAAATAACCTTAATGCTTCTAACATGTGGAATTAGGATAACGAAGAATATTGACAGTTGTAGGGCTTTTTAACCCTTTGACGGTTAGGGAAATGAGCAGTTTTCGTTTAGTTAATTCGCGCAGTATTACGAGTAAGCAGTAGTCGAAAGTGGCAGCAGTTTTCCCCCGCCGTTCTTCCGAAAAAATGTCACCCTTCTACGGCGATGCCGTAGGTAGCTCGCCTCATACATTTTAAAGGTTTCTTAAAGTATTTGTAGTACACAAATAACAGTTTTTGCGTACTTTAAAATAATGAATAAATTATAATTATTAAATAGTAAATTATAAATGATTATAATCAATACATAAATAACAATATAGTTAATTATAAATATAAGACAAATATTAAATTTAAAGGACTAAATAAAAACAACTAATGAAAAACTTTATGAAGAATTTAAATATAGTATTTACCTAAAAATCTTTTCTTACAGTTGGTTTCGTAATTATTCCTTGCAAAATTAATGTTGCAAAAAATACTCTCAATTCATTCGCATTAGTTTCACTCCAATGATGAGTTCGGGAATGTTCTTTGCTCTTAAATTTATTTAAATTTTCAGCAGCAAAAATATTGGTTTCAGTAACAATATGATTTACAATCTCATCAGTAAAAAACAGCTCAAAGTACTCTAGTGGATCAGAAATATTGGTCACGCAAGCTTTCATGCCCACATCACCAGTAAAACTAAATCGGCTAGGAGCGAGAGAACTTGAATCCATTTTACACCACTGTCAAACACTCGAAAAATTTTCCTTGTCGCTTGTATCGTCTTCTGAGCTTGGTATGCTGTGAACAAAGTCTTCATCAGACTCAAAACTTAAAAAGCTTTCTGTATCGAAATCAAAATCATCATCATAATAATCTAATTTTCGCTTTTGAGCCATTTTACTTTACAAACAGTCTAAAAAACGCGCCAAAATACGCATAAAAATAACGTAAAAAAAAGAACCTTCATTATGAAGAAAAATTCATGGATCCCGTACTGCCATCTGTAGACAGTAAAACTAACTAAATTTCGCGAGTAGGATTCGTTCGTAACCTAATCAATGCAGAATAATGACCTTGAACGAGTCCATCTCGTCAGCGCCCTTTGGGGAAAGGTTTAACTACGCGAGTAGAACTCGTTTATACCCATTTTGGTCGAAATCTTGCGCCCAAGCTGAATTCGTTTGCGCGCATTCAGAAGCACTACTCGATTGCGAGCTGAGCTCGTTCGTGACCATCAAAGGGTTAAAGTTTAAGAGCCAATAAGATTTGCAGAAGGAGCCTTATGTATACAAGATGCAAATTTATTAACAAGTAAAGGCATATTCGAATTTTTGTTAAATAAATTAGAGAGCTGATATAAGTTGCAAGTTATTACAATGCTATAAAGATACGAATTTTAGAAATAAGACATGGGATTAGTAACAGTACTATGTTATTTACAGAATTCACAAACAGTTTGTAAACTTTCTAGTAAATTTCTTCTATTGGATACAAAAACTGACTTAATTTGGACATATATTATCAAGATTACATAAAGATTATTCTACAAGAGATTAATGAGATGTTAAAAAAAAGTGATGAAAAAAATCAAAACCATTTATGAAGAATACTGCAACGGAAATAGCAATAAATAAATCTCTGCAAGAAAATGAAGAATGGTTCACTAACATTAAAGAATAAGAATCAAATAGAATAAAAAGTTTAAAACTTGTTTTTTAATACAATAGAGCTCAGTTCAGTAGCAAGTGAGCAAATTTTTTCTCATACTGTAATTTTACATCCAAAGTAAACCTGACTAAACAATAAATCCATTGAAATTTTCTTTTGAGAACCATTTGGTTTTGGCACTTTCTTCCCTTTTATCTCACTGGAAAATTATGCAACTAACATGTGCATAAATCATTCAGCAACACATTCCTTGAAGTTTTTGCAAAATTATGCAACCAAATCTTCATGATGTTGTACTTTCTTTTGTCATGCAGTGTATATAATTAGGAGAAAACAGCAAAAATAATTATTCAAACATGAATTTGTATATACAAATATTTAAAGTTTAATATATTTCACAACATTTGACATATGACAGCTATTAAAAATTTTAAAAATAAAGAACTAATGTAAAAAATTTCTCATTAACTGTAAGAGAAAAAAATTCCCCACCAAGGAACAGAAGAATTTTCATTGTAAGACATTGTCATTTTTTCGTGTAAAGAGTAATTATTACTTTTTAAAATTTATTTTAAAAAATTTACTTTTTTTTTCAAACATGTATCATAAATTGTTTGAATATTTTTTAAATCATTATCTTACTAACTTAAACTATTGGCTAAAGTCCCTTGTCAAGAAACAAACTGAAAGCTATTTGTGACGTGATAACAGTTAAAAGGTCTAAAAAAATTTTGATAAAGGAGTAAAAATATGTAAAAATAATTAATGCTTTTAAATATGACTATATGTAAGGTAACTAAGCCAGGCGTAAATGTTGCGTTAATTTTAATTCAGCACATTAAATATAAAGCAATTTTATAATCATTAATAAAAAATATCCTAATGACAGGGGAAGTTTTAAAAAATATTTGACAACACAAACTATCAAACTTTAATATAAGATACTACATTTAAACTAATTTTTGTGAAGATTTGCAATATATTGCGACATGGAAATGGGCATAATTTAAAATATGAGTTGAATTTAAATCTACTCTATATAAAAATTAATGAATTCATTAATGAATGAATGTTTTCTCATGATTTAATAAAGCATGCTGTGTTTGTTTTATAGATTTAACATCAATCTTACAAAACAAGCTATTGGTGCAACAACATTATTTTAAATTGCAATTCACTGATGAGGATGATTAACATCATCACAACATGAAGACTGAGAATGAATGGCATAACACATACACACATTAATAGTTATTACATAAGACAGTTTTTGATAATACTTGAACCTAAGTTACATAATCCACTAAAAATACAGCTCACATTCTTAACCACTTTGTTACTCCAATCATTGAAACATATTGATAAAAGGTTATAAATCCTAAAAATAGTTAGTAAAAAGATAATATAAGCAACAGGTACTTCAAACATAAATTAGTCATTTGCAGAATACAAGTGCAATGTATTCATTTTGTGAATATGTTGCTATTTTTATTAGTATTTAAAATGCATGATGTAATATTGTTTCTTCTGGGAAATAATACTTAAAAAACTAATATAAATGAATAAAATGTTTTTCCAAGCAAAAATATTTTATTACATTCACAAAATGTGAATCAAATTATTTATACAGAATACTTTAAGATCTCTCATTCCATCTTAGATTTCTCATTATTTTTCAGAACTAAAGCCAGAGACCATTTTTTAAAGAAGATTAATATTAGCCTGTAAGAAATAATATCAAAAACATGGCAAAAGATAAATATAAATAATACAATATATAACACATACAATATAAATATACTTTTTATTTTTCATGAATAGAAAAACTACAATTTCTCCTTTTTAATCTACTTTAAAATAATAATTTTAAATATTCTTGAAAAAATATAAATATTTCATTTTACATTTATATAATTCATCAAAAAAATTTATAAACATTAAAAACATTTTTGTGATACAAAATATAATATAAATATAGTCATATAACATCTTATGGATTAATAATCAGTTCTTAACCTTGGTTTAAACGGGCAGGTTTGAAAATTGAATTACTGTTATCAGGAGGTGTTGGTGGTACTGATTGCAAAAATATATCTGTACTATCTTCACTATCGCCTGAAATGTCAAAATCTTCATCTTTTTGTTTTGATGGTGATTCTTTTCCAACTTTAATATTAAGTTTTTCTAGACTATCCTGTTTCAGCAAATCTGCTCGACCTATAAATAACCACAAACAAATGCCGTTAAAAAATATGGAATCAATAAAGAATAAAAGCTGTAAAATTACATAGCATATTTTTAAAAGATTAATGACATACAGTATTTTAATTTACACATGTTTGTTCTGTTTCTTTTATATATCTAATAAACATTATAAATGCGAAAGTTTGTGAGGATGTTTGGGGGTCTTTCACTCAAAAACAACTGAATGGATTTTAATGAAACTTTACAGTAATATATCTTATACATCAGAATAACACATAGGCTATAATTTATAAAGATATTGCATGAAGTGTCCAAAATAAAACGATATTTGTTAAGTAAGTAGGAAAAAATTCTGCCATCTGCAAGCAATTCTGGCATGCGCTGCAAAAAAGCCAACCACAGCATATATCTATCTTTTGTTTGTGAAAAACCCTTTTTGTTTTGGCTACCCAGGGCACTCGCTTCTAATTAATTCCTGTGATCAGCATAATGCCTATTTTTTTTTATTTCAGAATAAAACTAAGTTTTGAAGGGAGAGGTTGTTATAAATCTCTCTTTATTTTAATGTTTTTTTTTATGATTTTATTATGCACATTTGGTAGTAAGAAGTTGATCTTTTTTAAAAATAAATGCTTTTATCAGTTCTGGTACTTAAAGTAAATAAACTTTCTCTTTCACACTGCATCATTTGGACAAATTTTCAAAATTTGTTTGTGGTTAGTAGTTAATTATAACGCTATAATTTTAATTGAATAGGCAGATATTGCGTTTTTAAGTATAAAAATAATTATAACTACTGTACTGTATTTTTTGGAGTGAGTGAATATTAACGTCGCACTGTTCAACTACACGAGGGCTTTTGGCAACGGACCACGTAATTTTGAACCATGGTCAAGTGACATGGACGACACCTGAGCTGGCACCCTTCTCCTAACTACCACACTACACCAACTTAGAAGGAATATTATACCAATACTTAGCAGGAATATTCTTTGAAATCTACTCTTCCAAGATATATGGCAACAAGGGTTCTATGATGAGTATTTTAGCAGGGAAGGCAAATAGTTTTGTAGTAGATATTGCGTTTTCAGCTGACGGCGCTTTCAGCAGATTGCAAAGATTATTATTTTTGTCCTGAAAAAATAGTTTATGCCAAAATTTAACTTATTAGCTCTAACGGATTAATTTTCCCAAAGTGGATTATTTTGTTTATGTATATCCCTTAATTTTCAATGTAGTGATAAAAAAAATGTATGAAAAAAACTGCAGTAAATCATAACGCGATGGATAAAGTATTAGCGTGCATCGCCCCCCTGCACGGCGGGTCTTACAAAGTTCTAACAAAGCTCGAGCTATGAAAGTAACTAGACATTTGCCAACTTGACTTTATCGTTAACATTTTGCTATGTTTTTCATTGAATCGCCATTATAATAAAAGAAACGGTATTGCTTGAGAATATTGCAATTTTAACATAAAATAAATACAACAGAAAGTAATATTAATGTATTACGCTTTCAGATATAAATTATTTACACTCTATTTTAAGCGATCATTACACAAAACTTTTAACAATGTGTTACTTTTGCTGAGCAGAGATCAGCTTTGGGAGGTATTTTCAAAAATCAATCCTCAAGAGTGTTATGGGGAGTTATAAATAAATAAAAAAAATCCCTTCTATCAGCTATTAGATCTACAGACTTAAAATTTAACAAAGGTGTTTTTTTTCTTTCCTTTTTTTGTTTAGCTGAGATATGCAAAAAGCTTTTTTTGTTTAATTTGAAATTCACGTAAAATTACTCATTAAAAACTTCTTTATCCTTCAATCTGTGTTGTTTAATTTTTCAGTTCACCCGTGCGAAGAACGGGTATACCAGCTAGTATTGTATAAATAAGAAACAGGTTTAAAAAATTCTGTATGTTAAAGTCAATTTTTAAATTAAAACTGATGAATACAAGGATTTATATAATAATGAAAAATAATAAATATACAAGAGTCTAATTCCAATATAAATATTTTCTAAATATATATTTTTTCAAATAAATATTTGATTGATTGAGACTAAAAATGCACATTAAC
The DNA here is from genome assembly GCA_019973935.1 of Trichonephila clavipes. NCBI lineage: Eukaryota > Metazoa > Arthropoda > Arachnida > Araneae > Nephilidae > Trichonephila > Trichonephila clavipes. The sequence continues at coordinate 264,023 of BMAU01020600.1, forward strand.
AGTTCCTTTAGTCATATAACTTATAGTGGTGCATAATTTTCTTGGCAAGTGGATGATTATATAGTAACAACAAAAGGATAGGGTATGGCCGGTGGCAAGTGATTATTGTAGTACATGGCGAATGGATGATATTATTGTAGTATTGACAAGGCAGTCTTGAAAGGTAATCCAGTTTATTGCACATCATTAAACAAATAACGTAAAAACGTAAAGCATGGGCGACACTACACAGAACAAACACAACAAACACACAACGCAATGCAGCCGACTACATGATTAAAGACACAGAGAGAAGAGGGCAGGAATTCCAATGATCTCAATATTTATACTCAGCGAGACACCACATGATTTGGGTGGTGGATGGATGGATGTAGTTCAAGATACACTCGTTAGGTGTATGACTAATTAAACGGTTGTCCTGAAAGACTGGACCATAAATAAATCAAGAGCTATTAAAGATTAAATTACTGAGAATTATCACATATATATATATATATATATATATATATATATATATATATATATATATATATATATATATTGAAATAAAATTATTCTGTGAAAATTGTAACTAACTTTAAAACAACTTTTTCTCACATAATCTGATGACACTTCTATTTAGCTTAAAATAAGGGATACTCCAGTAAAATATAATGTTAGCTAATTTAAATTTCATTTTTAAAATTCTTCCTAAATTTTTCAAATAGAATGGTGACAGTAATAAAGTATCGTACCTGTTACAAATACCTTAACTTATTAAAATTATAAAAATTTCTTTTCAACACATTAAAATCATTTTTTGGTAATATTTCTTCTATTATTATATTGTGAGCAAGTAATTCATGAAAGTTAGAGTAGTGCATAGTTGTAAAAGAAATTAAAAGAAAACTGTTAAACTACAGTTACATAAATTTTCACAAAAAGTATTTTATAAAATAAGTTAATATTAAATGGATAATTTAAGATAAACTCTGGGACAAACTTTAATGATTAAACAAATGTCCAAATATATATTTGTTTTTCATATGCATGATTGATTGATTGAATATTAACGTCGCACTGTTCAGCTACACGAGGGCTTTTGGCGACGGACCACGTAATTTTGAACCATGGTCAACACCTGAGCTGGCACCCCCCTCTCCTAACTACCACATCAACGGGTGGACGTTTCAGCTCTCAACAAATTTAACGTGCATCGCTGCCCTACACAGCGGGTCTTTAGTGGTACTGGGCTCGAACCCGTGACAAATTTTCATATGCATGAGAAACATTACATGAATATAAAGAGCTATAGAGAATTCTTCATGATTATTATTCAACATAAATTAATGTAATGTCACAATCTGATACAGATATCATACGAAGTAATTAGAAATATCTTTACATAGATCAATATATAAAGCTTTAAAAAAATTTTAAAACAAGTTATTCAATAACATTTCATCACTAATATTCTTTCATTTACAAAAAATAACATAATTTAAGCAAAATAATATAAACAGCAAATTGTAGTATTTGTGGGGTTTTTTTTTAATTTATAAATCTTGTCTTACCACATTGTTTTAGTTTTTCAACAACTGATAAAATCTTTTTGTCCAAATCTTCAATTTCCATAGCAATTTCACTCGAGTTCTGTAAAGTAAGAAGATTTAGGTATATTCTAACACAATCTAAGAACATTATTTATTTAATAAACAATTGAATCAACGATCCACAGATGTAAAACATTGTACATTTTTTCTCAGTATACAAGATCAGACTCAAGAATTTTTTGTAATGCTACAAATATTAAGACAAATAAATAATTATATCCTTGAAACAATTAAAGCAAATTAGTTATTTTATTTAAAAATTATTTAGTAAACTATACCACTTTTTAAAATTATATGTATAATGAGCCCAAAAAATTTCATAAAAATAAAACAAATTTTTTTATGTTTAGCTTTGACTCTCTACCATTTATTACTTTAGAAGCACTTCTTTATACTTTCAGTTACACTATTTTTTAATTTATTTTGAATTTAAGCATTACAAACTATTATAAAGTTAACATCTTAGTTTAACAAATAGAATATGTAATGAACTTCTTTCAATTCTAAATGTATATTATAACATTTTCTTAACAGTAATGAGATTTCTTGTACCTTTAACAAGAAGTAAGTAATTATCTAATTAGGAGAAGAATGAATTTTTGTAAAATAACAAACAATAAAAGTAAGCTTTCCCTATCTCCAAAATATTGATAGAAAAAGTTAACCTTAAGATTGTTTTGAATTAAAACAATTAAATTATTTAAAAAGATAAAAAAAATTACATCTATATTAATCAATGTATCTCACTGTTGAAAAAAAATTCTACATGTAATGTAAAATTACCTACATTTAAAAAAGTATATCCTTATTTTTACATGTTCTAAAGACTTCATACAGAGAAAAAGTTTACTGTATAATAATAAACTTATATACTAACCACATTAGTGTCTTCCGAAAATGTACTTTGTTCTTGTGGAGATTCCAAGGATTCTGCAATAAGATAAGTAATTAAATATATGAGTAAACAATAAATTATTAAGTCAATGTAGAACATAATTATCTGAATAAAAATACCTTGAAACTTTAGCTTTTACAGTATATTCCAGTGTAAAATGCACACTTTTAACACAAAAACAGGTACCGTATTTTCCTGTATATAATCCACAGATTATGAGTTTAAAAAGTTTCAAATTTCATTGTGCATATTATACGCTGCTGCGGATAATGTGATAAAAAACATTCTCCATTAGAAAAGCCTACAAAAAAGTTTTGAAAGAAATAACATTTGTGTTTTATAAAATAAATAACAGCGCTGAAAGCTTTTGCTACTCGGCTGACATATTTCAGCTACAATCAGTTTGGTCCAATCATGTTCAAGAACGAATTTGGATCCTCGGAAAGATATTAGTTGCTAGTCACTAGCATCATTTTGCATTCTGTCTTGACCTGAGCTGTTTCATCCTGAAAATATTCAAGTTTATATATCGTCATGTTGAAGCGGAAGCAGCTGATTTTAAACTAAATGTTATAGAAAAGTCTACCGAAGTAGGAAATTGAGAAAAACTGCAAGATGTTTAACATTGGCAAATCAAATATTCAATTGTAGACCTGCAGAACTGACAGAGAAGTTCCAGCCTTTAAATGTCGGGAATTAACAGATATTTAAATGGAAAGTTCAGAAATTTTCGGAACAATGGATGTCTGACAGTAAAAAAAATTTTACAAAAAAAAAAATTTTAATCATTATGTGTATTTTTTTTATCTGACACTACATTATCGGCAGTATATATTTTGGATTATTCCCCGCAAATTTTATGTAACATTTTTTTAATTTTTTTTTACTCAAAAAAAAAAGCTTTGCGGATTATATACAGAAAATACGGTATGCATTAGATATAAAAATTATAGTTTAAAAAAAAAAGATGAGCATATGAAAATAACATTTTGCCACCATTTGAAAATATTTTTTCACCTTCTAACATCCACATGTTCTCTCTACTGTCACAGTTAATGCCAAACCTCAAACTAAACTTTATTCAGAAGGGGGGTGCATATTTTTTACAATAAATAAAGAAAATAAGGCTTTTTTCTTTACCTGATTATGGTTTAAAAAATATTTCATATTTTTCATTTTTATTCATTGATTTTACTTAAAACTCTAAAATAATGAGATAATGTGACTACTTTAAAAAAAATTTTTAGAAAAAATATTTTTCAAGCTATTTTCATATATAGCAGATTTTGAGATAAAATGTCAGAAAATTAAACTATATTTTGGGAACCTTGCAACAATTCTTTAATTTTTTTTTAAACTGAAACAAAAATGATTTCTTTAATTTTATAATTTGATTAATAGAAATAATTTATTAAAAATGTGATGTCTTTTTTTAATTAAATATTTGCACATGATTACATAAATTGATATTGTTTCATACTTTCAATTTTTAAAGAAATAAATAGCAGTATCCACTTATTTGTTAATGAACTATGAATACACTGGCATAGCTAGTTCTGAATGGACCCAGTATCAAAAAATTCCTTCAGGGCCCTATTTTAGATATAAAAGCCCTGTAAGTGGGACTGCAGTTACACATGTTGGGGGTCCTGTAGCTTGGGAGCCTCGTATCATTGATACGGCGGTAGCTACGCCTCTGTATGAATAAAATGATCACATAAGCACATCATTCGCAAAAAAATTTACAGTAATCAAGTCATTAAAGTTCTGTTACTTCTGAAGTGTGAACAATAATTTTTTTCAAAATATATCATTATGGAAAATTAAAATATGGTGTTTTTAAAAAAAAGAAAAATTAGAAATAAGTATCCAGCTTAATAAACTGATTTTTAAAAATAAAACATACCAACCTTTGTTTTTTATATTTGCTGATTCTAAGGAAATTCCTTGTGCCTCATTCTTTGCTAATGAGCAAGTTGCTGTATGTGGTTCATTTTTGGAAGATTGAGAAGAATCTGAATCCTCATCAGAATCATATTTCTTAATTCTTTTAAATTTTTTAGAATTTTGTTTTGATTTAAGTGATAATCTAGAAGGTTTAGGAGTTGAATTATAGGAAGAGGAATTTTTACTCATATTTGCTACTAATTCTTCAAATTCTGACAAAGAACTTTTTTCCCTTGACAGTACAGGCATTTCAGGAAAAATGTTCCTTTTTACTTGCTTTTCTTGACAATCGTTTACATTACTCTCCTCATTCATTTTTGCAGCGATATTTTTCAATGGAGCCACCAACTCTGTAGCAAAAGCCATGTCTGGATCTGATGAAAGTCCTTCACAATCAGTTAACTTTGAATAATCAGAATATGCAGTTGCAGTCTTTTTAAATAGTGAAATACTATCAACATCTTCCTCAGATGCATGTGAAGTTACAGATTTAACTTCATTATTTGACAATTGTACTTTGCTCTTAATTTTTTCAGATTCTGCATGCTTTTTGTTCAATTCCTTAATTGTGTCTACGGTTTTTTCCTTTGATAAAAAATTACTTTCTAATTCTACTGTAACAGGTTCTTTGACTCCAGATGTGCCATTTAGTGAACACTTATTACAAGATTCCACACTATTTTTATTTCCAAGGTAAAGTTGAGTTGGCGGTAAACTTTGAAAATTGTCCTTTATTTCTGCAATATCTGAAATATTTTGATTGCTTTCATTCACCATCATTTTATTCATTGTATTAAAAACTTCATCATTAACATGGTTTGACGTGTTAGTGTGATGTGAAATGCTTTGAGTAGCCATCTTAATTTCATTTTCATTTACAATATCCAAATTAACTGAATTGTATCTTTCATTTCTATTTGTAGACTGATCAGAACTTAATGGTTTGAAATATGGAAAAATTTCAGAATCATTTAAACATGATACTTTTGCATCAGAAGGAAATTGTCCAGTAGATTCAGAATCATTTAAACAAGATACTTTTGCATCAGAAGGAAATTGTCCAGTAGATTCAGAATCAGAAAAATTATTAAGGTATGGAAAAGGGTCATTTTTTCCTTTTAAATTATGATCAAATGCAAGTTGATCAGGTAGTGAAACTTCTGACTCAGTATTTGAAGATGGAAGAATGGTTACAGGGGATTTAAGGGGTGAATTATTGTTTGAAGTTTGGATACTTTTTTCAGATACCAATAATGTATCACTTTTAGAAGGGATGGTATCTGGTGCATCATTTGCAGTTTCAAGAACCTTCAAAACTGATATATTGAGCGTTTCTTCTGATACACAGACTTCAAGACGATATTCCCCAGATAAAAATGGTAGTGAACAGATTGTCTCTGTTGTCCTAGACATACTGCTATTATCAAAGGCTTCGTGAATTTCTTCAAGAGTAAGACAAGTTCTTTTTAAGACTTTAGTTTTTTCAATATTCTGTCGACTTAGCATAAATCTTGCAAGATCAAATTTTTCAATTTGATGTGACCAAGACTTTCTTTTTGATCCAATTCCACTAAATTTTGTTACATCACTAGATAATTTAGTTGTGCAATGAAGTGGTACATTCACGGGAGCAACATAATCTAAGAAAGGGTTTTGCTGTCCATATATGTTGTCACCATATTCTAAAAGTCTTTGAGAAGTTTGTTGCGAATGCTCTGTATAGTAAACATTATCATCTTCATTAATAACAGATTCAGTAGCAGTTATCTCACACTTTGAAATTTTACTGAATTTTGAAAGTAATCTTTCTTTTCTTGCATCTGTTTTAGGTAGTATTTCAAGATTTGGTTTTAAAAACATTTCTTCACCAGGTGAATTGTTATTCAAATTAATAATCTCTTTGTCATTTAAACAATCACTAAGACTTTCATTTGCTTCAAATAATGTTTCTTTGACAACTGATGTATCACTGTTTGACATCTGTTTCACAGAAAATTCCACTGCTTTATTTTCTGTATCAAAAGACTCAATTTCCAAATTTGAATTCTTATTTTGACTTCTGTTGTTAATATCTCCATTCAATGAATTCAATATTTCATTATTTTCTTTCAAAACAGATAGTTCGACATCGTGCAGAGAATTTGTAATCATATTATCAACAGGTTGTGCAGAAATTAATCTGTTATCTATGAGAGGACTTCCACATCCATTAGGTGGCATTCTTGTGTTGATACTCTGTTGCTCGATAATGACTGATTTATTTGGAAGATCACAGGGGCTAGAATAATTTTTAAATGCATTTTTATCAGTATATGCCTCATCCAATTTATTAGTGTTACCCTTATTTTGTTCATTTGCTTGGAAATTTTCAGTTTTACTATTATTTGCACTGACTGCTTCTGCATTAAAACAGTCAGCAGCTTCCCTTAGTAACTTAGAATGTCTAACAGGTTTTATAATCATTTCTACTTTTTCAGATGTACTTTTAAAATGTTCAGCATCTTTTGTTTCCATCTGATTTTCATTTTCTACCAAAGGATTCTTATATTTGACACCTAGTAAAGAATCACTGCAATTACCTTTTGATGTAGAGTTAATATCAAGTTTGTTCAATTTAGAACATTCATTTATGTTTGTTTCATTTGAAGGTTCATCACATCTAATCAAATCTATGTCCATATTTGTAACTTCTGTCAAATAACTATTTGAAGAATTTTTCTCAACAGGAAGTTTAGAAAATTTCTTCACACGGAAATCTTTTCCAACTTGTTTGACTTTTGACCATCCAGGGGATCTAGATGACAACTCACTTTTATTTGTCTTGGGGCTATCAACACTTTGCACAGAAATTGCAGTATCAGCTATATAATCATAATGTACACATTTTTCAACAGTTTTCTCAATAATGTTATCCTGAGCATTATTTGAATCAAGCAAATTGACTTCATTTAAATTGTAACATTCCTCATTTTTAGAAATATTGCTTTCCAAAACAGTGCTGGGTATAGTATTATTTGATAAAGTCAACTTATAATTTTCTGCTTCCTTTAAGTTTAAAATCAAAAGTTCTTCAGTGGTATTCACAGAATTGATGTTTTTTTCACACCTATTTCTAGATTTAGAATTTCTTGCTCTCTTTGTGTTTTTTAAACTTTTGCGATTATCTCTGGTACTGACTGAATCATTCTGATAATTTGTTTCTTTAGTTGGACTTAAAAATAAATCAATATCATTAACTTTCTTGTTCTCTTTAATAACTTCATTACTAAACTTTATATTATCATCTTTTTGAACTACAGAATCTGTCTTTTTATCAGATTCTTGCACTTTCATAGTAACATTTTCATTTTCCGTAGAATCAACAACATTAAGTTCATTAGTTTTATTTCTTAAAGCAATGTTTCCATTTTTCAGTTTTCTTTCTTGCATATTCATTTGTTTTTTTCGTTTAATTCTTAAGCTTTTAACATCACTATTCTTATTTGCAAAATTTGTAAATTTGTTTACATTTTGATCATTTGTCGAATTCTGTATTATCACAGAAGCTTGATCTTCTGAAATTATTGATGGTGTAACTATCGATGCAATATCGATATTTTGTGTGCCTTTCTCATTCTTAGCATTTTCCGAAATTTTTGTTTCTTTTGTTTTTCTTCCTAGAGCAATTGGAGATAAGCTCCTCTTTTGACATTTTTTAGCATTTGAGGGCTGATCAACAGCAGCTTTTGAAGTACTGTGTCCTTCAAATAACTCCTTTAAATCAGGAAGGTCATTAGAATCAGAATCTTCAAAGGATTGGCAAGAACGCTTGTCACTTGATGGAACAATATCCTTTGGGATAACATATTGGCCTTCTACAGAAGATTTGGTATCATCTTTCCTAAAAATATCAAAAATGATTTTAACCAATAATATATTTAAAATATGCATTAAAGAAGAGTATTTTATTATGTTTTTGGTTGTTTTTTACACAATATTTTTATATAAAATAATCAATTTACAATAACTCATAAGGTATGATCCAAAAATTTGAGGACAGTGATGACATGACATGTGACCATGACAAAAATGCATGCAATTAAAGTTACACTTCTTGAAATGCATACCATCATCTCCCTCTTCGTTGTTCAGGATGGTTTTACCTATGTCATCTGATTGAACTGCTTGTACAAATATCCTATTCTGAAGTTAGTCATCTTTATTCTGAGATGGAAGAAACAGATTTTTGCGAATAATGCTGTAATATTAAATTTTATCAGCATTTGGGTTAAATACCTGCAGATCCTTTAGAAATTCTAAGAAAGGCATAAAGTAATCCTACAATGTTAAGATAGAAAGTATATAAGGAGCTTTAAAAAAAACTGCAGGAAAAAGCACTTGGTACTTTTTTTTTAAAAAAAAACTCGCCACTGTTCATTTTGAATTTATTTCCAAGAATAGAGAAGTGGACATGAAGTGTTGTCTAGGCGTTTTACATCATTTGAAAGACTCAATTTCTCATAAAATGGCCTTTCTTATCGTAAGTGAACATTGATACTTTCTGCGTGATAATGCACATTCATATTAGACACAATTTTTTTTTATCATAATTGAAACTGAAATGCTTTTACATCTCACCTATTCACTAGATCACCCAATGTGATTTTTATTAATTTCTATTGATAAAACAAAATTTGAAGACATCAATGTGTGTCATTAAATAAGGTACAAACAGTATTATATGAGGTCTTACAAAAGGCATTAAAAAAAAACTCTTAGCAGTGTTTCCAGAAATTATGTGAGAACTTGCAAAAGTAAACCATCACCCCAAGGAGATTTATTTTGAAGGTAATTATGCATCAATATTTTAAAATATTCAAGGTAAAGAATTTTACACCTGGTCCCCAAATTTTTTTATCCTACCTTGAATATAATACAAAGTAACCATAACAAAGTGACAAATCTACTCAAAATGTTCATAAAAACTTGTTATAAAAAATCATATTAAAATAAACACATAAGTTATGAACAACCATAAATCTACTTTTTATTTTTAATAATGTATTCCAGTATTAAAAAAAATCACATTATTGACTTTTTAAAATAGCTTTATCTAATTATAATGTTTAATTTTTTTTCTTTTAAGAAATAAAGAATATTAATTTTAAAAATTACTTAGTATTTAAAATAGAGCAATTATCATTATGAATATAATGTATCCATAAATAAAAAGTTATCTTTTTTAATGACTTCTTTAATTTCAGTTAAAAATGAATTACTTTTATTCAGAAACATTCAGTATTAATGTCTCATTTCAATCAAAGAGTATTTCAGAACTGCTTACTGGTTGCTTTACTTTTTATTAATTTTAAAAATTATACTAGGTGTTTAAAATTTTCTAATCAATATAACAGTGTGTGATTTTTCTCAACTCTCATTACTTAATTCTTCAACTAAGCAACACAAAAATCAACATACTTCACAAGGAAATGTGTAGCACGAGCATAATTTTATAAATTATATAATCACCTTGAAAAATACTAATGAATATATACTTTAAGAAAATAAGGGTCCTGTAATGGTTTTCTTCTCTACCCTAACGCTATGGCCGTATTTCATATTTGTATAATTAAATTCTTAAGCACAATAACATCTTTTCAATTATTGGTGTACATTCACAATTATTCTAAAAGAATTGTTATAGAAATCTTCAATGTCAAATATTAAGCTACTTGAATATAATAAATTCAATTAAAAAACAACTAAGGTTTCTAAATTTAAACTCCCCAAAACAATCATTCAAAGACAAAAAAAGAAAACATTAAATGAACATTCATTATTACCCAACATCTGGCACAACTGAAGAATCCCCAACATCAATTCCATCTATAAAACAGAATTAGTTTAGTAAATTAAACTTAAAAGAAAAATTGCTGTAGTTAAAGCAGTGCTACTTATTGTGTCTACTAATCTACATACTTAACATTACAAAATATTTTCATGTTATGTTATGACAGATTTCCATGTATGTTTCAGGATACAATTATTTCCCATTTTCATTAATTAATAGTGAAAGAAATACAATTTTTGAAAAATTGAAATAAAAGTTTACTAATGTAAAAACATTAATAGGTAAATTGTAAATTAATGTTGCAAAATTTATTCTAATGAGCAAAGAAAAAAAATCAATTTTTAACAATCAAAACTTTAAATTTTTATTGAATTCCATTTAATATTTATACCATTTCATTTAATATTTATACAAGTTTGAAAATAAAAGATTGCACATAATCGTTTATGAAAATAATGTTTTAAAAAAAATTAAGATATATTTTACAAAATTGCTAACTTGGCAAAAACTTCCTATTCTTATTACATGATGTTGAAAAATCATTATTTTGGGCCCATTTTCAAAACATTTCTGAGTAAAACGAGACCCATAATGAGCATACAGTATATAAAAAATGAAGTAATAAACAACTAATAAGCAAGACATGGTGGCTAATCACAGAGGTATGTAATTTCAACTTAGCATTTTGTGTAACTAAAGTGAATCTCTTAAGTAAAATCATTTTAAGAATAAGAAAAAAAGTATAAAAGAAAAATTTGCCTTCATCATCCTTTTCGTGAGATTTTCTCTTCTTTGCACATGAAGTCTTATAAACCTTCTGAAACAGGAAATATTAATTAAAAAATTTATGAAGAATTCGTTTGAATATCTGATTAAGAGTCAAATTTATATGATTACAATTCACATGTATAAATTGCAATATACAATAAATTCTCATTAATCCAGATAGTCACTTTAAAAAATTCATAATTATTCATTCATCTTGTGCAAATATTTACTTTTTTGCTTCATCTTATAGGCTATATTTCTTAACTTAGAGCAAAATTTAGCTCGTTTTCGAGAGCCATCAGCTTAATTTAGACTAAATTAAACTGAACTATTTAAAGCTACAATTAGTTAAAAATAATGAGTTTTTACAGTGTAACACTTCTTAAAATGCAATTTATAAACTTCATAAATAATATATCAAAATTTGTGACAAATAAAAGAACTTTTAAAAGTAAGAAATTAAATTTCTTCAAACTTTTGGTTTTTCTTAAATATTTTGATATTTCTTAAGTTTTCTCTTATAAGACTGATTTTGTTTATTTACTTGTGATGATGTTTCATGGGTTATAAATAAAATTCTATGAATTGAATTTCTAAATTGTGAGTGTAATCATTAATATTATGCTAAATTACCACAAAACTAACTTAAAACGTATTAAAAAATTAACTTTAAAAAAATTTTATGATTTGTTCTCGTAATAAAAACACTGAAATAAATATAAATAATTCATAAAGAACTTATTTTAACTTGATCAACAGATCTCAGAAAACAAAAGAAAAAAACAGCAAGACAGTACAGGACAAAATAACATAGTGTAACCAATTTTTAACACAGTGTGTTAATTTTTGTGTTTTGTGTGTTTTGTTTCATCATATTTTCTACTAGGTCATATGAATTGAACTGAAAAATTCAGTACTTGCATAAAAATTAGCCCATCGACCATTTTCACCAAATCAAAAACTGTAATAAGTGCTGTAATATATAGCCAACATAAAAAAAGTTTTTCTCTCATGCTCAAAAACAACAACCTTATTTATAAGTTATCTTATATCACTTCCTGTAGTTTCTTGATAAAAATGTTTAAATTAAGTTGAGATCATTCGAAAATAAGAAAGAGTGTTAATGGGCACAAGTCTATTTATTTAAAAAAAAAAACAAGTTGTGTGAATAATATAGATGCTATTAGATATTTCATTTATTTGAAATTTAATTGGGGGAGGGGGTATAGTATCTGAATTTAAATAATAACATGTAATTACTTATGCAAATAATCTATGGCAGTTTTCCCCAACCTTTTCAATGCCATTGACCAGTCAAGATTTAATAATTTTATTGGGGCTCACTGAGGGTGTGACATAGTTTATATTTAAGTTTATTCTGATTTAATAATTTTAACTTAATTGTACTTAAACATGCCTTCAGAATAAAATAGTTACACCAAAAAATAAATATAAAGTGAGTTAACTGGGAATGCAAAGTGATTTCCATCGAAAGTTGCACAACCTGAGAAATGCACCACAGAAAATAAAATGGAAATAATTTAATGTTCCATGGGCCACCCAGTATCATTTGATCCCTGGACCTCCACTGGTCCATGGCCCAGGGGTTGGAAACCCCTGATCTATGGCAAAAGTTCTACAAAATATTCTCCAATTTATTGGTCAACAGGTTAATCCATAAGTACTAAAAATCCATAGATTAATTACACATCAAAATGATTTGTTAAATTAAATATCTTAATTTATAGCTTATTCTGCATTTTTCAGTATTTTCTCTTCTTAAATGACTAATTACAATATTAGTGGACCTTTCCTAAGATCTTGATTAGTAAAAATATAGATTCCTCATTATATACATATAAGAATGTACAATGAATTCAATACAAATAAGTAAAATTTCACAAAAACAAAGGTTTCAATCTTTAAAAAAAAGACAGGACTTTAAAAAAAGTTATGAAAGTTTGATTACATGATGTTCAATTTAACCTAATATTAAATGCAGAATATAACATAAGACCAATGAAGAAAGCAATATATTTAAATACTAGAGTCACAAGTATTCATATATTTCATACAAATAAAAAAATTGACAATTTCACTAAATGTATACCTTAGATACAATCGGCTGCTCATTAGAAAATGTTGCCCAAGATGAAGTTCTTTTATTCCCATTATCAATCTGTGAATTCTTCAGTGGAAAAACTACAAAATAAAGAGAACATGGGTAAAAAAATGAATTTAAATAACTTTTTTCCCCTTTAAAACAGTTCAAGAACAAATATATAAGAAAACTTTAAAAATAACTTCCATTCACTAAAAGACAATTTCTTTATATTAACAGGATCAATTGATTTACTTTCAAATAAAAAGTACTTAAATAATATGCATATTTTATTTAAAAATGTGTGCAAACATGTGTAGGAAAGTAAAATAAGTGTCTATACTATTAGCTTTACCATGCTATTGATGGCCCATTAACTCTGTATTTATGTATATTAATTACATTTTGAATATTGGCATCAAATGTTTTGGCTATTCTAGTAATGAAAATGATTAGTTTAAGATAGGGGGTCTTCAACATTCCACACTCAAGGGCCAAATTAATAAATCTACAATGATCTGCAGGCAACATCAATGAATTCACAGTGATACGAGGGGCCAAGCGACTGTCAAAAAAATATTGTGGTCCAAAAAATTATATTAAAAAAGGGAGCTTTGTTTTACAAAACTGATATTTAAGATTTGCATATATGTGTGTGTGTATATATATATATATATATATATATACATATACACCATTACTTTTCTATTTTCTATTCATTACTTTCAATAGGTTTTTGCTCAGTATTATTTACATAAAGGGGGAAGGTTGGCTGGCCAAAAAACATGTTCAACCCCACTTTTATAAAAAAAAATTTTATATATTAGCTGTCCTAAGTCAGCAATGTTTATAATACTGCAGCATCCGTTTTATAAATTTTAATCTAGTGTCCTTCATTGTCTGTGTTTTTTCGAATGTGATTGATGTGAAAGTTTATCTTTTGTTTGTAGAGAATTAGACTATATATATATATATATATATATATATATATATATATATATATATATATATATATATATATATATATATCATTTTCAAAAATGTTAAATGGAACTCAAAATATTTTGCAAACCTGCAAAAAATAAAAGTTCACCTCTTTTTATGAAAATTTCTGAGAGATATTTTTTTTAAACTTAAAATTATTTAAAATTAATCATTTTTAGAAAATTTTATTTCAAATGGATATCAAACACATTAGTAAAATGTTTAAACATCCAGAACAGAAAAAAAATTGTGTTTTTATGACAAAAAGCAGACAAGGCAATTTTTTTATTTGCCTCATATTCAAATAAAGGGCCACTAAAATGCCTTCAGTCGGACATTCAATCCCTAATTTAAAGGAATGTTCTCGCTTAAGCTAATCAAGAACTGGCAAGTATATATGCATAGGTGGGGTTTTCCCCCTTCTTTTTTTACTAGTTTATTTTTATTTTTATTATAATTAACTTTGTAAGTTATAAGGTAGTGATTTTACAATTTATTAATATTATGGATTACAGAAGACAAAAATTACAAACAGTGAAATAAATAAAACTTCTTTTAGTCTTAAATACAAAGCAGATAATTTGGATGCTGATCCATACTATGAAACTATCAATGAGATATTGAGCAAGATAATCACAAAGGATAAAATGAATTTGATATAAATCTGCATGAGATACATTGATTCATTTTATCTTTCAAGTTCAGCAGCAACACAAAAATCAGCAAAAAAGTGGGGTTTTTCCCCCTTTATAAAAAAGGAGAAAAAACTAAATTATATACAGTGCAAAAATATCGAACCAGTATATAACAAGAATTTAGAGTTAGAACAAAAATAGAGAAAAGACAACTGGCATATATCTGGAAAGTCATGGATTTATCACTCAATTGCAAAATTTTTTGGCTTTCAAACTCCAAAAAGAAAACTCAGTATTGCGAAGATTAGGAATATGATACTTATATAACATGTCATTGACCAATTTTGCCACAAATAAAGCACTACCAAATATA
Organism: Trichonephila clavipes; assembly: GCA_019973935.1. NCBI lineage: Eukaryota > Metazoa > Arthropoda > Arachnida > Araneae > Nephilidae > Trichonephila > Trichonephila clavipes. Next base: position 279,148 of record BMAU01020600.1, read on the forward strand.
AAAATTCACCAAATTTAGTTATCATTTCTGCTCATGCCCAAAAACAAATTCCCGCACATGGTCCTTCCTTATTAAAATGTCAACAAATAAAATTTAAAATAAAAAAAAAACATGTACACTTGCAATAAATGAAAAATATATTAACTAAAATTATTCAGGTGGTCAAAACACCACAACTGAAATCAAAATTGCAACAGAAGTATCTTCAAACAAATTATGCCATGTAAATTTGTACAAGCATGAATCTAAATGTTGTCGTTCAGATTCGCAGTTCCTTGTTTTGCGATTTTGCTACACCAAAGAGTCCTTTGGGTAATAATGTAATAGACCATATTTTTTAAAAATATTCCATTGCATTCTCTACCATAGAAAAAATTATACCAAATTTTAATTATTTTTCCCAACAAAAAAAAGAAAAGAATGTTACAAAGTATACACAATATTATTATTCTTGAGCATACACAATCAAGAATATTGTGTTTGAACACTTGTGGGAACAATACTACCCATAAAGAAAAGTTATAATTTTTGATCATGTATAAACTAGACCAGGGGTGAACTCAACCTCTTTTCCCGCTGGGTCGCATACAAATTATATGTATTTCACAGTGGGCCGCATACACATGACAATTATTTCATGTGGGCTGCAATATGCGGATAGTGGAAAAAGCAAACTATAACACTAAAGCAACATTGACAAACAAAATTGATCAAAATATTAAAACTCATTTTTGGCTTTTATTTTAATACTATATTAACTTTTCTATCTAACACACAAAAACATTCATTTTTATGAATTTTTACTGAGTTATGGGATTTCTATTTACTTTCATCTATGACCAAGCCTCTTGCTTACATTCTACTATTTAAGAAAAAAAAATTGATACATTTGATTGCTTGATTGATAGAACATCCTGTTGAATTTTTTGTACATTGATCTCCAATAATTTAATTTCTTAGTGCTATGAGCCATGACTGGGCCACTCAAAATAGGCCAGCAGGCCGCAGGTTGAGTATCACTGAACTAGATTGTTGCATTTGAACATGAGCAGTATGGATTAATTGCAAGTCACAACATTTGGCAATGTATTTGATTTGAAGAAATTGATCAATGGCATAATACATAAATTACCAAATATATATAGATATGTGAAGACAACAAAAAAAATAATCATGGAAACATGTATGTATTAGATACATATATTGATATTCTGTGTAGTGAATGGTATGAAAAATAAAGACTTAGTACATTCTTAAGTGCATCTTTATATTATTTCCAAGTAATTCATAATATCCCTCAAAAATTAGTTTACACACTACATTAAAAAATAAAGCATGGACAATATTAAATTGCGATTTTTTTATGTTACATATATATTAAAATACAGAAAGTCTGAAATTGCTTAAAATTTTTTTCAAATAATACTCTTTACAATTTTTTGAAAAATTAATTTTAAAATGCTAAAGATACTTTGAAATGAAAATTTTTACTTAGTTAAATTTTTTTATCATTTAATAGTTTTTAACTTTTGGATCTGACTGATTCAGCCCATCTGGATTACGTATTTATATATTTAATAGTTAAATTCAACTGCACATATTTTTAATAATTTATACAATAGCCAACAATTTCAAAAAAGATCATTTTCAGCTTATATATAAACACAATAGAAGATAAAACCCATTTTAAGTTAAGGCAAAAAGAAAATATGGGGAAATAATTCAAAAATAAAAAAAATGTGACTAATTGTAGATTTTACATTCTTTATTGCTAAAGTAGAGTAGACTTAAGATTAATAGAAATTTGCAACTCAAAAAGGTGACTCATGACACGATCAGTATTTTACTGGATGTAATACTTTTTCAGGACAATTAATTAAATTTTAATTAGGGCAAAATTTTAAAGGATGTTTTATTTTTTTCTGTACAATAATTAAATGCATTAATTCATTTTATTCTTAAACATTATCATAAAGCTCATCACCCTTTACATAGCTGAAAAAAGCCATCCATTTAGAGTTATGATGCTTTGAATGCTTTTTTAGATCTGTTGTGCCACTACAAGGAAGAATGCTTTACTACCAATCTTGCAAACTGTATGCTGTTCCATGTCAGCATTCTATTGACAGATCACATCTTCCGAACTCAAGAAATAGTGGTTGCCGAGGCATGATATACATTTATGCTTTTTAGCATTCCCCTCATCCTGGGGATTTCATACTCTAATCACCATTTTCAGATTGTTTGAAAACCCAATTTCTTTTAACAGAAAGATGCTTTTTACTCCAGGAGTCTTCCACAATTATTTTCTTGTAGTCACTGAAATAGCCTTCCACTTACATTTATCATACTTAATGATCAATATATTATTCCCTATAAATGTATCATTAAATCAAGAGCTAATTGTTGGTTGCAACACATAATATATATTATAGAAAATTCTAATTAGTCACAATCAAGTCCATTTTATATCAAATGAGCCCATGTGTTGTATCTGAGCTTTGAACGGTCATTCAGCAAGTTTTTGGCCAATATTTGGTTAACAATTTTATCATGGCTCATTTTGAGAATAGAGCTTATATTATGAGCTACCTGAAAAATCTTGCTCGGGTTTAATTTTCAATTGTCTTTTTATGGGAAAAACATTGCACGTATCATTATTAGGAGAATTAAAAAGAAGAAGTTAACTTTAAAGATAAAGTATTTTAAGTTTCAAAGAAACTAATAATTTTTGTACACTTAAAAATTATTACTATAAATCATAATTACTTAAGAGTTTAGTATTTGTTGTGTTTTAGCACATTTTACTTCTGATTCGTATTTTATTCAAAATCAATTCTTATTTATCTTTTTTCAAAACCTAAATATCTACATTATTAAAATTCGTAGGTAAACAAACGTATCTATCTATGTCTCTACGTGTGTCTATCTTCTCACAAACCGCATGACACAAACTCGCCGAAGGTACCAAAAGATCTTGAATGATCCGAGGAATCCGTTTTGACTATTTATATTTCGATATTGCAATTAATTAAAAACTTTTGTTTTACTCCTGCTTGTTGGTTCTACCGCCAAACAGAATGAAAAACCTGGAGATTTTTTTATCCCGACGTTTTTAAAACACAATCTAATTTTTTTTTATAAGACTCAGACAAAAAATTATAACAGAATCGGAAAGATAATTTACATAGCCACGATACAGTATAATTTATTTTACAAAATAATGATATTTTCTATTTTTTACGGTTTTTTCTAAAATGAGTCAAAATTTATATGCTTATATGAAAATGATTTCTCAATCATTCAGTTTGCGTTTCTTTCGTGTTGATGAAATAATATTCTACACTAAAAAAGTTCATGATTTTCTCTTTTAAAATCAGTTATTTAAAAAAATAAAATGTCAAAAACTTTTTTTTCTACGATCTTTCAAAAATTACTCAAAATTTTATTTAAATACTTAATAACTTCTTTATTTATAAAAATAATCTCACGAAACTTTTTTCCCATGTGTAGAGCGATATTATCCGTAATCTGTACAAAGATTGAAAAAATTACTTAAAAATTACGGTTTTTTAAAAAAAATTTGTGTTTTTCGTTTTTTTCCCTTTATGCGAGAAATATCTAAGCATGATTTTTGTTACAATTTTTGTTTAAAAAATGCAGTTAGGCATTAACTTAAAATTGAAGCCCTAAAAAAATTAAAACTTTAACAAATAACGTAATTTTACAATAGCCAAGGGTTTGGAAGTGAAAACCTGTTTGGTGCCAAATGAGTCTTTTCCCCTGTGCCTGTCACGTTTGATGAAAGGTTACACTTGAAAAAAAGATGACTATAAAATTGAAAATCACCAGATTTGACGAAATTGAATATCTCTTCCTTTTATTTTAAAGGTCTTTTCACTCCTTTTTTTCCGAGAATTTTGTGGGGCGATCAGCAGAGCACTTGATTACTAACGTTTGTACCAAGGTTCAAAACAATATCATCGCTTAATTTTTATGATTTTTAAAAAAATACTCAACATTTTATTCGCCCATTTAATAACTTTGCCAGCAATTTTTTAATTGGAAAGATTATTTATTTCGTCATGATACAGTATGTTATTTTTACAAAACAACGATACTTTACATAGTTTATGATTTTTTCTAAAATGAATCAATATTGATGTGTTTGTATGAAAATGATTTTTTAAAAACTCATACTTTGATCTTTTAGAGTTAGGGATTTAAAAAATAAAATGCCAAAAACTTTTTTTTAACGAATTTTTAAAAAATACTCAAATTTTAGATACTTAATAACTATTTATCAAATTCAAATTTTTTATAACTTCTTGATTTATAAAAATAATTGCATTAAACTTTTTTCCCGTGTATCGAACATTTAAAAAAAGGCTCACTATTTTAATTCAACATTTAATATAGTTGAGAAATTTTGTAATTTTAAAAATTTCTACTTTTTTCAACATACAACTATTTTTAAACAGTACATTTTCGTTTCCGGGGCCTAAAAAGTTGCAAAGTGAGTGAGTGAATACTAAAGTCCTACTGTTAACTTACTCGGGAGCTTTTGGCAACGCACCTCGACATTTTGAACCATTGTCGAGTGACGAGGATGAGACTTGAGCTGGCACCCTTAACTTACATACCACACCAACACTAGGACATTTAAACTCTCAACAGATTCAACAATGGGTCTTCAGCAGCAGCCAAAATTTTAAAAGGGCAGTAATAATTAATCAGCGGAAATTACCATGCGAATTTTGTAATGACGTTAATACAGAAATCACACACACATACCAGGAACGGCTGATAGCGAGAAGGGAAGGGGAATTTCCATGACAATATGTTATGCATTTAAAAATGTTCGTGCAAGGGCGGAGAGAAATAAACCTGTCTGACAAAGAAAGGAAGCGAAAAAAATTTCGAAACAGGGAATTTTAAGTTACACACTCAGTAAAAGACAAAGCCAGGCGAAGAAGGGGGGGGTCATTTTGAAAAAGAAGTGCTGATTTTGTGAAGAAAATGGAAAATTTATAAGAGTAGAGAAAGCCTGTGCAACGCCGGGCCATGTAGCTAGTAACATCTTAAAATTCAATTTAACTTCATAATGTACTTACTTCTAATACATATATATATTGCAAGAAATATTTTTAATCCTTATTTAAAACTTCTAAATTTTCAGAGGAAACAAATAGAATGGTGAAAATGAATTCTGAACGATAAAATTATACATATAACTTCTCATATTCTTAAAATTAACCCCTTCTTTGTCGGATTTTTTTTCGAATTTCTGGTCCAAAAAAAACATTTTTTTTATTGCTGAAATTTAATATATACTCTAGTCTAAATTTAAAAATGCAATTTTTTTTTGTCAGAAAGCAGTTTTTTTCTAGACTTAAGAGTGGTACAACATATTATATACCGTCTACTGATCCCCAGTTTTCACTGCAATGCATCAAGATTTAGGCTTAAGAAAATATACTCTGATACTATATTTATTTATGTTATTGCTTTGAGGTTAATATTTGAGAAATAAAAGTAACACAAAAAAATTTTGTACGTAAAAAAACTCTTAAAATTGTGTAAAAAATATTTTAGAAAGTGGTTTTCCAACCTTACCTTTAGCAAACAGTTTTACAATCTGTTTTGGACATCAGGATGTAAAAACAACATTTATCACAAAACTTAAATCATTTAATTTTGACGTGTAAAAATTACACTTGCGAGAGCGAATTTATAGAAAGTACAAAATGATTCTGTTTTGGTTCGAGCGGGAAATATTGCTTGGAAAATTGAGAAAAAGTAGCACTAATTGCGCCATCTCTTAGCACTATTCGGAAATACAAAAAATAATCACAGAATTCACTCAGGCGTATGCGTAGCGACCAATTCAATTACAGTGATGCAATTTTGTTCTTCGTCGCATGACATGCGACGCCGACTATACAGGCACAAAATTGCCAAACGTATGAGATGCGACGCCGACAGAGAAGGGGTTAATTACCATATTTACTCAAATCTAAGCCACACCCCAAATTTTCAACAAGTCTTTGTGGAAATGAAAAATAGTGTAATATGGTTTTAGAACCTGTAATTGTTCTAACTGTCCCATCCAATGCATTTTTTAAATTCGATTCTGAGCTGCACCTGATTTTCAATAGCTTTAATATTGGAAAAAAAAGTGCGGCTTAGATTCGAATAAGTATGGTATGTTTTCTGACACTTTTTCCCTCTTTAATTTTTTTTAAAGTACACCAGAATTTTTAAGGAATTCAGAATTATTCATTAGATAAACATTATTAGGTCACCAAAATAAAGGAAATTAAAGTTCTTTTTATTCAACTTATTTTAATGATCTTTAAGCTAATTTTTACTGAAATGTATGAACAAGCTTTAAAAAAACCAATGCAAAAATGCAATCAATACACAGAGTTAACAGAATGTTATGGCAAAGTACGTAAGGAGATAGAGTTGAAAATAATCAAAATTCACAATACTGATCTATTACATAAAAATTCCAAGCTTTGCTTTTCCCCCCTTTCCCTCCCCTGAGCAAAGCTACTTTTTGACTTTATAGGTATATTTGTTTTCATTATTTTGCAACAAATAAAAATCCAATTTTGTACTAGCATAGTGTTTCATAAATAATATATTATATATATGAAGATTATTTTTAAGGTTTGAATGCATAAAGTTTTACTAATTTTGCATCCTTCTAAAAACAAAACAAAAAAATGTGTGTTCCAGTGGTTTCTCAAATTCCTGGCACAAAATAAAATGTGAAGCCATAGAGGCAGAGTTCATAAAGTTCATATAGTAAATTATAACGATAAAAAATAGATATATAATTACAATCTATGCCAGCTAAATTTCCACAGGTCTCAGCTAGTTTCTTTGCAGCAGAAATAATACTATTCCTCTGGAGAGCATCTTGAATACCTCTATAATAAATAAACAAATACATGCATAAATTACTTTATATATTCAAAGCATTATAAATACAGGAATACTTTTTTTTTACTGTGCCTGCCAACAATTTCCTGTTTGTCAGATGTTTCCAACAATTTCCTGTTTGTCAGATTGGGAATAAGGTTAAGAACCCCTGCTCTAGAAGAAGCTGGCTTCTAGAACTTATTTGTCAAAAAATGAGCAATCTCATCCAAGCAATGAAGCATCAAAAGATCAAATTACCTTAAGATAGAATGAAATGCATTTGATGTTTTAAAATGTAGGAGGAGTGTGGAGGGGGGGGGATTTTTTAAAGATCATTTTGAAAAGCAAAATATAGCCTTTAAAGCTTTATAGTTATCAAATAATGAGAATCACATCATCCTACAAGACTTTCTAATTTTTGTATATATATAATGACAATTAATTTTCTTCTCCCAAATACCACATCTATAGTGCAACCTATGGATTAAGTGGTTGTAAAATCCTTTAAGGGATTTTATTTGCAACAGATGTTTCATAGACAATCCAAACAACCTTAGATGAAAATGCCCCTTTGATCACATTTTAGAAAAATTTCAATTTTCTACATGCTATGTAGAATATTGGATATGCATAGAATAAAGTGAACAAAAATCATGAAGAAATATGTTTTGCCTCATTGAAATAATGATTTTTTCAGATTTGATCTTCAAATAGATAAAATCTTAGCAGATGTAAAACTAAAACAGGATTTGGGCTTCAACTCACTGGATGCTCTCCACGTCATGAGTTTCTTGATTATTGATTAAGACTTTTTCGTCAGCATAGAGAAAGAATGTGCTTATAGAGAAGAAATTGAAATTAAAGAAAACAGACAAACAAAAAAATTTTGCACCAAATCTTCAAGAAGTATTCAATGCAATTAGAAAAGTATGAATTAAAAAAATATTATCCGAATGAAAAAAGAAGCCTTGAAACAAAGCAAATTATATTGTGTGTTATCATATGATGTATGAAGGTGCAAAAAACCTGGTTGTTTTTAGTAAAAAATACTGTTTTTCATCAAGTAAACATTAAGCAATATAAGTTCAATTATTTTTACTTTTCACCCTTCTATATGTGTTTTCATTAATTTTAGGTAAAATATACAAATATTTTTGTTTTAAAAAAATTGATAGGAATGAATATTTCGCTCTATAAAAATGTCACAATAATTGCAGATCCACTTATAACATTACTCCTAATACAAGCATGCATCTCAAGATCAATACACAACCTGAATCACTCTTTAACTGGACGCATTTGTGTAAAGTACTGAAGCTCATTGTTGTCTTGTCTAGTTAATGTACTCAACTCTAATTAATGTAATCAACTCTAGTTAATGTAATGCCTCAAGTGAACAAGTTTTGTCAATTAACAGGACAAACATAAGGTGTTGATTGGTAGAAAATATAATGTTCTACTCAGGGCAGATTCATATAGAATAACCAAATAACAATATTAAGTGAGAAAATAGAATATAGAGAATTATAGAATTAGTAAATATGTACATCTACTATTATATATTTTTTTTTAATTCATGTTCGAAAACAATAAAATATTAAAGACAGAAATAGAAATTTACTGGTAAATATGTGATCATAAGAGTTCGAAATGAATCATTAATATTTGAAACAGAGGGGAAATGGTAAATTATTAAATAAATTTTAGTTTTTCGAGTTTTTTCTACACATAGTTCAAGAAATAAATATAAAGAAATTTACTTATAATTTCATTTTAAAAACTCATTTTTAATATTCAAGATTTAGGTATATAATATCATGAAAAAATTATGAATTTAAATAGCAACTGCTTTGTTAACATTTTCAATTTGGATATACTCATAGCTGCTGAGACATGTTTAAGACGGATTTACATTAAAATGTTAAAACTATGTTACATAATATAGAAAAATGTCTGTAGCTTTGTCAAAGTTACCACAAAGTAACCTTTTCACAGAAAATATTTATAAAAGAGTGCAACTTCTTGGCTGACCTTGTATGACCTACAACATAAATATGTATCATATTTAAAATATTTAAACTGTTCAGAGTACTTTTATCCTCAAAGTACTTTTTAAAAAATATTTTAGGAAAAAAATGAGAAAGGATTAACATGAAATTAGAATGGCCCTTTTACAGGAATATATAAAGAGCACAAATACTGTGCCTTTAAGTATTATTGTCACTTGCAAATAGAATCACATGGAAATTAGTTAGTTGTTTGTGTAGTAAAATACACCTGTAGATTGTTTTATTACCATCACACTTCAAAGCAACATGAGGCCTATTGACCACAGATATTGCACTTTTGAACCGCAGTCAAGAGACAAGGGACAAGAATTTGTGCTCACACCCCACACCTTCATACCAACATGAGTACTTTAAGCCTCAACAGATTTAATATATATTAGTCCCTCTACAAAGCGGGTCTATCGTACCATCAGTATTTGGACAATCAATTTATTAACAACTACCACCAATTCTTGACTATGAACATATGGCTACTGTAGTTAAGTTTGTACATTATATAATGCATCAAATACGTAAATAAACAGCTTTTTATAATCCACATTTGAGAAAGTAGTTTCATTGCTCATAAATATCTTGAAGTGAGGGAGAATAAACACTTTCTTTACAAAAGGAACATACTATTTCTCAACTGAAACAAATAAATTATAATTCTTCTCAGTTTTTTTTTTTACTTAGTTGTATATATTTTTAAAACTGGATACTCAAAATAAATATTTAATCATAACTGAAATTAAATATTTTATTCCATATTAAAAATATTTTGTCATAACTAATTTAAAAGAAATTTATTGAAATACAGAAAAAGAAAGTTAATTAACATTTAAGAAATCAATATAAATAAATACTAAATGATCATACTGTTTCTTACCTTCGTGTAAAAGATTTTTTACATAATGGACATGGTGTACGATAATTTGATTGCAACACTTCTGTAATACAAAATCTAAGAATGGAAAAAATTGTTATAAAGAAACTCTTTGAAAAAAGTTCAACAAATTATTTCATTTCAGGAACTATATTACATCTGAAATACAAGACATTAAAAGAAATAAAATCTAAAAAGCTTAAATGACTAGAAAGAAAAATTTCTGAGGCAATAAATATCAATGAACAATATATTTTTTTGAGATTTCTAAAAGATAAGTGTTGTTTTTTAATGTCTTTGATATAAATATCAAAAAAAATTATATACTATTAATTGCAACTGAATTAATTAAAGTATAAGTAACATTAAGAGAGAGAGAGAAATGTTAAGCTTAAGTAAAGCTGGTGTAACATTGTAACTTTTTACAAACATTTTAAATGCTTGCTGCTAAAACCCCAAAATATAATTATCTTTTAATATAATACTAATAAGAGCTATTGATAATTTAATACGAAGGGAGAAAAAAGAATTTTACCTGCAGAAAAAATGTCCACAACCTGTGGATACAGGGTTTCTTAAAAGTTCAAGGCTAGAAGAAAAAATCGAGTTCAAAAATTTATATTATATATATTGTTACAAATTCTGTGTAAATAGGGTAAATAATTTGTATTTGGATGTTTAATGCCTTTATATTACTATATGTTAAGTTTATTTTATGTTAAAATTGTACTATTCACAAGCAATGCGGCCCCTTACGTTACAATGGCGATTCTATGAGAACTTGGCGGTAGAGTCAAGTTGGCATAATTTTCGGCGACCATTTTAGCGTCATTGGCGACCATGTTGGAGTTTGGGACCCTCTGGATTCTTCTAGAAAGTAATGGATCTAGCCAATAAGTTCACGCTTTATGACACACACATGCGGATTTTTCTTGAAGTTTCCGTCGGGTTTATAAATAGAGCAATACCAGCCACAGTGAGTCAGTGTGATTTCAAGCAGCAAGTAGTGAGGACTGTTTTGATTAGCTCAGCTGTGTTTGTGAATAATCTTTTACAATGTGTATTTTTAAACACTGACAATTGTGTTTGAGTGCTTTTGAAGGTGTGAAGACCTTCGGGGATTTACTCTGAGAGTATTGCTGCTGAATCCTGTATTTAAAGGATTGGATTTTTGATAATAAATTTGCATCGCTCTTAAAGAACTGTTTATTTTCTTTGTGATTGTTTTGCATAAAATCCTCGAACCCCGATCTACGTAACAATATGTACATGTGTTTTTGACCTATAGTGTCTGTACAGGTTACTACATTTCTATTTATTGCTTTACAGTGGTAGATTTAATAGAATTTAATATGTGTGTGTGTGGTTTTATAGATATATAATAAATATATACAAAAGTAATTTCAATTTTTTAGTATGGAGTTTTCCTGCTAAAAAAAAATAACTTTAATCTGTTGAATATCTTCCATTCTGTTCAATTACCTGTTACCATTTTTCTGATAACTTTGTAAATCTGCTATCATTGAGTATAAAATGTACCAGCAAAAAAACTACCAGTGTGATTTGTTTTCATCGTTATTATTGAATTTACCATTTAAACAGTTATATAAAATTCAAAATAAATGACAATGAGATGATGCAAGGTCAGGGCTATATGAAAGGCACAATGTCACTTCCCAACAAAATTCAAATAATTTTATATACCTTGCTAAAGATTATGTTAGAGATATATCAAGTTTGGACCATGATCTTTTCTGATTAATGTTATTGTAGATTATCCATTTTTAATCCCCGACCTTGCACAGTCGGATTATCATTTATAACGTTCATGAAACTTTAAAAATTTCAGTAATGATTACCTCAAATCATACTTGGTTGAGTTTTTAGCTAATAAGGACCAGAAACTCTTAAGAGCTAAGAATCATGAAGTTGCCAGAAAAATGGCAACAGGTAATCAAACAGAATGAGAGATATTTGACTAATTAAAGCTTATTTTTAATGTAAAAAATTTTATACTAAAAAAACAAAATAACTTTCTTGCAAACCAATACACAAACACACTAATTATTAAAAAGATGAGATTTATTATATACATAATGGTGATTTTGAAGATCCATTTTAACTCAATAAATGTCAATGATATTAAGTTTATATTTTTTGAAATTGATTATTGTGGTCTCAATACTGTTATAAATCTCCACAATTGCAGAACTCTTTAATTTAACTTTTTAAAGAAAATATAATATTATACTATATATGCAAATTATAGGCTCACCACAAGGTAGATCTTCTAGCAAGTTAAGGTAACGTATAGTTTATTTTTTTATGAAAAACTGTACTAACAGTAATGATATTCCTTTATAAAGATATAATAATGAACAAATTGAAATATTTAATAAATCGATACAGTTGTTGGCTTTTTCTGATAACATTGATATCATCGCTCGAACACCTACCGCACTATGACAGGCCTTCTTATCTTTAGAGAATGAAGCTCTCAGAATTGGACAGAAAATCAATGAGAATAAGACCAAGTACATGCCTTGTACTAAATCCTGTTTTAACAATTCCCATATTAAAATTGAAGAGCATAGTTTTGAAGTTGTTGACAGCTTCACCTATTTAGGTTCAGAAATTAACAATAGAAACCATTGTACTAACTGAAATCCCAAAGAGAATTACAATGGTCAATAGATGTCTCAATGGAATACGAAAATATATGAAATCAAAAGAAAAACAAAAGTTCTACTGTATAAAAATATTTTAAGATCAGTATTATGCATGTGAAACTTGGTCCATGTCTCGAACAGATGAGAACATGATAAGTATCTACGAAAGGAAGATTTTAAGATCTATTTTTGGAGGAATTCAGGAAAATGGAACATGGTGAAGAAGATCGAATTTAGAGCTCTATCGATCATTTAAGGAATCTGACATTGTTAACTTTGACAAAATGCAACGAATTAACTGGGCAGGTCACGTTATCAGAATGAATGAAGACTGCACCACTAAAAAAAGTCTTCAATACTCAACTAATGGGCACACGAAGAAAGGACAGGCCAAATCTCAGATGGATTGATGGCCTAGAAAAAGATCTCCTAGTTTTAAGAACTAGGAATTGGAGAACACTGGCAGGAAGAAGGCTTCTTGAAAAGGCCAAGGCCCACCCTGGGCTGTCGAGCCACTGAGTAAGGAATGATCGAATTATTTTGATAAAATAGTATACATAAGATTACTTTTTATCCTATTTACTTAAGTTGTATATTAAAACTAAAAATAATAAATTTACAACATAACACCTGCATACTATTTCACACATTTTTTAAAAAAGAATGCAAATATTTTAACATAAATAAAGTTCCATTCCATAACAGTAATCAACTAATAATATATGATAATAATCATATATCAGTTTATAGGAATATACAGGGGAGGAAACGGGGTGTCAAAATCACCTGTGGTGATTGGTATCCGCCTATATGGCGTTGCACTAAAAAAAGATACCTGCTTTCGGTGAATGTACTAGGCAGTTTGATGAACTCTGTTAACAATAACTGTTCATAATCTGCCATTAGAAATTTTTAAAAAATAAATAAAGAGTGATATGTGACTATTGTTGTTTATGTATTTACAACATAATTATTCCTTAGTAAATAAACAAAGAGGCAAATTAAATAAAATTTAAAAACTTATAAGATACAGCTTAAATACTTTATTACATATCTAAAATTATACATTAGTAAGAAGTTTAATATTAGTTTGAATTAACTTGCATCTTAATATTTATTGTCACTCCATTAGACTACATGCTTATATTGACCGGTGATAAGTCCTTTAGAACTGCAATTCAAGGTGCCTCAATTCTTTGGGAAAAGATCATTAGACTACCAGGATGTTTTTCACTATGGAATGAAGTCACACACAATTAAGACCTGACTAGAAATTTACAGACCCAGAAGGGCTTTCTACAGGGAGGTCTTCAGTTAAAAAAATTCACTTGGTTTAAGTCATGTGTGTGTGTGAACCAGAATTACTCATTCCACCACAAAATGCAATGAATTTGAAACTTTTCTGGATTAATCTTGACCTAGGTCTAAAGCAGGGGCGTAGCTAAAACAGAATCTGCCGTATCAATGATACAGGGTCCCAAGATACAGGGGCTCTAACATGTGTAATATTTTGACACAAACACATGTTTTATTAATACAATCCTTTTTATTTGTTTCCCAAAAGAGGGACCCCGAGAAATTTTGATACATGGCCCATTCAGGACTAGCTACTCCAGTGGTCAAAAGGTTACTAAAAGAAATACAGACCTCTCTATTTTGAAAGCCCTTGCTCTTGAAGTATTAAATATGCTTTACCCTGAACCAGAATGGCTTCAGATCTTTACCAATGGATCCCTCCTATTCGATAGCCCTAATGCAGGTGCTGGAGTTTTCTACAAAATTTTATCATTCAACATCCCTGTAGGCTGAGGTACTGCATTTGACAGTGAAATTGCTGCGATTCACATAACTCTGTCCCAGCTGCAGTGCCACTTGGAAAAATTTACAATAGCTGTTATTCTCAGGGATTCCAGCACAGCTTTGTTGGTTATCATTTCGTATAATAATTCCATAACACAGAACATAATGGATTGTTGTCATCACCTTAACAACCTAGTATCACTTAGAGAAAACTGCAGTTCTCTCGTGGGTTGCTGCCTACTATGGAGTTCCAGCTAACAAGAAAGCTGACTTCCTGGCTAAAAAAAGGTGCTTTTATCGTGCAGAAAACTTCTCACCCTATGTCCTTCCATTCTATAAAAAAAATTATTAAAAGATCTATCGCAGATTTTGCTCAGGAAGACCTTTATACCAGTGTTTCCCATAAGCATTGGAGGGCTGGAGTAGTCTAGAGAGAGGTCAAGGTATTAGACTTGTGGCAGGCATATCATGAGCTCAAACCTAGTGCCGCTGAAGACCTGCCATGTAGAGGAGCGATGCATGTTAAATCTGTCGAGATCTCAAATGTCCTCCCAATGGTGTAGTGTGGAAGTTAGGAGAGGGAGGCACCAGCTCAGGAGTTGTCGTCATTTGACGATGGTTCAAAATTATGAGATTTATCGCCAAAAGTCTAATGTAGCTTAACAGTGCAACACATTAATGTTCCCTCACTCAAACCCATAAGAATTGGAAGAATGCTATCCTGAATTTGCGTAATGGCCCAAGGCGTGGAGCAGTCACTAAATTTTGCCTAGCCACCGGACATGACTGCCTATGAAACCATCTTTATAGACTCAAAGTAGTTCCTTCCCAATATGCACTCTGTGCAGCTCTGGAGAAGTCATGGACTCTGCACATCTTCTACACTATACTGCTGTGCACAAGATATTTCTTGCTGAGCATTACTGGGAGACTAAGAGATGTGAATTAATGAACTCTGTTTCAACTTTTTTTTTGTATTGTTTTCTTTTTTCCTCTATACTTGTTATCTGCTGTAACTGTTCAAAATCTATCATTAGAAATTTTTTTTAAAAATATTTATTGTCTTCTTTACTTATTAAGGAGATATGGTGCGATTAATACAAAAATCTTTTGACTTGATTGTCTTAAAATTTTTTTGTTAGTATAACTACTGTATATGGATTACGTAAAACAGATTCTGTCCTAAAAATACTACAAAACACTAACCACTTAATTTTTAAAAAAAAAAAGTTTCAAAATTTATGAAGGGATTTAAAAAATGCTACTCCTCCTACAATAATTGACAAACACACATGAAATTTGATTTACAAATATGTCAAGCTATGTACAGCAAAAGTTGGTATGAGTTTACTGCTAGCGTGACTGATATACGCAAAATACTTTTTTTCTGAATGCTTATTGAAAATTCCTTAAAAAATGTGTAAATTCAAAATTCAACTACTTTTTAAAAAATAAGTAGTTTTGATTCAGAAATGCATACCAACTTTTGTTACATGTACTAATAGCTATAGGTACAAAAATTTCAAAGCAATAGGAACAAAGCTTTTGCAAAAGAAGCCTTAGCAAATAAGGATAAATGAGTTAAACTTTTCTTTCTGAGATAAATCTGTTTAAAGTTTTTATTTGAAATTAAGATGTGAACATAAACAAACAGAAAAGCTATCATAATTCTGAATTTTTTTAACTTAGAGCTTTCAAATTTTGTGAGATCATAGAAAATTATATAAATAATTTAGGCTAAAAAGGTTTTATTTGAATTTTTGACAAATTTTTGTTAGAATTGTACTGGGTGTAAAAACTTAAATTTTGTAGCATTCCTTTAAATGTTCATGAATAATATGCTGTTCATTTCATTAAAAAATATATTTATGATCAATTATTTCAGGAAACACAATGCTGGAATTTCTTTCAGTTTCTTTATAGTGAAGTAAGAATAAGTTATGATATTCTTGATTAATGATGATTTAGAATTTTACAAATTAATTTAGTAAATTTAAATTAACTACATCATTTTCAAGTAGGTTACTTTTTCGATATTCTTGCATTATGTTGATTTAGAGCAGAGGTTCCCAAACTTTTTTGTCTCATAGACCCCTTGTCATGTTTTTCAGTTTTATGTAGAACTCTACATACCTAATATTAAATTTTTTCACATTTATCAATTTATATATTTTTTGACAGCCGGTATAGCACTACTTACTTTAAAAGTTTTATTTTTCTGACTGTAGTTAAGTAGAGTTTAAAACGTAAGAAACACATGAGAATTAAATTAAAATTTAATAATTGTTGCATAAAATAACAAATGTTTTTAATGAAGTGGGATGAATCTGTTGCTTCAATATCAAATTTTCAACATTTGGCTTTAATCTTTTCAGATTTAACCCTAAATCTCCTCGGTTAGTAGAATCCAATCTTTTTTTTTTCTTTCGTTTTTTATTTTGGAGATTGGCTAGCGCGTTAAAACTCCTTCGCTCTGGAAAAAGAAATTAAAAACTTTCTTGGGATGTTCCATAATTTGGGATAAGTAACAGGTATATCTTTTTTAAAGCCAAAATTGTTGACATTCGTTTCTAAACTTTACTTTAAGATCATTTAAGATTCACCTCCTGACTAACTCCATAATGAATACAATATTAATATATATATATATATTATCACAGAACCCAACCCACATGTATTCACGAAAAGCGGAATTAAATAATTGAGCTAAGGTTACAAAAACATCTCGTTAATATTTATGTTTGATTGTGCTAACATCAAGTTTAAAATAAAATAAAATAACTATCTCTAAACATGTTACTAATAATCTGGAACCGTTCTCTGGTGAGAAATAAACATGATTCAGGGCATAAGAAATAGATAGTTTTAATTTTTAGCATGTTACTTTTGAACATTCCAGCCCGGAAATATCACAGGCACAAAAAATAGAGAGAGACATCCTGTGATTTTGACAGGAGCAAGAAGTAAGGGATTAAGACTTTTTTTAACCCTGTAAACTTAGTTCTAAGGCTGAAAATTTATTAATGTATCTTCATGACTATATATTACTATGGCTAAAACTTTCTTGCTATTTTTTTTTTTTTATTCCTTCAGTTATATTTATAGTAATTTAATATATTACTAGATTTATACACATATAGATTCTGTCTCAATTCTTGAGAGATTTTTTTTATTTTGGTCGAGAACCTTTCAAGACATTGTATGATACTTGACTCTTTCTTTTTTTTCTAACTAGCTAAGTGATAATCAATTTCGACTGCAACCTCATGTCTTAGAAAATGCTACATTGTCAAATTTTTGTGATGAGCTCACAAAATAGTGCTTCAGCCACTGGATTCGACCGATTTGCAAGCTAAAATCAATTAATCATTTGATTGCAGAACATTCTCGAAAGGCTTTATGTAGAAAGTATGGACTTTTGTCCACCATAAGTTTCATTTGCAAGTTTTTATGTTGCCTCTGCCTTTACATTTAGTGAACCCTTTTTTGTGTAATATGCCATCTCTAAAGAATCATCATAAATAAATAATTGTAATCAACATGCATTTCTGAATGTTTTTCAGACACAATTGCATTCAAAATGATAGAAGAGCCAAGTTCATTCATATGTACATATAAGTAGTATACATAAATAAGGTAAAACATAAAATTACAAGTTTTAAAAATCTATGAGCATGTGCATGATCAATAAACAAAATTACTTACCAAATAGCACATTCAAGAGTCTTTAAGATGGCTTTTACGTTATTTTTCAAATCTTCCATCTTTATTCTATTACATATAAAAAAGAAATCACTCTTTTACTAACAAATTAGAAAAAAATTTCAGCATCAGTTAAGAATAATTAATAATAATCAAAATATTCAAATTTTATTTTTATTTTTTTAAGCATTTTTAAAAAATACAACCCAATACAAGCATTTATTTAATCAAATATGTTAAGAGATAATAAGTAATGAATTTTCTATGCAAACATAACTATTAGACTATCCAACATAGAGTTTTTGAAGAAAACACTGTATAATAGTAATTTTTCTTGTTTAAGTTGTACTGTTATTGTTTTACTTTCTCTTTGTATTAGTTTTATTAACCCCTTAACTGCCAAGGAAAACATGAAAGTCTGCACCATTTTTCCCACAGGCTCACATTTTTACATGGTTTATTGGGGAAAAAGAAGATGCATGTTTTGTAACCTCAAAACTATTACTTTCACTTTAAAAAAAGAAAAAATGAAAATAAAAAATTTAATGTGTTTAGAGTTACAGTACAATAAAAAATATTACAACTTCGCAGTTGTGTGATATATCCTGAAATACAGTTAACATATAAACCAGCATCACATTCAGTCAGCGCCAGTTTATTCATTGAGCGCTTGGGGCATCCACCCAGGGGCACGGATAAGCAGACTTAACCAGATTTTCTGGTGATAAATTTCAATCCACCAGTGCTAAGGGGGCCCATAGATCTTCTGTGCCCGGGGCCCGAAATGAGCTTAAACCAGCTCTGCATTCAGTGCATTGATAAAAGCATTCACAGCGAATATTTTTCCTTGAACAAACAATACGTTTTTTCCATAAGTGAGAGCGAAAGAAAGATGAAAAAAGCACAACCCACTCAAATGGAAAAACAAGCAATACTGCTTAGCTATGAATTTCATTGTTCCTGGAATATACTCTTTCAAATTCCTCCCCCAACTCTTCTCTGAAATAAGTGAATTCTTTGCAAACATCGTCAATGTCATTTTACTGTATTCCAAAGCTGTGGAAGTAGTTTTAAACAAACCAACACAATGCAAAGAATCATACCTTGGAAGGACAAATACAAACACTGGCAGAATAATCAACAAGTATCAATAATCATGCACAGATAGCAATATTTCAAACTCAAATACATTTTAAACAATGCAAAATACAAATCTGAACCTTTTAAAAAAAATCATTTATTTTATAAATTAATGGAACAAATTAAACAAATCTAGAATTTTTTTAAATGATTTTAAAACAAATGATATTTTAAAAAATTCTATGTTTAAAAAAAGATTTACCCTTTTTCAGAAAAGTAATTCTTCCAAAAAAGGGATAAATCCTTTAGTTAGAAGAAAAATGGGGAAATAGTTCAATTAGGTTACTGATCCTATGCATTTTTCACTACATGAAAATAAGAATCAAATTCTCACACCTGTAATTCCCTATAGTGATTTTTTGATGCAGCTCCCACAAACCCTTAATGTAGTTAGTGTGAATCTCAGTTCTTGGATTTTTCAAGGCAGCACGAAGATTGACAAAAAGATGATGAAATCCTTTATATTTCAGACAATCATGTTTTCCAGCTCTCATAAATCACAATACAGCCCAGCCCTCCTTATCTCATTCTTGATAGATCCAAGGAAATACCCTTCAATTAGTCCTGAACCACATGAAAAAAACACTAGTAAAAACACCTTTCAATGTCTCTGAATTACTTAAATACTATTCACTCTTTTACCTCTAGTGTACTTGCACTTTCTAAACATGCTTTCATTAATAACTACAACAGCGAGAACTCCAAATATACCACATTCGAACCTGTTTTTATACTCTCCTTTTTGTGTACATTTTAAAAGCAACTTTCTTACATGGTACATGCAAAAAAGCTCATCAAATGCATATGAATAAAAATTAATGCAAAAAGTAATTTGAAAAGAAAGCAACAGATGGCTGTACAAATAACATGCAAATTTAATAGATAGCCTACACAATATTATATATGTTTTACCCAATATATCCTAAAAGGAGTAACATAAATAGAAATTAACCAACTACCCAATGTTTCTCCCTCACATTACCCAATATTTTATCACATATGTTGATATTGCATCACGAATTGTATTACATATGTATATTACAGAAGAACATTGAAGAAATTTGGTGATGGTTACGTGGGAGGAAAAAAAAATATTTTCAACCAGAATCTACCTATGCAGAAAATATGTGCTATGATATAGATATTAGGAGAAAAATAATTTTAAAAAAATAATTTCAAAATTTAATATTGCCACAAAGGAGTTGATTTTTCAAAAAAAGTAGAAAAAGACTTAATTTTGGTTAGATTACTTGAGACTCAAAATAATTATTTTATTACAATATAAATAATTCTAAGGGATGATTACTGATTTATAGTAAGCAGTGGGTAATACAAAGTAACATAGCAACATTTCATAACTCAACTTTGTTTTCCAACAACATCAATTCCTGCAATCTGATCCAAGCAGTTTTTAGTTTCCCGCTTCATCATGCACTACAATTACAACAACAGGTTTATATTTTTTATAAAAAAAACTTAATACTAAAGAAGCTGTTGAATGTACCTGCTGATGCTTTTTTACAACTAATTAGCATGTATCCTCTCATCGCAATATATATTAAAAGTACTAAAATGCTGTTTCACTTTGACAAAAATTACTTTTTTTCCATAAAGAAATGCAAATACCTAAACTTCATTTTCTTTTCATTCCCTTTATGGCAGTATTAACATAAGCATTATTTTTTATTTTATTTTCTCGTTATTTGTATGTTCTGGAACATCTTTTTCACAGACCTAGGTTTTGATAATCTGAAAAAAAGCTTTCGATCCACCCTAAAGTACTACCCCTCTCTCATCACATTAAGGGGCAATCATCCTAGGATTAACATACCTTTTGACCATGAAGACAAACTAAATGTATTATCCTTTCTATTTGGACATAGTTTCTTGTACATTTTGTTTAAACAAAATCCCTCAAAAAGAATAATCAGAAAAAATAAAATGAAAAGAAAGACAATTTCCTCTGAAACTAAATTCTGTCATGTTTGATTGAATAGCAGAAGGTAATGGATTCACAGCCTTTGGTAAAGAATTTGGATTAGGTGAATCTACTATAAGAGCCATATAAAAACAATCAAGTGAAACATAAATGTAGAAATTGTGCCACAAAAGAAAGTGGTACAACCCATTCAAGAAATATTTAACAGAAAAAACTGATTTTGGATTCAAGAATTTACTTGACAATGAATCCTTATTGATGGAGGATTGATTAATGAGGAAGTATTTTTTACAAACTGATTTCTAGCTACTTCATGTTTTGATTTACATATTTTCTAGGTGAAATTTTTATGCAGCCCCTGTTTATCACATTAAAAAAATTTTCTGCCTAGTAACTACATTTTGCACATACTTACTGGAAATTTAAAAAGTTTCCCAATCTCCTGTACAAAAGTAGGTTTGAATGTACTTTTAAATACACACCCTTCATATCTTTCAACATAAACTCATTCATCTGTAACTTCTTTTCGTGACATAAATAAATCATAGTTTAACTTCCATACTAACGAATTTTTCATCAATAAAATCTGAATCATACTCATCTTCAAACAAGCTATTCCTTCATACAAATCTTCTCATACAACATGCACTCATTTTACTCCCTCATTGCATTCTCAAATACATCCACCAATCAATTCCATTTCAAACAAACATATCTCATTCTTACAAACTAAACATTGAACATTTTCAGAAATCAAATCTTTAGCCATACACCACTATATTGCATTTGTTTTTCTCTTCTGCTCCAAATCATAATTTTAAAAAGAAATTTAAATCATATTGATTAGAAAAAATACACACCATAAAAATTCAATAACAAAATTTAAAACGAATAACGAATCTAGAAGCTGAAATCATAATAAATTTTTCAACGGATATGTTCATATGTTCTCCCTCCCCCCAAAAAATCATCCTTTTTTAAAACACACCTGCCAATTTTAAATAACAATCAAGGACCAAAAATATGACTTCATCAGAATAATTCTACATTTCAGTTTAAAATTGTTACTAAAGTAAACAGTTTACTAGATTGAAATTATCACATCACAAAATCTGAAAAACACTGCTACATCTGAGACATGCTCTGTTCTTCATTTCAGCTCTTCAATTATATTAAATTAAACAATATAAACATGAAATTATCTAAATCATAGATGTATGAAACTTATTCAGTTTGAAATTAACTATCAAACCAATAATTTTAATATATACAGAGCTCCTACATTTATAAAGACTTCTCCAAAAAGTCAAATATCTTGGTGACTATTCTGTCACAAAGTAAAACAAAGAAAGTGTTATAAAAAGTTTCCCTACTCCAAAAGAGCATAAAAGGCAGGAGTCCTCCTTCTTCCCCAACATGCATTAGTGAGAGATGAAAATCAAAGAAAAGAATTTCCCCTAAATCCTCAATAAATCTTGAAAATAGAATAAAATTTTTAAAAATACATTTAATTTACATGCATTATAAAGATGTGTAGTATAAAAAATATTTTGAAAGAAAAAAGACAAAAAAAAATTTCTTTTAACTATCTAAATATTAATCACAAAATTGTTTTAAATTAAGTAAAAAGATGCATTTAAGCAAGTCAGAACTTCAAACATATTGAACATGTAGCGGTATCATCTATGCAAGCCAGCAACAACCTCCAGACTAAAGGGATTATTTTGGTCTAGAGGTACGTTACGTACTTACGGAACAGAAGGTCACGGGTTCTGTCCTACAGATATGCTCCATTTCATTGGTGACCTTGGGCTTAACTAAGAAAAGTGTAACCTTTTAAACTGTCATGGCACCATCTACCTGCGAAAAGAGCAACCAAAAACTCACTTGACACAGCAAAACAAACTCGTCAGACTCACTTGATGCAACTCCAATTAACAACAGCAACTCACATGCTTGCCAAAACGATATTATTCAATCAGCTATCCACCAACTCACTGGTGGGGGAGTGCATAGCAGTATCATCTATATAAGCCAGTAACAGCCTCCAGACTGAAGTGATCATTTTGGTGTAGTGGTATGTTATATGCTTACGGAACCAAAGGTCAAAGGTTCTGTCATTCGGATATGTGCCACTTCAAACATAAATTTGATTTGAATTGATATTAATGAAAATAAGTAACAAATAAGTATAATGAAAAATAATGCATTCTAAGAATTATCCTGAAATAGGCCATCAAAGATATTTCAATTAACATTTTAACAGCTGAAAGTCCAAGAGGATCTAGGATACAAAAGCTATTCTCTAAAAATTTTAAAAAGTTCTAAGTAAGTGACTCAGCCCTTCCTCATTTGAAAACCTGTCATTTCAATCCCAGAGGAAAAATAACCAGAATTTGTTGTAAATCCCCACAAAAGCTCAGCAAAAAAGTTGCAAAAAAAACTTTATACTCAAGAAACATATTAATGTGTACATACAGTCAAACCCTGATTTACAGAACCCCTATCTAACAAATTTCATGATTTAATTAATTTTCTCTTTCCCTGATTAAAAGGAAGGCAAAAAAAAAAACTATTTTATGAATAATATACCCTGAATTAATGAATTTTTCCACCAGCTGAAAAAAAAATTTTATTAGTTAGTTTTATTTTTTTTATTAGAAAATATTGGATTTTTTTTTAATGACATTCTTTTTGTCCAGAATAAAAAAAGACTTTCTTGAAGGCGGCAATTTCGACAGGAAAGGGTGCACACCATTCGATTTTACAGGTGCACATGAGTCATGAGTGTAATTGATTGTGTAGGTTTTGAATAGGAACAGGAAATTCCTTTCTTACCTCATTCCACCCCTCAAACAGGGAATATTTTAGAATTTAACGATTATGTTACATTAGATTACCGACTGCCTACCTTTGAAACTGACATTGATGAACTCATTAATTTGTCAGAGCCAATGAATAGAGATTCTGATGCAGAAAATGAAAATGGAACTTCTGTCAAAACTGTTACATTTTCTAATGCTTTACATTGCTTGAAAACTGTGAAAGCATATCTTGTGCAGCAGGATGTAAATAGAGTAGAATTTTCTTTTCTGCATAAAGTCGAAGAACTTTCTTGAGTCAGGAATCAAAAGATTGTCAAACATTTATAGGCCAGTATTTTATAGTTTCCAATTAATTGGTGTGTAATAATTCAGTAATATATTTAGCTATTGATTAAAAAGCATGCAATTTCTAACAATGAATACTTTTTTTGTAGTTGCTTATTATATAACTTATTATATACATATTATTATATAATTGCTTATTATTCAACAGATAAGTGTAAAAAATTTGTATAACGATAACGATATAATGAATAATTCCGAATCAATGAACAAAATGTTCGATACCCATAAATTCATTTAGTCAAGGTCTGACTATGTATATATATGTACCTAATTTTTTGCAAAGTAAATGCTTCTTAAAAAACATTTGAAAAGATACACAAAAAAGATATTATTTGTATTTGCAAAGGAAGTTGTGTGCATTGCATATTATCCAAAAATTATGCAAAGTAATATTAAGAACCTTATTTAATTCAAAAACCTTAACTGTTTAAGTTTTCAGATGTTATGGCTACTTACATTGATATCCTTAATGTCCAAACATAGAACATTTTAATATTTAGCAAGGCATTTACCATTAAATACCAGCACATAATTAAAAACTAAAATAAAATGTAAGTATACAAATGCTAGAGAATAAAAAATTTTAATCAACATTTAGAAATATTAATTACTTGTTACATTTAATAATAATAAACACACTTGATCATGATGAGATGAATCAAAATCAGGGGGTTCAACTAGGAATCCATCAATAAAAATACAAACTTTTCACTGTAATCTAAATTTGAATTGTTTTAATGTCCCATTATATCAGTAAGAAAAGCTAAATTCTACATCCAAAATTTATTCTTAAGTAGCAAGCAAACACTGAGGAGTTCATTTTTTTTGTATAGAGATATTTTAAAGCAGGCTCCCTCATATTCCAAAATCTCACGAGGACACTTTCCTTTGGAAAGCCAGCACACACAACATTGAAAGGCATTCTTTACATGAAAATTTTCAGTTGTAATTCAATTAAGTACATTTAAAATAAATTTTGTGAAATGTTTCTTTTATATCTGAGATAATCACACTTCAATAAAACTATAAAAAAAAGTGTTTTCTATTTCAATTTTTTCAATTCTTTTAATTTTGCAATAAGTCTTTACATGCCACTGTTACAACTCCACTGTACCATACTGTGGCTTGATGTCATGGGATGGCCACCCCTGTAATATACGTGGAAAGTTTATAGAGTTCCTGTTCCCCGCAGGAAAACTTACCTCCATTGAAAAAGTGTGGGTGAGCATTGCTTCGGCTTTACCTTAGCCCAAAACTGCATTTAGTAGTATTAAAAAATTAACTTAAGAATTTAAAATTAAATGAAATTAGAGAAATACATTTGATTAGAAAAATTTACTTGGGATTTAAAAAATATTGCTGGATGATGAAATTAAAAGAGTGCGAGTAATAATTGTTCCTAGAACAAATCTGTGCCGAATACTAAGCGATATGGCAAGCCGAATCGTTTGTGAAGGGCTTTTGATCGAGAGACAAACCGCTAGGGCACCCCTGGAATAGATGATGAACTTATTTATAAAATACTATGCAGTACTAATTTTTATATTAGGAGTTGGTGGGGTTTTTTTGGGGAGGGGGATTCATTTAACAAATCTTTCAATTTCATAATTTGTACTTTTGCAATTTGCCCCATAACAGGCAAAAACATTGCTAAAAATTATATATGACAACACCTAACAAAATATTCCTGCTGGTAACCTTTTACTACATTTTCAAAACCAGTTGTGTTCTTTTCTTATCATTAAAGTCTTTTTTTATATCACATCAAACATGGATGAAAAACTAATGAGAACACATTTTAACATTTTTTTTACATGTATATTATGTGTTGTCACTAATAAAGCCTGCTTGTAAAGATTTACGCAGGCAAAATGGAAAAGTAACAAGTTTAACATATTGTAACGTTTACATATATATGGATCAATGAATAAAAAAAATTATTCTGCAAATTTGAACAACATTTAAGTAAACTAGCAGTTAAATGATAAATTTCACACTCATCCTTCCTGTTATTTCCAGGAGTATTATGTTAATCAAGAGATTAATGTCATTGTCTATCTTAAATCTTGACCAGTGATACTAAATCATATTAAGGCATGCAAAAATGCAGTTTTTTCTTGGACTATATTATTTCAAAACCATAAAAAAAATTCATGTAAAAAAATAAGTTATATGTATAACTTATTATATACATTATATATATATATATATATATATATATATATATATTGCAATCATCTTTAAAAGTTTAGGCAAGACAGGAGTATTTAGAAAAAAGCAAGATACTTTTATATTAACTATATGCAAGTTTTATGCTATCCTAAGTATAATTAGTAAACAAAAAAGACAAAGAAAAATTTTCTTCGAATTTGCCAATAGCATAAGCTTATAATAAAAGTACCAGAAATTATTTTTTGCCTTTGAACTGAAATTGTTAAAAAAAAAATAATAATTTCAGTTAATTCGTATTGCATGACATACTGAATAAATGGTATTATCTGGTAAAACAAAAAAATTATTTTGCTATTTAAAACTTATTACTATTCTAAAAGTCACATTGCGCGTACAATCTGATCTATTTATTAATATTAACATTTTTTTCAAAAAAAAAAAAAAAAAAAAAAAGGAATACATATGTTATGTAACTTACTGTAACATATTGTACACTTTCACATAAAAATTATACAGCAACGCAGAAAATTAATTACTAACAACACTTTTAACTTTAAAAGCTACCAAGTGTTTACTAATTTTCTTTTTTTAAAAAAAACACCTTTACATGCAAAATATTTTTAAACTATCTGCATACAGATATGTTAAAGTTTGTACTGCATATAAACAAACTCGTTCATAAATTTCCCGCGAAATTAATCTCAGTTCAGTTCACTACAGTGGTGGTAACACTGCAATCTTGGAGCTTTGGTTCATCTCAGTTCAGTTCAACTTATATTACATACATCGTTGAGACGTTTTTTCGGAGTACATAGTCTTTCCGGGCTCTAACCTCCTATCCTGGAGTAAAGATGACTATAAAGTTTTACCGTTTCCCATTTTAAAAAGATAATAAAAATTTAAAAAGGTAGTTTAAAAATAATGGAGAAGTTACTTATAAAAATTACATTAAAATAGAAACAAAAAGCTCTTTTAAGAGCTCAAAAATTTTCATCGAGAAGTCAGAAAAGTAAGCGGAGTTCAACTGGCCAATCAGGGTGCAGTAAGGAACCGAAGATCAGAAAGTGCGGGAAAATTAAGATATAACAGAAATCAGATCTGGAAAGTGAAAGGGAGCGTTCCTATTCGTCAAGCCAAGAGTTCGGCTAATAGAGTTTATGTAGTTTTGCAAAAGAACCTTCATATTAATTCCCCGACCCACACAAAACGCATCCAAGTCATTCAAAATAAAATTCTTAGAATCATTACTAACGCACCTTGGTACGTTAGAAATAGTGTCATACATCACGACTTACACATGGAGCCGGTCGATAACTACATCACTAGAACTTCTAGAAATGTTTTTACTTCTATCCAAAATCACGACAACCCAGTAATTAAAGCACAAACACTTTTCACGTATCCTCACTCTAAACTAAATTTTGCTTACAAAACTACTAAATGGAATCTGCCCTTGAAACCGCCATAATCACAACAAAAACACTTAATTGCTACACTTCACAACATTCAAATGCATTTGCCTCTCATCAGAACTGGGATCAGTGTTAAAGCTGGCTCCAGCTTCGTTACACCTGCTGTGGCATCTGTAAGTTTCTCCTTGCAGACTCTTTTCCTTTTCATTCCGGCTGCACAAAAAAAAAAATAGCAGCATTTTCCTTCCCACTGCGTTCTTGGTGCTCCTCGAACGCGTTTTGGGGGCTGATAAGGCCTCCTTCCTGCGCTCCTCCATTCTCGCCCTCGTGACGTACTCTAGTTTCGTCCTCGTTCGGCAGTTCTCTTCCTCCAGCCTCCCCCTGCGGGGGAGTGATTTCAGATATTGGTCTTTCTTTTCATCCTTTTCTCCGTGATTCTAGGTATAAGCGATTTCTTTCACTGGCACCCGCTTCATCTAATTTTCGTTTTCTTCATATTAATTGCTACACTTCACAATATTCAAACGCATTTGCCTCTCATCAGAACTGGGGTCAGTGTTAAAGCTGGCTCCAGCTTCGTTCCACCTGCTGTGGCGTCTGTAAGTTTTTTCTTGCAGACTCTTTTCTTTTCATTCCGGCTGCAAAAAAAAAAAATTAGCAGCATTCTCCTTCCCACTGCGTTTTTGGTGCTCCTCGAACGCGTTTTGGGGCTGTTACGCCCTCCCTTCCTGCGCTCTTCCCTTCTCGCCCTCGTGACGTCACTCCAGTTTCGTCCTCGTTCGGCCGCTCTCTTCCTCCAGCCTCCCCCTGCGGGGGGGAGGGAATTCAGATATCGGTCTTTCTTATTCATCCTTTCTCCGCTATTCTGGGTATAAGCGATTTATTTCGCTTGCACCCGCTTCATCTAATTTTCGTTTCATTCCAATCAGAGTGGTTCTGTGATTCAACAAAGTTGGATCGCAGGGAAGGGAAGAAAAATGATTGAAATGGGAAATTGAGAAGTAATTAATTAAAATCAGGGTTGCCCAGAACATCTATGGGTCTTTTAACAGAGAAATATGTAGGGATATCTTGGATAGATGGGTTGCCATGCCCATCTATTTTATTAAAGAAGTTGGAAGCTAGTTTGCGAATCGTTTGCCTGATAGTCAGGATTTTGCATGTTGCTCTGTGATGTTATCATCCTAATATATGTATATTATAAACGTGAAAGTTTGTGAGGATGTTTGGGAGTCTTTCACGCATAAACAACTGAATGGATTTTAATGAAACTTTACAATAGTATAGCTTATACATCAGAATAGCACATAGGCTATAATTTATAGATATTGTGTGAAGTGTCCAAAAAATAATTGTCAAGTAAGTAGGAAAAAATTCTGCCATCTGCAAAAAAAGCCCGCGACAGCAAATATCTATCTTTTATGTGTGAAGCTAACCTTTGCGTTTTGTTTTGTCTATGCCAGGCGCCAGGAACTGTGAAAGTATGAACAGGCAGAGTGTGAGGCTGATTACAATTTTAACATAAAAAATACAACAAAAAATAATATTAACGTATTACACTTCCAGATATAAATTATTTATACTATTTTTATCGAAAAAATAATATTGTTTATTTGCTTATGATTTTAGAAAAGTTCGAGTATGTTACGTTCGCCAATTTTTAAAACTTAATATTTACGGACTGCGCAATATTAATTAAAGTAAAAATTCGCTGAAATTCTAAAGACAAAACACAGACAATTATTCTATAAAAACCCTTGCAAAAACGAATACGTCTCGAATCAGTCGACCTGAAAAAGAATGCATTTTGAACCAAGATTGATTTACGCCGTTTTTCAGAAAAAGCTTTTCGCTGTTTTTTAAATCGTGCTATATAGTTTTCAGTTATGGTAATTTAAGGTCGCTTACACAGAATTCGAAGATTTGGTGTACTTTTCGATTTACACAACGTGAGAAAAAACGATATTTGATAGTTTGAATGACGTTAATGAAATTATTTTGCAAGTTAAATATTAACAGAAAAAAAGAGGTCTTCACACACTCAATATATATATATAAATGTCTTTTAAATTCAACGTAAGATCGATTCTCCCATTTGAATGCAAAGTTGTAATAATAGTTTCCATTAAGCACAAGGCGATAATTTAAAATTTAAATACTATTCATAGTGGATAAAAAATATTAAAACAAATTTACAGTTCAAAAGATAATATCGAAATACAAAACAAACTTAGTTGAAAAAGACCAAGTGTAGAACACCCATTTCACTAAACTTGAAGAGTGGTGGATAGTTAGGGGGGAATATTATAAACCTATAACAAAACTACAATAAGATTGATACTGGATGTATATCGAAGGTTTTATAAGTCTGTCAATGCATAATTCTAAACCTTTCAAGAAAGTGTAATAATAAGTATTATAATAATTAGTAAAAAAGGAAGTTTTAATATTTCTAAAAAAATAGAAGACAAAGTAGCATTTTTATTCAACTGAGAATTACTTAAATAAATTTTAATTCTTTATAATATTTTATTTTTTAAATATGTTGTATCAGTTAAAATATACTAAAATTTTAAATATTTAATAACTACTTATCAAATTCAAAGTTTTTATAACTTCTTCATTTATAAAAATAATTGCATGAAACATTTTTTCCGTTTATCGAACATTTAAAAAAATGCTCACAATTTTAAATTTAATACCGTTGTGAAATTTTGTAATTATAAAAATTTCTATTTTTCTGAACATTTAACTATTTTTAAAAAGGTACATTTTCGTTTTCGGGTCCTAAAAAGTTGCAAAGTGAGTGAGTGAATATTAAGGTCCCACTGTTCACTTACTCAAGAGATATCATAGTGAAAGGGGAAGGGGAATTTCCATGACAATGTGTTATGCATTTAAAAATGTTCAAGCAACGCCGGGGGGAATAAACCTGTCTGACAGAAAAGAAGCAAAAAAATTTCGAAACAGCGAATTTTAAGTTATACACTCGGAAAAAGGCCGAGCAACGCCGGGCTAAGCGGAGGAAGGGTGGGGTGGGGTGAAAGTCATTTTGAAAAAGAGTATAAGTGCTGATTTTATGAAGGAAAGGGAAAATTTTTATAAAAGTAGATAAAGCCCTAGCAACGCCGGGCCATGCAGTTAGTTTCTCATATACCAGTGGGCATCGAGAATCTGTCTGAGAATAATACTTTGAGAGCTTTCAAGAAGGTTAATATCGGTTCTTGCTGAATGGCCCCAGACTGGTGAAGCATAGGTGAGAAAGGGTTTTAGGATTAGAGTGTAGATAAGCAGTTTATAACGTCTATTTAATTTAGACTTTCGGCAGATAAGGGAATAATACTTATGCGTTGCGTTTTTAAACTTAGTTCTAATTTCTGTAATGTGTTGTCGGAAAGTGATAGTTTTATCAAGGTAGAGACCAAGATACTTGGTGGCTTGAGACCATGTCATTCTTTGATTTTTAAGGGTAATTTCAGTGGGTTGGATTCTTTGAGAAAAGAATACTGCCTCAGTTTTCGAAGTGTTTAGTGCAATTTTCCAAACGGAGAACCAAGTTTCAAAAGGTGAGCTAGGTGTTCATTGATATTCTCAACAAGAGAGTGTGTTGAGGTTTTTGTGTCTGCTCAATATTGCGGTATCATCTGCATACATACAAAGCATTGTGTTAGTGCTTTTAATTAGATCATTAACATAAAAATTAAATAATACCGGTCCGAGGATTGACCCTTGAGCAATTCCGGTCTTTACAGATCTGAATTGTGAGAAAGTACAATTAATTTTAACAGAGAAATTTCTATTACTAATATAGGAATTAATGATAAGGAATAGTAGAGGAGGAATTTTATAGGTGATTAGTTTGAAGAGTAGGCCAAGTGTGCCATACTCTGTCAAAAGCTTTTTGAATGTCTAGGAATACTGCAGCTATACATTGACTTCTATTATTTCCTTCCTTTATGTACTCGATAACGCGGAGTAACTGATGAGTGGTGGAGAGACGAGGGCAGAACTCGTGCTGCTCCGGAACTAGGATATTTTTGCTTTCGAGATAATCATTAAGTCTCTGGCATGAATAATTTTTTCTGCCAGTTTGCTAAGGACAGGAAGTAAAGATATTGGTCTATGAGATTCTGCTAACTTCGGGTTTTTCCCAGGTTTTAGAATCGGAACTACAACTGCAGTTTTCCATGCATTTGGAAAGTATCTTAAATTTAACATATTATTAATTATGTTAGTAATTTTGAATACTGTTAGTAAAGGGAGATATTTAAGCATTTTATTTGTAATACCGTCTCTTCCCAGACTTTTCCAAATTTTGATCTTTTCAATGAAAGAAATAATTTCCGATGGAAGAGCGGGAGGGAGTGTGTCAGTATTGTTAGTATAAGTGGTGAAGTATGCATCAACGATGTTTGTAATGATTTCGTCTTTGTGTGGGTTCTGTATATCATTTAATTGAAATTGACTCTCTAGCGATTGAGCAACTAATTCTGTTTTGTGTGTGTCGCTGAGAGCAGTACCAGTCGGGCCATTAAGGGTTGTAATCGGCACGGCCTTCCTTCTGAATCGTTCCAAAGGGAGCCATCTTCAGCGTCCACAGAAGTAAGGTGATCCTCCCATACCTGTTGTTTGTAGAGGTTAACTTTTTTTTTTAATGGTGTTTTTTAATCAGTTGAGTTTCAGTTTTGTGTTGTGGGTGTCTGGTGAATTGCCAAAGCTTTCTGGCTCGGTTCCTCTCCTTGAAGAGGTGTTTGAACTCACGCTGCACAAATGGCAGCTCAGAATGGGTCGTTGGTTTTGAGACATTAACGTGTGCGTTGAGAATCTCTCTTGTGAGATCTCTGACTTGGGACTATCTCATGGGTGGAGCTGGCCGAATGAAGATAGAGATTTTCCTTATTTGCAAGTTTTTTAGTAAAAATGCTCCATGTGGTATTTATTTGAGGGTTCAAATTTTGAAGTTCTAGGGAAGTGTAGTTTGATCGGGTTATGATCAGAGATTAGTTCAGGAATAGAGTTAATGGTACTAGGCCAGTTGAGATTTTTAATTAATGCATAATCTATAATGGAGGCTTAAGCCATTCCAAACCTAGTAGGGGTCGGTGGAGCGAAAACATCAATGCTATAGTTAACAATATAACTGTAGAGTCTATTACAAGGATGGCGAACCAGTGGCACGCGATACAATATTTTGGGCACGCAGGCGATCAAAACGGTTTGCATTTTATTTCAAAATAACTAAGTTCACTATGAAGTATTACGAACAAATGCGAGTGATCGGTCTTGAGGTGGCGGTGATCACCCTTGTTTGTTGTTGTCTTGCTTTAGTTCGGTCGTGGACTACAGTTGCTTATAATGCAAAATTTGTCTACGCATAGCATAGTCAATTTTGTTGACACATCTGTATTTTAAAATGTGTGTAAAATTAACGATTTTTAACTGTTATTTAATATGGCTAGTTCAGCGAAAGAACAAAGTGCAAGATAGTAAGTGTAACAGAGAATTTCAAACTTAGTGAATCTATAAACATGGCATTGTTAGTAAAAGCGACAAAGTGGTGTTTGTTTTGTGTTCTGGAACAGGATATGCAGAATATCGTCTGAAAAACGGCATTTTAAAACAAATCACAAATCCTCTTGTCAACCACAGTAAAAATAATTAATTGCTTGGAAACTATTTGGTAGATGACTCCAATTCAGTATGCATTCTTCTAAAAGTAACATCTTAGAATCCTAATATAAGTTATTTGTCGTCCAATCTGCAACAACAGAAGTCACACTGTTTTACTCACAACTATACTGTAATATTTACAACTAAACAGTACAAAAAGTATTTTTTTCGTTGTAAATAAAGAGTTTTGAGAGTTGTTAGTACAAAACAATTCGATGGCACGTCTATACCTCGTTCAACACTTCTTTAGGAAAAATGGCACGTTGATCCATAAAGGTTCGCCACCCCTGGTCTATTACTTCTGGTGTCCCTACAATGGCAACCCCACGAGATATGCTCGGCATTAAAATCTCCCACGAGAACAGTCTTGTTATTAAAATTAAAAATGGTGTCGAGGGTGGCACCAAGGTTTCTGAAATAACTATTGATCGGCGGGATGTAAATTGAACCGATGAGGATGGGTTCGTGATCAATGGGGGTAATCGTAATGAGTGTTGCTTCGACACCTGTAAGGAGGGGCGGGGTGGGAACATGGTAGTGAGAGATGCAATTTTTAATTAGGGTCGCAGTGCCACCCCGGTCGGGGGCTGGGTGGGTTCTGTCGTTCCTATAACAAACATAATTGGGGATTTTAAAAGAATGCTCTTATCTCAAGTGTGTTTCTTGAAATAAAAAGATATCTGGGGAATGCTGATCAATGAAATCGCGTATCTCAACAATATGCGATCTCACTCCGTCCGCGTTCCAGAAGAAAATTGAGAGTCCGAAAAAACTAGACATCATTAACTGTTAGGTTGGTAAAAGAGAAGCAAACTGCTTTAAGCAGACAGTTAAGTTAGTCTGCTGGATTTGTGCAGTTATAAGATTTTTTCATTTCGCTTAGAAGCGATGGAAATAAATTAAAGATCTTTTGAATTTCTAAGATGGCTTGCAGAAATCCAAACTCATTTGAATCGTTTTGGATTGCATTAATTGTTTCCCTATTTACACAGCTTCTTTTTTATTATTTTTAGCTTGATTATTATTAGTTTGGTTTGACGCCGAGGAGGCATTACCTTGTGCTGCCATCTGTTGGATTTTATCGGGGCTTAAAACTTGCGCGAAGCTTATTCTGGGAATGACAAGGGGTAGAAATGTTTTGATTGGTTTCATTTCGTTTACGATTTTCGGTTGTGGATTTTCCCGTGCCCTTTCTGGGTTTGGGAAAGAAGAGGCATTCGGTTGAAAAGGACATGGGGCTTCTTGTATTGCATTTGATGCAGAGCGGGGGTTTTTTTTTTCAATTTTCTCTTTTATAGCGCATTGGCCTCTGTCCTGTGGTTTTCACCACATTTCAGACAACGCGTTTACATGGGGCAGTTTTGGCTGGCATGATGAAAATTGTTGCAATTGTAGCATTGCGTTATCCTATTTCCCTTTTTAAAGGGGTCAAGTTTAATTTGCATATAGAGGCAACTTCGTATCTGAAAGATGTCATTGACATTTTCGTCACAAGTTACCTCTATCATAAATATTGGCAGTTTAGCTTTAGTGGTAAATTTTTTCAATTGAGCTACATTCTCAACTTTAATCCCTTTAGATATTAAATCATTCTTAATGTCTTCAGGATCCACGTCATCAGGTAGCCCTTTAATGACTAACTTGAGTGGCCTGTTCAATTACGTAGTATTCTATTTTTTGTTGTGTGAGGTATATGGTGATTTCTCGGTGATGGTCTTCCGTTTCTGCTTCAATTTTAAAGTATCCTTTTGTGTGTGTGTTTTGGGCGGAGGGTTGAGTTCTATTTATTTATTGTAAGATTAAATTATAGTTTGGAGTTAAGCGCATAAAAATCGGTTTAACTTTGTATGGGGGTGGGGTGACGTCCTCGGAGTCTTTATTTGCAGCATTGAGAACTGCAAAGCTATTGCTCGTATTTACTCGCTCATTTTTCTCCATGGCAGTATTTTTTGCTGTTTTCTTAGGGAAAACAAAATCCTTATCTAAATTTAAATTAGAATTAAAATTTTTATTGGCTTTCGCAGTAAGTTTAGCTGGTCTAATGACCGGGTTGGCAGGTCTTTTGACCGCCTTAAACAACTTATATTACAAGCAAAGATGAAGTGAATCGTTTTAACTAGAAACATGCTAGTATAACTTTATTCCTCGAAGCTGAACAAAATCGTGCTAATTCTGACCACTAACATCCCATCAGTCTTCGTAATACAAATAATCATATAATTATTTTAATAATAATTCTAAAATATTTGAGCTTTTTATTCTTAAAAGAATTTCTGAACATACTATCAATCTACCCACCAACTGAGTTCAGGCAAAAATACCAGTTAAAACATACATTTCCAGAATTCACTCCAAGAATGAATGATATGTTGTTTCTGAGTTTTTTTGTTTAGGATATTTTGTGCTTAGAGGTCACAGGAATGGAGTGCTCAAGAATGTGGAGATGAACATTTAATTGTGAAGAGAGCTACGGCTTATTTGTCAGCATTAATCTTAATTTCCCTCTATAGAAAAAAATATTTCCAATAGTTTGAGGTATTTATTTAAAACAAAGATGATGAAATTTTAACTTTTGGAGGATGATAATGCCGCAGCTTCATTTGCATACCTGTTAATGTTAGAAGAGGGTTTTAATTTTTTTTTATCTTAGGGCTTGACTTAGTTCGATCAGTTGTGTTAGGTACATAACTAAATTGGTACTAGTATTGTTAAAGTTGGTACACAACAAGTATTAGGGACACGTTTACTCTTTGCGTACAGTTTTATGAACACTTAACAATCTAATATGAAATTTTTGGAGAATTGTTATCTGTATTTTCAGTTGTATTCTGTAGTGAATAGTTATTTTTAACATTATAGGTGGTGGAAGAGAAGCAGTACTATAATTTGAGCTGGTAGGCTTGGCTTGTGAAATTTGTATAGTTCTAGGTCTTGGGATTTCCTGAGTAATAAAAATTAAATTTTTAAATGTAGTGAAAATTGGGTTATTTTGAGTTCTGAAATAAAAGTTTTTAGACGTTTTTCTGGGGTTTAAGTCTGTTGGATCTTAAGCGTAGAGGTAAAATTATATTTCTTGATTGAGGAGTTAGGTACACTACAGCATAAATATGCAAATTAATGTAGCAATGAAAAATTGTGATATGCGAGGATATCTCATACGCTTTTCAAAATATTATCATTACCCGATCGTGCGTTGTTGGTGACATTGTTCTACTTGAACAAAAAGTCAGCAATTGAGTTGCTAAAACTTCGCACGATGAAAGAAATGTTGACAAAGAGCTGTCCCATATCGTGTACTGAAATAGTAAAGCTTGTCAAATGATTCAAAGAAATAGATTATTTGAAGAACCTGCCACGAAGTGAAAAAAACCCTTAGTACAGGGTCGAATTACAGCGGTGAAAACCACTGTAAATGAGTAAACAGTGGAATCTTTCAAGAGGAGTGCTCGAAAAGCTGGAAGAATATTGGATGTGCCTCGCTCATCTGTTTTACGAACCCTCTATTTCTACTAGACAAACACTGTCGGAATTACAATCCAGAGACAGCCGCGAGGGCATCATTTTTCGTTTAGTCTATGACAAGAATTGAAAGCGACTCTCAGCGGTTGTTAAACATTTTCTGGACGGATAAGGCATATTTCACACTTCACGCAGATGTCAACAGACAGAACAGTTTTACACAGGTGACAAAGAATCCTCGTGAATATACAATGAAGTAACAGCATCCCGCCAAGTTAACAGTCAGGTGTTGTTTCACCTCCTCTTCCACCGTTATTCTTTGAAAAACTGTGTCCCAAACTGAGTTGGAAAACATGCACAGTAACTGCAGAGTGTTATCCCACCCTTTTGCGTGACAAAGTCGTGCCCGCATTAAATCAAAGAGTGTTATCTGTAATTTGTACTGCATGGCACACCATAACACTGTGTCAATTCAGTAAAAAGATTCCTTTTGAGTAGCTTTGGTGAATATAGAATGATCGGTCGAGGTTGCAAGATCGCATGGCCTTCATGATCACCCGACCTCACTCCGGTCAATTCCTTGGTTGGTTGAAATGACTTTTGTACTGTTCACCCTCCACAACATTAAATAAACTCAAAAGATTCAATTAGTCGAGAGGTTTCTGCAATTTATTTCGACTGTTGCATTCAGCTTTGATGGGCATTGTGAGGCATCTTAGTTGTATCGTATAATGTCATGTTCTACAATTATCATAAGAATAAACTAGCGGAACGCACTGTTGCTCCGTTCATTGCATTGTGGGTCGTCACAGCCCTAAAATTAACTAAAATCTTTTTTGCTTCAACAAATTTCTTACACTAACCGCACTTTATCATAGTTTCCCCCTTTTTTTAGTTTTAACGAACTTTCAGCTCACCCAGTATATGAATGTGTATGTCATTTACGTATCGTTTTATTTACAGTCGGATTCTCATAAGACAAATACAGACTAAGAGTTAAAGTATTCATTAAGCAAATTAGATGACAGTTTGCATTTGAGAAAAGCACGATTAAATACATAGCTAAAATAAGTGCCATATTTCAGACTAAATAAATCTCAGTATATGATTATATTGAAAAGCAAAACAATTTTATGTAATATAAACGTGATATCTTTAAAGTATTCACTGTTCTCTTTAATAATTTGTTTACAGTGAGATGCATTTCTTAAAAGAACAGATACAATTTTAAAACATTATTTGTTCTTCAGTTTGTTTACCTTTTTTAAAGAAAGCGATAAAAAAAAAGAAAGAAAAAAAGGGAAAGAAACAGATTTAAATTATTATTTACCAGAAGTGATAAATTAGACTTATAATAAAATAATTGAAGTACAGTGGGTGATCGGTTACCGAATATAATCCGTTCCAAGACTATTTTTTCTTTTCTGAATCGTTCGTTAACCGATCATCGATTCACCATAGACTTCTATGTGAAATCGATTAATTCGTTCTGGAGACCCTAAAAATTAAATTTTAAAAAACGTATAATTTCTTAGTAAGTTTTAAAAAAAATAATACATACATATAGTCTTGCATATTAATTAGTCCTTTTCATTTTTTGCTTATGGGGCGTTGAAGAACATGTCCAATGTCGATTGCTTTTCTCTCTTTTTCAGGATTTTCCAGAAGTAATTAATAGCATTGTTGTAAAAATCCCCAACCCTACTGACATCAGCTTGGTTTGGGTGCCATTCTAAGACCATTGCTCTGACA
Source organism: Trichonephila clavipes (assembly GCA_019973935.1). Lineage (NCBI taxonomy): Eukaryota > Metazoa > Arthropoda > Arachnida > Araneae > Nephilidae > Trichonephila > Trichonephila clavipes. The sequence continues at coordinate 317,897 of BMAU01020600.1, forward strand.
TCCGCCTACTTTTTCAAAAGATCTTTAATGGCACATGTCGTTTTTAGTCTTCCTTTTGTTTAGAAGGAGACACATTTCGCTGTGTTTCTAGGTGTTCTTCATTAAAAATTTCTTGGAGTTCTGTCGTCAGTTCATCTTCATGTCCCATTATGAGCTCTTCTATGTAATCCTCTCGTTCACCTCCAATTCCAAATCTCTAGCAGTTGTCAAAATTTCATCCATAATTTCAGGGGTGTCTCCCTGATCACCTCCGAATATGTGTTCGTTGTCCAAAAAAATTTTTCTTGAAAGTGTTCGTTATCCGAACACAAAAATCTTTCGTGAAAGTGTTCGTTAACCGATCACCCACTGTATATAAATGCATACACGATGCCAGATTGTGATTCTCGTTTTATGTATTGATACTTAATTCATGGTTATATATAAGTGTTAGGTGTATAATTAACTATTAATTTTAAAACTTATAAGAACTTGATAACCGGGAATAAAATTTCATTTGACAAGTATTGTTTGTTTTCGTTACAGTATTAAAATAAATTCTAAAATATTTTTGATTTTTTTGACAGTGTAAAAAATACATATCTCTATATAAAAAAAAGTTTTTCGGTGTGATGTTGCAATGAATTTATTAATACATGGACAAAGAGCTATGTAATACATGTAAATTACAGTTTTACAGCTTGAGCAATGAGTATGAATAGTTGAATAATTTGTACAATGAGAGTTGGTCCATCATTAGGCGAATAGGGAGTCCCCACCACAGTGACCTTTTTTAAAAAAAATTATTTTTTGCTCTAAAGAAATAACATTTGATTTTTCTATACATTTCTAATGAATTTGTTTTAAAGTAGAAACTGAAAATATAAGAAACAATTATAAACTACTTATGAGTTATGTAGCAGTATCTAAATAAAAAAAAAAACAGTACTTAGACATCACGCGAAAACGATAGTTTTGGCGTGATCGATTAAGTTTAGCTGGGTTTTTGTTGTGGAGCACCTAGCCCGCTAGGGCTTTAATCTCCTGTCCGATAATGAGGTGACTTGAATTTAATTTTTTGCCCTTTTTATTACATGGTAGGAAAGTTTTAGAACAATACTTTTCATAGAGAAATTTACCTTAAAATGGGGAGAACTAGCTTAAATCAGAGTGACAGTTGATTTCATGACTTTTCTTAAACTGTCAGACCCAAGAGTCGGCAGCTGTCTGCTATGATGTTATCCTGGAGGGTACCGTCGCTCCGTCCGCCAGAGTAATTCCCACTGTCTGTAAGGGCAATGGAGCTCTCTGATTGGTCGGAGGCGCGGTTGCGTCAATTTCATGGTGATTGCGAAAGAACAATTTTTTATAAAGTGGGGAATTTGAAGGTATTATCATGAGATACCTATTTTGGTGCGGTCTGGGTTATTAATTTTAGGAAAAGTGTTTTTATTTAGACTTGTTGCGCGATCGTGCAACAGCGACTAAGAAAATGTTGAGTTTCTCAACGTCATTATTGGTTTTCGACATGTCTTCCAGTGCCCGGAAAATTTCCGGGAACTTGGAAGTCAAGTTTTGTAGTTCATTGATATATGTTGCGAAGTTCTCAAATTTAAAATTTGGTGCCTCGTTGTCTTGATGTTTTTCATTTGGTGACCTTGAGGTTTTGGGGGGGGTTCCTCTCGTGGGGCCATCTGTTGTCTGGTTTTGTTACTAGCTAATTTCTGGGGTAACATGTCTTTGGTTTATGGGGTTTTTGCTGGGTAGGGTTTCTCCCTTTTTTAGTTTTAATTTAGGGAATTTTGGGCACTGGCGACTCGTCGCCATATGTCCATCTTCGTTGCAGTTTATGCAGTGCAGTGTTTTTAATCTGTCGGTTGTGGGACAATTTTGTGTTGTGTGACTTCCTCCGCATTTAAGACACCTGGGTGTCATTCTGCAGTTTTTGCTTGTGTGGTTAAAATAGTTACAGTTAAAACACCGGGAAGCACCCGCTCTCCTACGGAACGGGACGACTTCCACAGTGAGGTAATTTAAATTATTGAGCTCGTAAATGTCTTGAGCACTTTCCGAGCGTTTTATCTGTACCATAAAAAGCGGTAGGGGGAATTTTGTCGCGAATCTACGCAACTGCGCGATTTTTTCGACTTCGAATCCTTTTGCTTTTAATTCTGCTTCAATGTCGGTGACATTGGTAGATGACGGTATAATCCTTTGATCACTGTAGGATGCTCTATTGTGTAGTGGTCTGCTTTTTTGATAATTAAAAGGTTTTTAATTTTTTCCTGATCCTCAGTTGTTGCTGGTTGTATTCTGATGTAGCTTCCTGTATTTTTGTTTACCGTATTAGGGTAAGATCTGTGAATTTCTTGAAGAATTAAGTTATAGTTTTTTCCTATTCTCATCATTATTGGTTTTATTTTTGGGGTGGGTGCAGAGGGGCTAACCTCCATTACTTCATCGTCCTCGAGGACTGCGAACTTATTTTTTTAGGTACAAACTACCTTTTCAATGGGTACTTCGATAATTTTTCTTGCGAATTTATTAGGGGTTTTGAAGTCCTCTTGTCCTGTTCTTTTGTTATTTTTTAAGTTATCTTTATCATTTTTATTATTATTATTCGGTCTTTTTAAAGGGACTTTTTCTTTAGCGTTATTTGTATCATTATTATTTTGCTTAGGGTTTGAGTTATTATCATTAGTTTTTCCGTCTGATCCGGCCATGGCACTGTCACTCTGTGTTTTGCTATTGGTATGGGTAGGACAATCTACTACAGGGCAAAAAATCAAAGCAATCTCACCTAAAATAGCGGACAGCTCCTTCTTCATTGCCTCCAATCCGTTCATAATTGTTTGGGTTTCTTCTTGGCCCATGGTTTCTGGTAAAGATCGTTGGAGTTCGAGTTCCTTCTCGAGGTACCCGATACCATTCTGCATCGCTCTCGCTAGATGCCATTTGAGAGATAGGTACTCGCACATCTGCGTATCCGATTGGACAAATTCCATCTTTAGAATTTTGTCCTTAATCACATTCGGTAGTCTCGTCGCGACTACTAGGGCCTCTGGCAAAGCCTCAGGCTGGGTCATGATAGCAGTTTGCTTCGTACGTGCCATTGCTCTTGCTGCAGATTGAGTGGAGATCGATTAAGTACTGGCGTTCGGAACGGAAGGTGCCCGGTTCGAATTTATCCTACAGTTATAACAAAAATATTACTGTCAAATTCACTAAACAGTAGAAAAAGAAATCCTCATACATTCATTTTAACTTCATAAATAATTTTAAGTAATGAATTTTAATGATATAAACATGTAATATATATATTTTTTCTTAAAGCAAGGGAAAATTATTAATTTTATTCATCTAGTTTAATATGAATATGACCTTTAAATGAAGTAAAGGGATTTTTAAAATATTAATGTATTGTATTTTTATAATGATTTTTACTAACATAAAGAATACATTTTAAACTTGATTTTTTTTTACACGAAAATTACTTAACTTGCATGTAGTTCTTTTCAAAATTCAAGTAATTTTTGAATTTGTGATTCATACCCAATTCATTTTGCAACGATGTTTACTAGTCAATCTAAACATTTCATTGTAAGACACTAGAAATGAAAATATATTGAAAAATTGCATCAAGTGACTTTATAAAAGATACACATATTTTCCTGTCTATTCTACATAAAAATTCATTTTATATATTCTGACACATTCAGATCATACTACATTCATACATTTCGATTATCCCTCTTATTCATACAAGACAAAATATTCAAATACAAGTTTTTTTTTTTTTTGAAATATTCATTTAATTCTCAATGCTGATTAAACAGTTTTATAGCTTCATAATTAATTAAACACACCTACTGATCACTGATCTTATATTTTAGCTAATGGAGAATCGAAAATACTTAATCTCATTATTTCAAATCTATGTTCATTTTTTTAAAAAAAAGAATGATTTGCTTACCATTATTTTTTTAATATAGTTTCTTATCATTTATTGTATTTTTATCCAATACTGACTTTTTGTAAAATTTTGATTCAATTTTTTAAGTTGAATACATTTGACAGTAAATTTTGAAGTTATTAATTAATTTGATTTTAGATATATAAGACTTTAAGTAAAACCTTGACAAAATTTGTTTCTATTTTTATTACTTATTTTATAATAATACTCACAAAGAAAAAATACAACATACATTCTTTACAACTGATTTTGAATTATAAAATCAATTCTAATTTAGTTTTCAGCATCCTCGAGTTGAAAAACTATTACTGAACTTCTTTACAAAGTTCCAAGTTTAAATATTGAAAGAAAATTACAAATTCTATACACATGTTTTTCCAAAAAAAGAAACAATAGTTTTCTGAAAAATTGTTCCATCGTTATCGTAAAAAGTAAGCCTTAAATTTGTAACAAAATTGGAATAAAAACTTTTCAAAAGTTTTGCCAATGACAAGCTTTCTCCGTCAGGAACTCTTTTGTAATAAATAAGCATTAAATCCACATATCTATAGTATTCAGTTTTTTTCCTATATTTATGCATTTGTAGGATTAAACATACATATATATATATATCTGCGATTGATTAGTTCCAAGCTCAACAATTATATATTAAGAATCATTTTTAAATTAGATTATTCTTATTAAATATACATATACACTACATAAAATTATTAATTCTACATTTTTGAAATCAAACGACTGAACTAAAAATAAGTCATATACCCTATTAAAGCAATTTTTTGATTTAAAATAAATTTAATCGGCCCACAAAACATAATTCTGAAATTGGCTTTGTCACTTCAATTCAGCAAAATATTCTGTACTCAGCCCTAATTCATACGCTATGTAATTATCTTGTATTAATAGTAAAAGTGCTGCAATTCCAATATAAAATATTTATTTTGTGATTACATTGTCAGCTTGAATTATCCAGACATTTACTATGGATATATCCAGTGAACGTATTCAATATGTGGCCAGTACCACTTTCTTCCTACGATTCAGCATCTGAACGATAAATTTATCTTTGTATCCTCCCCATACTCGCCTCCAAATTTCATGAAATGACTATTAAGTATGGCAAACAAAGGTTTTACTTCGAAGGATCGATTCTGGGCATGCTGACTTACAATTCCATTGTCCAGAAAGTGCAAATAAGATTTCAACTGTTGGAAACGATTTCGTGACACGTCATTTTTCACCAGGGTAATGCCTAGGTCTTCAGCATATGACCAGTAATATCGTTCACAGGTATGTAAATGATAACTGGTGAGAAGCAAAATTCCTATAAAAACACGTATTTTGATTGCAGTGGTCCAGAAATTGTGTTAGTTTTTTTCTATCTACTGCATATCGCATAATTTCTTTTACAATGAAATCTTAAACTTCAATGAAATAAAACTGCTAAAAAAGCTCTGTTGGATTTTTATCTTTCAGTGCAGTTTCCATCTGCTTGAGCAAGTCACTTGCAGTTGATTCATCCTGTGTTTCCCATTTTATATAATGCGGTGATTTATTCTTTATCCAAAATGACTGATGTCTTTTAGCTTTTTTTTTCCTGCTCTTCGTGGTCAAACAACTAGAGCTTGTGGATGGTTCAGGCTGGAAAATAACTCCAGTTCTAACCTCCGGACACCCAGGAACATTGTTTACAATAATCTCACCAGTATTTAATTCCTTCTCATCTCCTTTATCTTCATCAGTTAGTTCACTGGCATCTGGTGGTAACGTAACACAATTTAAACATCACTCTCATCTGAATTTATACTATTTAATAATTATAATGCTTCCTTTAACTTCAGAAACCTTTACAATGATATAACTAAGCAGGGGTGAAAGACTCTAGAAGATAATTTTTTTTTACTCATCGTTATAAAGAGTGCATCAATTGCATGTGGATCGTCGCACTGTCCTATTTAGAGGACAGTTAAAAAATAATTTGCTAAAACTTAGCTAAAAACAATATTGCTCTAATTAACAACCAGGATCATAACAAAATAGTAATATCACATAAAAAAAGCACAGCCAAGTGTCCAAAGTAAAATGAAAACGAAGTTTTCAACCACAAAGAGATGATACAAACTGCGCTCACAAATGCGATGAATAAGCAAGATTTCCAGGGGAAGGAGGAGAGGGTGAGACATATAACTCACACTGGAAGAAGCTAATATATATCCCTACATGTTCCAATAGTCAAAATATTTGTAACATACAAATAATGATTTCCCCATGATATTTTCCATTTGTTCTCTAAATAGGACACAGTGGGATAAAATGGGTTAAGTTCATTACATCTAGCTTATTTTGTTGATAAATTAAGGATTTCAAACTGTAAAAAATAAACAATTTTATGAGTGGGAAAATTAATAATTTGTTTGATATGGATCCAATGAATTAAACCACAATTTTTCACCTAAAATATTAACGTTTTAACTGAAATTGGGATACATTTGTAAAATAAGTAAAAAGGCATAACAGATTTTATCGAATTATTCAAGTCTTTATTCCAATTTAACGAATTGTGAATATTCAAAAATTCTACCATTTCAAATATAAACAATTGAAAATGTAGTATTTATAAGATCACAAAAATGTCATTCTAGGACATTGGCAAAGTCTACAAGAAGTTAAATATACTCATAATATATTCATATGTAAAAGTTCATTACCTTAACATCACTTGACAAGTTATAAAAGTTCAACTTCTTATGCAATTGAATACATAACTATATATAACTTCACTTTTATAAATGAAATATATTGATAATATATAAAGTAATGATCTTTTTTTTTACAGAATCCATGACTTTTAATACTAAATTAAAATGATTAATATATTTTGTAATAATTTATTTTAAATTTTATCAAAAACAATTTACATCAGGATGTGTTTTCTTATTTTGAAAATTCTTTTAACACTTTAGTTAGATAAATAATTAAAGCTACATACATACATTAATATTCATTAAATACATATTACATCAATTTTTTACAGCTGTTTTAAACAATAAAAGGTTCAATGATCAAGTGTGTAAATGAAATACTTAATTTTTTGAAATTTTTATTGCATAAAAATATTTTAATATCAATACATCAAAAAAGATAACTTAAAAAGACACATCTTTAGGAGAACTCAAGATTGCCTCAGTATCCTTTGCTAATATATTTTCCACCTCTAAAGTTTCAACAGATGCATTTGTGAATATAGCTCCTACAAAAATATTGGTTCCCCAAAGATAATGTGATATTATTCTGCAACATCCTAAATCTTCAATATTAAAACCGAAATTACGATATCTCAAGTCAGTTTCAAACATAGTAGAATTTGTTAATGGGCTTGAATGCTAAAAAATAAAACAACAGTCATCAGTAAGTAAGTTTTAATAAAGCATCATTTTTTTTTTAAATATGAATTTAAAATTAAGTAAATTCTACAAAATTCTTGTGTAATTCTTTTTAATGCAGCAATTCTGCTAATTTGGGGGGATAAATAATTCAGATACTGACAAAAAACAAACAAACAAACAACCCATTTACGAGAACTTTTTAGAAGTTAAGTAAGCTAATTAATCCAGTAACATCATTATTCCATTTGAGCCATTCAAGAGTGATAAAATTTTCTCTAGTTACAATGAAAATTACAAAAATTATTAAGGACATGTCAAATTTGTTTTTAATAGTTGTACAAAATATTAAGAAACTGGAAACAAATATAATCAGAAACAAAATCAAGGCATCAATACAAAATAACACTTTAAGTTCTTTTAATAAATTCATATAGAAACTATCTAAAATAAAAAAAAAAATCAATGCAAAGGAGAAAAACTAATTGATCCTTACATTTTCTACATGCTTAAATTCTTTCAAAGAGTTTATATTACATTTTGGTATAAAAAACTGATTCCTAAGCTGACAAAGCTTTTTCTTAAACTTCTATAGACTTTATACTTACTAAATTTTCATCTTTTCTTTTTCTAAAGCTAAGCTGAAAGTTTTTGCTAACATAGTTAGAAATTCTTTGAACTATACACATTGATTGCTTTTCCTTACTTGTTTACATTTCCAAGCTATTATTATTAGATTGCTTCACCTATCACCACAAAGGCATTTTAAAGTTTTAACATTTTATATAAGTTGAAATACAACTAAGAAAGTGAATTTTTATAATGACATATGTATTTTTAATTGAATTTAATTCATTTTTGGGAATAGAATGCATTTCCACACACTAAGTAACATAGCATTATAAAAATAAATAGACAATTAAAAAACTGCAAATTCATGTGCAAAATAATAAAAGCTAAAACGGAGGAAGGGAGGAGGAGGAGGAAAGCAAAACTGCAATTTTTGAAGAGTAAAAGAAACATGTTCATATAAAATTTTTACCCATACTTCTGATATGAAAAAATGCAATAAACAGAAACAAAATAGATAATGTTAATTTATCAAGCTTTATTTTGAATTGTCTGTTTGCTAGCACAGATATTAAAACAAATTTTTTAAGTGGATGTAGAAATATCATGTTTCCCCGTCAGAAATTGAAATTTTTTATGCCAACATTTGTCAAATTAATGTATTGAACTTTATTTCCTAGTGTATTAAAATGCAAAGAAATCCAAATCATATAAAAAATAAAATACAAAAGTAAACTGGCTAAAAAAAACCCCACTAAATGATACTCATTCAAGCTGTAACCCTGTCTAGCATTGATTTATGGTGAAGTTGTGGGGTTTATTAATGAACTTCCTAAAACTGTAAAATTAGAACAGTGAGAACTCTAAAATAATAGGATGTTAAAATTTAATCATTCACTTGTTTGACAGAAATATATTCTAGTATGAAGTTATGTATCAATTACGTAATTCCTACTAGGAGCTTCTTTTTTGATTCTTAGTTTTAGAATGTAAGACAAAATTAACAAATTTCAATTTTGACTTTTTCATCATGTTCATCATTATCACTATCATCTTGAATGTTGATGCATTGCAAATGAAAAAGTATCTACTTCCTTATATATATATATATAAGTATTTTTTTTATTTTTAAAAAAATTCACAAGATCAACTTTGGATTTTTCCTATAGAGATATCTTTGATTTTCTTTTAATCAAACATATTTAAAAAATATTTAACATTAATAGAATATTTACTTTTATGCACAAAATTTTAATTGGCTCACAAATACTGAGAGAGAGAGAGAATTACTGTTGCCTAACATTAAAATATAATTAGATTGAATTTGGTTGCATGTAGAATATACTCGTCTATGAATGAACAAATTTTAAGGTGCTTGGAAAAACTAATTATAAAATAAACATATAATTCATTATGGACAGAAATAAAAATTGAGTTGGTATTTTACATGAAAAAAGCATTTGAAATAGTAATCTCATGATAACAGTTGCATTCTAAAAATCATCTGTCCAGTTTTGATGATGTATTTTAAAATGCAGTACACTGGTTTTTATGTATGTTATACTCTCTCTTTTCTATATGCACATATAATAGGTTAAAAATTCTGAATTCAAATAACTTGTTTATAGGTATAATAATGTAATTTATTACATTTATTAATGGAACAGGCTTTAATTTAGCTATCATTTCAAGTAAATCATCTTCCTATGATATTCTTATATTATTCTTTCAGAATCAAATACGATTTGATATTAGTATTGATTAGTTATAAATTCCTATTGGTTGAGTGATGGTCAATTGTCATTTGATATTGTAAGAATTGAAAGGATAAGTAGAACCGATACATTAACATGGTTAGGTTTTCTTACAGTACTAAACTAACTGTTCATGAAAAAATTTATATGTAGACCTTGATGAAAAGTCAATCTATAATTTTTTGTAAAATTTGATTCCCTCATATTTTCAATGTAAATGTTAATCCTTGTATCTTTTACTAAAATTTGTTTGGATGCCCCTATTTGCTTTTGAATATCTAGATAACAACACGCGGAACCCATTTATCATCATTGGCCATCATTTTAGTGACTTCACCTATCTGTGTTTTGTGTGACACTGGACAAGACATGACTGCCGCTCATTTGGACGAGTGCTCTGCACTGAATGATCTTAACTGCATAGCAAAAAGGTATTGGAGAGCCTGTTGCCTAATGACCTGATGGTCAATGGCCTGGCATTTGTAAAATAAAAATAATAAATAAATATCTAGATAATGCTTTACAATTAATACAAAAAAAACCAATTATATATTGTGGACTTCAATCAAACTACTTTAAACGCTCTTGTACTTCATAAAACAAAATGTGAAATTTTCAGCAAAATCAGTTGAATAGCTTTTGAAGTGATAAGTCATACAAATGCGAACATTGCTTTTTTTAAAATGTAGATTGAAAATCTTTTCTTTTTTATAAATTAAAACAGCCCAATTCTTGTTACACTAACATTAAAAAATGGGAATGAGTTAAATAACTCTGTTGCATTAAAAAGATTAATTTAGCTATATACCTGCAAAAAAGTTACATATTTAGATGAATCTAGAATACAATATTGGAAAAGTGAGGAACTTATTATAAACTTCCCAAACTATAAACATGATAAATATCATCCAATGAATTAATTCTGAGATAGAATTTACAATAATCATTTATCAAAAATGTATGGTAATCAGACATTACTCTATTTGCTTATTATTCAATTGATTAGAAATGATTCATCAAGCAGGGGGAGAATCCTCAATAGTAACACAAACATATCAGTAAAAGAAATATAAAACAAAGTTCAGAAAAATAAATTTATGATGGATTTATATTTTGTATGCAATTAAAAATTTTACATGAAAATTCCAAAAGTATTTATAAGAGAAATTAATAATAAAAAAAAATCATTCTTTAAAATTATTTAATTGAATCTTATTATAGCTTTTTAACAATTATAGTTATAGATACTAGCAATGGTGATACATTAAGAAAAATATTCTTTTGCTTTGATAAGTTTTACACATTTTAAAATGAAATATTTAGAGGAGAGAAATAATTCACTCACTTGCTTATCACGAGATCAACAGAACTACTAGACATACATATTTGAAATATTTTAGGCATGGCTTTTTGCTAAATTAAGATCTTTTAGAAATAGTGGAAATCAAGTCCTGGGGGAGAGGGGGGGGGGCATTATAAGTTTGAAAAACACTGTTCTTGAATTATTAGACATTTAGACTTGAAATTTGTCAATTATGTTTCTTTAATTGAAAAAAGATCTGCTAAAAATGGGTTTTATGGAAACTATCTCCCACAGTGGCTTAAAAGACAATGCTTATATATTTGACTTTGATAATATATACATAATGATTAACAGATGAACTTGGAAAATACTGAGTAATCTAGCTATACTAATTTAGCTGTTATTTAATTTGCTATATTGTTCTTCATGTGAAGTTTAATTAGCAACTTACTTAAAATCATTCAAAATATTAATTAAATTTTGGCCTCCTATTCTTTTAAACATTTTATCTTTGTTATATTTTTTAATTTACCAGTGTGAAGAACAGGTATACCTCAAGGTATATGTATTTATAAAGGAATAAATATACAGTACAGTCCCGCTAATCCGAACACGGCTAATCTGAACATCCGGTTAATCCGAACGGCTCCGCGGAAAATTTTTTTATAATTTTAAGGACGAAAAAAAAAATCGGTGAATATTTCAATATAAAACAGTATAAACCTTAATTCAAAACAGTTCTTTATTTAATATTCATGCACTGTACATCAAGTTATGGTACAAATTTTAAAATGGAATAAACTACAGAACAGAACACTAATGTTTAGTATGAAAAATTGTACAACATAACCCGTACTCCCAGTTCAAATAGTGATTTCGCTGTTACTCCGGCTAATCCGAACAATCACGTAATCCGAACAGGGGTCGGTCCGATATTGTTCGGATTATCGGGACTGTACTGTATATGTATTTTTTACTAATGTAATTTCTTTATTTTTTAAAAAATATAGTCTTTAAAAGTAAACAGATAGAACTAACATAATTTTTAACGTGATTTAAAAAAATTAGTTTAATTGGAAATCTTACAACTTTAATCTAGTGGTTTTTGATGTTATTGAAATGTAACACTATGTAACATTCAGAAATATAAAATAAAAACTAAATATGTATGATGAGAATGTTATGTAAATCATGTATGATTTCTGTAATATACAAAAAGCAATAAACAGTATAGTATGTATAGTATGCATATACAAAAAGTAATAAATAAAAATTAAATTAAATGAATACTTTAACTTGAAAGGCAGTAGATGAATTATTATTAATTACAATTTAGCTGATAAACTTGCCATTTTAGGCAATGAAACAAAATATTACTTACGGGTTTACCAGAATTCGGATGTATGAAATCAGCCCAGTAACTAGATTTCTTTAAATGAGCACACATAGCTTCTGCAGTAGCAATAAACTAATAGAAAATGTTTTATTATTCTACATTCTACCAAAAGAAAATACACAACAAAAGAACTATTTTTTATAATATATAATATAATACTATTATATACCTATTTGGATTATGATAAGTTCATTTATCTTACTTAAGAAATTATGAATTTACAGAAAAGGGAGAATCTACACATAACAATTTAACTCATTACACAATCAAATTGGACAAACTATCATCAGCCCCAGTTATAAACATCCACTATCCTTCACCTAAATAATTCCCTTTTCCAGTAAAAAGTTTTTGTAAACAACAACAAAAAAAAAAAAAACACAGAAACAGTAAATACTACAAATATTGTACTGTACTGCTAAACTGCATAATTACATTTGCAAATAGGTTACTGAATACTAAATTCTGCATTATTTAAAATTTATATCAAGCACATTTTCAAAAGGCTTTAATATCATTAACATGAAATTTTTTTTAAAAAGAAATTTATTAGTATAAATGAATTTAGCAACTCCAATTTAAAAATTTACACATTTCAAATAAATTAAATGAATAAGTGATTCATTCAGAATCATTTTAGAATAATTGATTTATATACATTCACAGCTGCATCAATGTACTTGCTGATAAAGCTAATTAAAAAAAGGTAGGAGGATCTTATATTATTTCTGAGAAAACTTTATAAAAAACCTCAAGTAAAAATAAAATGTTTTGATGATAGAGTGTAACAGATATAATAATACAATGTTTATGGACTTTTAGCGTACCAAAAAGGAGTCATTAAAATGAAACAAAATTTTACATACATAATGACTACTTTGATATAAGTAAATGATTACAAAATCAAAGAAAAAGGATCCTTTATTTCAGAGAAAAAGGCAGAAGAATGGAGGATTTAATACCCTGTTGAAACCCCCTCTAGCGCAAATGCACAATGTGATACGATCGGGCATTGAGGCATACGAGTTCTGTATGATGTCTTGAGACATTTTGTTCCATATTTGCTGTAGCCTTGCCTCTAGATCATTCAAACTCGTGGGAAGGCCAATTCACTGTCCCAAATGATCCCAGATATGCTCAATTGGAGAAAAATCTGGGGATCGGGCAGGCCAAGGAAGGGTAGTAAAAGTACAGAGACAGTTTTGTGATACCCTTGCTGTATGAGGCAGAGCATTGTCTTGTTGAAAAATGGCTTCTGGGAGCCGTTGCACGAGTGGAAACACATATGGTTGCAGGATGCCATGGACATACCGCTGGGCTGTCATGTGTGTGCGTGGTACCACTGATCAATACTAGAGGTGACAGTGTATTGTAGGCAATGGCACCCCATACCATCACACAGGCTGTGGGAGCGGTGTGTTGCTGTAAAGCAAAGGCAGGATGGAGGTGTTCACCATGGGGTCTCCCCACATGAACACGATTGCCATCACTGCTGAGATTGAATCTGGATTCGTCGCTAAAGACGATTTGGATCCATTCCGCAGCCGTCCGGTTTCCTTGTGTGCTGCACCACTCCAAACAGAGGTATCAATGGGTCGGCGCCACGATCCCAAATGTCCTTCAGCCAGGTGCCTTCGTACGGCTCGAGAAGACACAGGGGAACCTAGTGAAGGTGATACCTGTGCCCAGATGGCGGTCGATGAAGCAGTTGGCTGTACATGTGCATTTCTTACAAATGTGGTGGTCTTCGTGATGACTAGTCTTCATGTAAATGACATCTCTTGGGTCCACTGTTCCCAACACCTCCTCACAACACTATCAGAGAGGCCTAATTGGCGAGCTACTCAACTAGCTAACCATCCAGCTTCCATCATGGCGATGATTCTCCCCCTCTCAAACTGCGACAGCTGCTCATATTGTCTTTGAAAACGGCATAATGGCATGTCTAGCCCAACTCTTCCTTTGTAAATGATTCAGCACACTCAAACAAGCTTTGGTTACATGTTTTATACTCCACGGAGAACGACGTCAAATGCCCTCTACCGACTATACATAATGCGCAATCACACTGCATTTCTAATCATTTGCATATCTCCCCAACATGTACCTTCATGCCAAGTTTCGTTACGATCCTGCAATTATATATTGGTGTGCTAATTTCTTTTGTCCATGTGTGTATATAGAAGCTTCAAAAATTATATTATAAATATAAGAATATTTTTTAAAAATACAATTACTAAGGAGTATTTTTTACAGAAATTTATAAGCTACGAATAGTTCAAATTCTTCATAAATAAAAAGGATGTTCACAAAAATGAAAGTTACCAGTTTATACAGTATTAATAGATAAGGAAAGGTTAAAATTACACCTAAGAAGTTGAACATCTGCAAATTTTATTCATACTAAAAACAATTATATATTTTTTAATTTCAAATGAGTAGAATTAATTATCAATTTGTAACAAATGGTTATATTTATTATTCATTTATTGTAATAACTGCTAGATGGCGCCACCAGACAGAGTACTAGCTTAGTTTCGCACTGGTGGGAGACTGTGAGTTGATTCATTAACCTTTGACGGTTAAGGAAATGAGCAGTTTTCATTTATTTAATTCACACAGTATTATGAGTAAGCAGTAGTCGAAAGTGGCAGCTGTTTTCCCTCGCTGTCACCAAAAATGTCACCCTTCTCCCACGATGCTGTAGATAGCTCGCCTCACGCGTTTTAAAGATTTCTTAAAGTATTTGTAGTACACAAACAACAATTTTTACGTACTTTAAAATAATTAATAAATGATAATTAAACTGTAAATAATAAATGACTATAATCAATTGTATAAATAATAATAGTTAATTATAAATATAAGACAACTATTAAATTGAAAGCACTAAATAAAAACAACTAATGTAAAACTTAATGAACTTAAAAATCTTTAAAAATCTTCTTACTTAAAAATCTTTTTGTGTGTGATATGCTTTAAAACATGGAATTGTACATAATGGGGCATTACAGTCTTTGCAATAAGTACATGTTTCACAGCGAATTCTTTTTCCATTGGCATTATTTTTGCTGCAACATACCACACATCATCTAATAGGTTCTTTCTTTTTTTCTGTAGGTGGAATATAATCAAGAAAGTTGCGTGCTGACAATCTTAAAGTATTCAAAACTGTTTCAGCAGGTTTTAATTTCAAATGTCTGTGAGTGTGATATTTTTCAACAATTCTTTCAGCTAGTTTAATTCTGAATTCCAAATCTGATTTTTTATTCCCTTTTTTTCGCAGCTGAAAAGCATTAAAAATTGTTATTTCCAATAAATAATGAAATATTTTCTTGTAATATTTCCTTTGACGAGATCGGGTTAGGTCATAGTATCCAATTTGCTGATCCATGCGATCTACACCGTCCATCACATTATTATAATCTAAAACAATCTTAGGCTTCTCTATTTTCCCATTTTTCAATTTATTTGGGACTTTTATGATTTCAGGAATATGAATTGAACTTATAAAATGAACATATTTTTTTATCTCTCCATCACATGGTCATCATCTTACCTCTTTGATAGGCAAAGTAAGTCTCTCTTTTTAAGCTTTTCTGTTTTCAGTTCCTTCAGTAGATTTTTTCTGTTAGGTCTTAATGTTCCAAAAAAAGTTTTAGATTTCAATGACATTTCCTCTAACTTGGGAGAGTTGTAGTAATTATCCATAGTAAGGCAGTATCCTTTGTTTAATAGAGGCTTAGACAATGTCAAAACTACCCAAGTAGAAAACAAACATTCTTTATTTTCTTCATATACATCTGTGCCTTTACGACATAAATTATAACAGACCACACATATCCACTATGAGATTCACATAACATAAACATTTTGATACTGAATCTGGCCCTTATAAGTGGTAAATATTGGGTCCAAGAAAGTCTTCCTTTATACAGCAATAGACTTTCATCAATACATATGTCTTGTTCAGGTGTATAAACTTCCAAAAAAATTTTCTGTAAGTAATTTAAAACTGTCCATATCTTTTTTAGTTTTGGCTGAGGATGAGAAGAACCAGTGTTTTCATTCCTATCAAAACGAATAAATTGCATAATAAGGTCAAACCTTCTTGATCTCATGAGGTTAGAAAAACTAGGAGTTTCAATTAACTTTCTTTTTGACCAAAACATTCTTACAGTTGGTTTCGTAATTATTCCTTGCAAAATTAATGTTGCAAAAAATACTCTCAATTCATTTGCATTAGTTTCAATCCAATGATGAGTTAGGAAATGTTCTTTGCTCTTAAATTTAAATTTTCAGCAGCAAAAACGTTGGTTTCAAAAACAATATGATTTACAATCTCATCAGTAAAAAACTGCTTGAAGTACTCTAGTGGATCAGAAATATTTGTCACACAAGCTTTCATGCCTACATCACCAGTAAAACTAAATCAGCAAGGAGCGTGAGAACTTGAATGAATTTTACACCACTGTCGAACATTTGAAAAATCTTCCTCATTGCTTGAATCGTCTTCTGAGATTGATATGCTGTGAACAAAGTCTTCATTAGACTCAAAACTTGATAAGCTTTCTGTATTGAAATCAAAATCATCATCATAATAATCTAATTTTCGCTTTTGAGCCATTTTACTTTACAAACACCCTAAAAAATGCGTCAAAATATGCATAAAAAGAACAAGGTAAAAAAAAAAATTCCCCCTTCATTATGAAAAGAAATTCATGGAACCTATACTGCCATCTGTAGACAGTAAAACTAACTAAATTTCGCGAGTAGGATTCGTTTGTAACATAATCAATGCAGAATAATAAATTCGAACAAGCTCAGCTCGTCAGTGCGCTTTGGGGGAAAGTTTCACAATGCAGGTAGTACTCGTTTCTAACCATTTTGGTCAAAGTCTTGCTCCCGAGCTGAACTCGTTTGTGCACATTCTGAAGCCTGATTCAATTGTGAGCTGAACTTGTTCATAACCATCAAAGGGTTAAGACGGCAGATATTCTGGTGTACGCATCGTGCTGGAAATCCTTCCTCATGTGTTCCTGTATTTTGTATATATATCCTAGAACTGTACAGATGTACCTATGTACAGTAAATAAACTGTATTTAGCCCTCAGGTGAATTAATCTCATCAAATAATCCATAAATTCATTCCAGCGAGCTATAAACTAAAGTAAATTATTTATTTGAATTTTTATAATGTACACTACTGTTACAAGAATTACTAATTTCTTTGGATAGATAATTCTGATCATGTACTATTGTCTTATCTGTACAAGATTATTCAAAAATTCTACTTTTTTTGTATTTAAAATATAAAACCAAGATAAAACTTAACTGAATTAACAGGAATAAAATATTATGCCTTTTCTTTATTTTTGTAAATTTAAATATTAAAAGAGTTTCAAATTTTAATTAAAAAAAAAAACAAATCTTACAATTAAAAAATTTTTGTACAAAACTGCTACTTTAATATGCATGACAATTATCATACAGTTGTTTGAAAATATGACATTGGAGAAAAAGAAAATATGAAAGTATAAGACAGTTATTCAGATTATTAAATCTTATTTTTACCTTATCAAAAGTGTTAAATACAAAAATAATACAAAGAGAGAGGAGGCATGATCACCTTAAAAATTATTTTAAACTGAAAAAATACATACATAAAAGAAATAAAACTTATTTCTTCAGATTATTTTCAAATTGCAAAAAATATTAATAAAAATGAAACTAAAAATACAAATGCAGCATTATATTTACATTTTGTGCATGTTTCTCTCGTTCAATCTCTCCTGTTTCACTCCAAGAACTCATATCATTTTCAGTTTTTAGACATAAAGTTATGACTGTGAGATCATCATTATTTAAATCTTTTGCAGGAAACAAATCCCCAAAATCTAAAAAAAAAAAAAAAAAAAAAAGAGAGAGAGAGAAAAAAAAAATATTTAGACATTTTATTTTTTAACAACGAAATCTTTTAAAATCCAGATAACTATAAAAAAGACATTTCAAAACAAAAAACATTTTCAACTAAATATTAACAGTGTTAATAAAATCCATGATGAAATTAATTTGGTTGCTGTGGTACTTTTTTTTGTTTGTTATTCATTCATTCATAATTTTTTTTCTTCTACAAGTACTAAAAAATAAACAGTGAACATAACAGAAATAAAATGTTTAACAATGAAGGAAAAAAAAACAATTTACTGTACAAGAAAACGATGCAAGAGCTCCAATTTAAATAACCAACAGGAATTTTAAAATGCCAATGCTTTTAATAAATTAAATTTTCTATTAGTCATAATAATTTACTTTTATGATACTTTAAAGGGTACAGAAACAATTAACATTATTTGGATTACCAGTGGTGCACACAAGGGGGGGGGATTCTAAGTATATAGAACGTAAAATTTAATTCAGTATTTGTTATTAATGATTAATTTTATTAATTAATGTTAATTATTTATTCAATACTTAGTTTTTTACTGTGTTTTGTTCCCAAAAAACCGTCAAAATCAAAAGGAGCATGATACAAGAATGGTGAACTTTCGACCCCGGACCCCCCTCTTGAAAAATTCCTGTGTGCACTACTGTGGATTACAAATTATAACATTTGATGCATAATTCAGATTTGTTTTATTGTTAAGTTTTGAAGTGCTTTTAAATACTCTCAAGATAAACGCTTGTGTATAATTTCATTGACAGAGATAACTGTGCCAAATCACACTACAACTTCATTACATCATTGCCTTGGTTCAGCGATCAATTATATTCTTCGAACTTGTACTGGAATGGAGTTTATTCCCAGGCTGTGATTAACTCTAATAAAAGGATGGACTGTATAATATCTACCATTCCATTCCATACCATGATTCCAACTTATTGATGAATAAGTTGAGAGGATACATCCTGTTTAGTTAGAATAAAATTCTTTTTTAACTATTTCATGAATGAGAGTGGAAAGTTTGTTAATGTAACATTACAAAGCAACACCAAAGCTATTGACAAAAGATCTCATTGTGTATCTTTATGTAATGGTGACGAACCTCACCTCAAGTGGTATGTCACTTGATCTTGGTCAAGTGAGGACACCTGGGCTGGCACTCCCCCACACTTCAAGTTACCACACCATGCCAATGGGATGACATTTGAGCCTCAACAGATTCAACATATATCAGCCTCCTCTACACAGTGGGTCTTCAGTGGCACTAGGACTTAAAACTGTGACACTCTAGCCACAAATTTGTGGTCATAGCCACTAGGCTACTGCAGTCCATAAACTGTTTTATGGTCATTGAAGTTGTGGGTCTAGTTCATTACGTACAACAGCTATGATTTAGTACTACTTATAGATGAATATTCACAAATTGGCAAATTCTGGTGAACACAGTCAAGCAAAACAATGGATAAGATCAACTATTCAGTAATTGAACTACTTGGTGAAAGCAACTATAATTCAAGATGAAAGGATGTGAAAATGATCTTATTAAAAAAAAATTTTTTGGAGGGGGGGAGATATAGTTCAAAAGGTACCAAAGATGCACCAGCTGAAGAAGCAACTATTAAAGAAATAAAAGATTATAGGCCGAGGAAGAGAACAGTATAATTTATTTAAATATTGAGAAATCCCATCAACCTTTAACAGTGAATACATAAATCTTAGGAAAAATTAAAGCAATATTTTCATTTTATCATCACAGTTACACCACCTGGGTGTGGTGTTGAATGAGGTTCCCAATGGAAATGGAATGGAGTTTCTGTGCAAGGCTGTTATTTTGACTTTGACTCTGTCTAAAATATCATAGACCAACCTACTTTATTACCAGTGAACCGTATATTGATGAATAAGTAGAGTGGATTTATCTTATTTAATTTGAATTAAATTCTTTTACATTATTTCATGACCATTAGTCATCATAAATATTTATTAATACATATAACAATGTCAACAAAAGTATTGCTGCTCTATAAAAATACTTTTAAAATAGAAATAAAAGAAAATGTAAATATGAGCTACTTAAATGAGTGGAACAGAGTGGAAAACATGTTTACCTTTCTTTAAAAGTTCAGGGCAATTAAAGGCAGAACATTCTAACTTGTTCGACATAGACAAAGCTTTCTAGAAATTAAAAAAATATGATACAGAAAGTAGATACTATTGCCACGTACCTAAAAATTATTTACAAATGTTAATAAAAGCAGATAAATGAAGAAAAACCATAATTAAAGACAAAATACATATTTAAACCCGTAACATATTACTTTTTTAAAAATTATTTTCATACAGAGACAAAATTTGTATTCTTTCCACAGGTGGTTAAAATGTGTTTGAATGAAAGGCCTGCAATTAAATTTTTTTTAAGTAAATGAAGTCTTTTCATAGATAGTTAATTATACAGTATTATAAAAGATTGAAATTCACAACTAAGATACATCTGGGTATTATTTCAAACATGATAATGCATAGCACAAAGTAATCTTAATTCTTCACTTTGTCACTCTTGAGTTTATACTCTTCCATTGATCAATGATAAAAACAATTACAACAGCTTAATGATTAAGTTAACACTAGGAATGTCCAGTAAAATTAGAATTACATGTTTATTTTTTTCTTACTTCTCTATGTAAATACCCAGAACTGATTATAAACAGGAACTTTCATAGGATAAGAAGAAAACTAATGAATCTAAATACAATCCACAAATGATATATATATTCTTGTATTCTTCCAAACACTGGAGAAAACAATGTTTAAGCAGATGTTAAATAATTTATGAAGAAAATGAGGAAGTATAAAATGAAATTCCTCTACAATTTCAAACAAAATAGAACCAGGTTTTGGCTATAACTTAACAATTATAGTCGGGCCTCTATTTAACAAAGTCACTAAATTAGGGGGAAAAGTTCGTTATGTGGAAAATTCGTTAAATAGAAATTCCTTTGTTTAATGTACTTTAGAAACCACATATAAATCATGTATCACTAAAAAAGTAATTATTCACACTTTTTTCTCAGTAAATTAATACATATTTATTTTATAAATCTTACCCATCAAAGAGAAATCTGCAAGGATAACAAGGGGGAGAAAAAACACTGTACAGAAATACACTATATTTCCAACTTTAGAAAATAATTTTATATTAAAACTAATGAATTTTAATGACATTTCCTAATTTTATGCCTACAAGTAATTTTAAACATACATTATTTTATCACCAGTAATTTTATGTATATATTGCCACATGCACCCTTGAATTTAATTATGGAAAAAATCTGTTAATTTTATTTGAGTTTTTAATTTGAAAAATTACAGTAATGTTATTGCTTTGGGTGAGTTTTGTACCAGGTAAAACCAGTTCAAATCTATTAATCACCACAAAATGTGTAAAAAAAGACAATTTTAAATATCCAGAAATATTTTTAAAATAGAGAGAAAAAAATCTAATAACAAGGGAAAAAGTTTTTTGAATAGAAAATGCACTTCACTATTTGGAGGTTATTTTATGAAGAAAACAGTAAAATGTTCTTGGTTCCAGAAAAAAATACAAAATAGAAAAATTCGCTAAATAGAGGTTCATAAAATGAAGGTCCGACTGTACAACGTTCACTTCCTGATGAGATCAAAATATGAAAAATGAACAGCTCAAGAAGCCTGATGAAAGCGCTTATGGTTTTGTTTTTCACTATCAGAAGGGAAATATCTTGGAGAAACTTTAATTTTCTTTGCAGCTTATTTCAGTTTCCATTTAGAAGTTGAATACCAATGCTCTCCACTTTTTTAATGTTGTTGTTATATGATTTCTTTGGGGATACATATGAAGTACAAGTGGAAGAACAGAAACATACAATACAAACAGAATTACAAATGATGGTCCCAACATATAACAGAAAGGGTGCGCTGCTTTCCATTCAAGACAGGAATCCTTTACAGGCAAAAGTCCAACTTCTTTTCCCGAAAAAAATACATCCATGCTTTACTCGGGATTCGAACCCACTTGGTTACAAATCAAGGGTCATATCCACCATACTGTGTGTGGCTGTCCAGTCCCTTTTTTTAATAAAATTTCTTTTAACCTCAAATGAGTAGATATTTTCCGCAAACATTATAAGCATCAATTGTTGGCAAAAAAAAAATTCTAAGAGTAAAATTTTGCAACTAAAAGCCTCTTATTGCATTTATAACAATATATTTCGATTTAAAGATTTCCCTAAAAATGCACTGCAAGCAAGACAAAACAAGTGCATGGTGGCAATCACATTTTTTTCATATTTCAATTTCAACAGAGTAACATAGGGCATTGCAAAAACCACCAGTGGGAAAAAAAATAGATATACAAAATTCTCATTCATGTAGGGTTGGATATGTGCAATGGACAACCCCTCCCCCTGTACTTAGGGTGGAGCAGTCCACACTGACGTCACACCCCGTCAGGAATGTCCGACTAAAGGACACACGGGAAAATATGTTATACGTTAGGGACGCTAAGCTTTAGACGTAGGAGAAAGACGTTCTCCTTTGCTGTTTAGTATAATTTAGATATTTCATCCTTCATCTTGTTAAATAAATCATTTATCATCCTTAGGTTGTAGTCATTTTCCCATATTTTGGGGGCTCGACCTTTCTCTTGCATATTAAGGAAATCACCTCTAGACGAGGAAAAATTTTTAACACGCGTTAATATTTTTCTTCAATGGACGCTACATTGCAAAAAACGTAAAAACCACTTGTTGCTGTTGGACTTTATTTTTCTTGGATTCCTATAGTGCGCCTCAACTGGTTCTGGATTTATTGTACGGACTGCTCCCCAACCCCAGGTAGGCAAAATTTAATTAAACGTATTTTTTTGTTTGTTTATTTTGGCTTTAAAATTACTGTATTTAGTAGTTTTAACTCAGAGGGTGATAGGGAAATTTTGATTGCAACCTTGCACCGTCTATAAATTTTCAAAGTGATTAATTTTGTATATTAAGATGTCCTGTAAAAATATTACAGGCGATATTCCAATAATTTCTAATTCGTTGAAATGTGGTACAACTCGTGCTGTAAAAACATTAAATTCTATATTAGGATTCACCGAATTTGACCGTTCTTCGCGAAATAAAATAAGAAATTTTTCTTCATTCCCTAAAGAGTTTAGAATTGAAGAACACAAAGTAAAAATTTTAACCGAATTCTCATTGCCTGATTTTATCTCAGTCGCTAATTTATTGCATTTAGACGTAGAAACAAATGAGCAAAATTTATGCAATAGTATATTTAAAGCTTTGATGAACTTAGATGAATTCCAACTAACATTAAATAATTCGGAGACATCCTTTTCTGAAGGCGAAAACGTAGTTTCAAAAACTATGTTTCGAAAATGAATCACGTTAGACAGGAATTTTTCATCAGTAGGGACAGACCAGCACTCCCCTTTTCAACATCTGGTCAGTAATGCTTCCCTACCCAGCGTTCAAGGTTATTCCTTCATTCCGGCACATCAAAACGTCTCTTCTCTTTGTACACAAAATACTTTTCCTCCCTATTCAAACAATGCTTCCCTTACAGAGATGAATACCCAGTTTTGGACTTTATTGCGGGATATTTCGGCGACTAGTAGAAAATTTACCGGGGAAGATTTTTATTCTGTAAATAGTTTCTTTCGCGATGTTTAAAAAAATTGATTTATTCCCAGCTATCAGTTCTTCTCAAAAATTAATTTTCGCGAAATGTCTAGTATGTGGAACTGCTAAATCATTTCTTTTTTCACAAAGAAATTTAAATACATACGAGTCATTCAAAAAAGCTTTAATTGAAGAATTTTCGGATTCAGTCACTTCCATAGAAATTCACCGTGAATTAGAAAAAAGAAAATGTATAAAACCGAGACTTTAATGCAATATTTTAATTCCATGCGTGAATTAGCAAACAGATGTGATTCAAAAATTGACGAAGCATCAATTATCCAGTACGTCATTAATGGGATTGATGGGCCTCGTTCAGATAAAATAATCCTCTATGGTGCAACCTCATTTTCCGATTTTAAGCAGAAATTACGTACCTATGAAACTGTCATTAAAAAGGTGGGAATACATAACTCTAATTCACCGAATTTTCGTCATTCATATGAAAGCCAAGGACGTGATTTTAAACAACAAAGCTTCCAAAGAAAACCCACAAGATTTAACGTTTCTGACGCAGCTAAAAATCCCCAACGTTGTTTTAATTGTAATAATATAGGTCATCTATCAAAATCTTGTCCTAATCATTCACGTGGCCCCAGATGCCTCTCATGTTATCTTTATGGTCACAAATCATTTGAATGCCGATGAGCTAATTTAAATAACACTTCTACACCACCTTCTGGTGTAAATGCTGAGCATGAATTGCCTTCTCCTATTAATATGTTTAAAGACGTAACAATTTTTGGCCGTAAACTTAACGGGTTAGTAGACACAGGCAGCAATTTAACACTATTAAGAAATTCTACTTACATAAATATAGATGCACCGCCACTGAAACAAACCAACACATTATTAACAGGTTTTGGTTTTTCGTGAATTAATGTGATAGGAACTTTTGATTCTGAAATTACTATCGATGATCAAATTTTTCCCGTTACTATTTCTGTTGTACCAAATTCTTGTACAAATTATGACCTTATAATCGGTTGTGACGTAATTAAACAAGCACATCTAAATATATCGCCTACAGGCGTAAAATTTGCACAAATTTTAAGGCCTTCTGATAATGCAAATGAAAATTTTATTATGACGATTTATGACGGTTCACCCACATTTGATATCGGTCCAAATGTTTCTCAACATAATCGAGCTGAAGTCGAACAACTGCTATCGACATACATGCCTAAAAAAACAAAAACTGTAAACATTGAGCTTGATATCGCTCTCACCGACGACGAACTGATATTTCATAAGCCCCGACGTTTGAAATTTGCTGAACGAGATATAGTAGACGCTCAAGTTGATGAATGGGTTAAAAATGGAATTGTTGAGCCGTGTTCATATCTTTACGCTAGTCAAGTTGTGGTAGTAAAGAAAAAAGACGGGAAATCAAGAGTTTGCATTGATTATAGACGCTTAAATCGCAAACTTATTAAAGATAACTATCCTCTTCCTTTAATTGACGATATTTTAGATTGTCTCCAAAATGCTAAAATATTTACTACTCTAGATCTAAAAAATGGATTTTTCCATGTCGAGGTAAATGAAAGGAGCCGTAAATTTACTAGTTTTGTTACTCACAATGGTCAGTATCAATTTAGACGAATGCCTTTTGGACTAAGTACTTGTTCTTCCAACTTTATGCGGTACATAAATGCCATTTTCCGACATCTGATTTAAAAAAGTATTGTTCTCCCATATATTGGGTGCAGTCCTACTCCAAAAATCCATAGATGACAAGTTTCACCCTGTATTCTACATGTCAAAAAAGACATCAGACCATGAAAGAAGGTACACTAGTTTTGAACTAGAAGTCCTTGCAGTGGTCGAAGCACTTAAAAAGTTTCGCATCTATGTACTAGGAACATCATTCAAAATTATTACTGACTGTGAAGCCCTCGTCAAAACACTAAGTAAAAAAGAGCTTAATCCCAGGATAGCCAGATGGGCACTTTATTTCCAAGAATTTAACTATACAATAGAACACCGTACAGGCTCAAAGATGGCTCATGTGGATGCTCTCAGTCGACCTCCACATTGTATGCTAATCCAAAATAGTGTCCATCTTCAATTTCTCAAAGCACAACACAGGCTGATGACCAAATAACAACGATAAAGACGCTTCTAGAAACAACGCTGCATGATAACTATATCGTAAAAAACAAACTTAGATAAACAAACAAATTATAAAAAACAAACTATTTACTAGTGGTACCTGATGAAATGCAGGCTAACATCATTAAAACTGCACATGAACGTGGCCATTTTGCTGTTCTACGCACACAAGGTTTAGTTAGCAAAGACTTTTACATCCCATGACTTAAAGACAAAGTTGAAAAATGCATTCAAAACTGTGTTACATGCATTCTCACAAACCGGAAACGTGGTAAACAAGATGGCACGCTTAACCCGATAGAAAAAACGATTTACCACTCCATACATTTCATCTAGATCATTTGGGTCCCCTAGCGACAACTTCTAAGAAATATAAGCATGTTTTTGCAATGATTGACGCATTCAGTAAATTTACATGGCTGTATCCCACTAGATCTACAGACCCTGCAGAAGTCATAAATCAATTAGAAAACCAAAGACATGTCTTCGGAAACCCCGCTAGGATTATCACTGATAAAGGATCCGTATTTACTTCCTCCGCATTTGAAGATTACTGTAAAAAGCAAAACATCCTTCATATCTCCATTACAACTGGTCTCCCAAGATCTAATGGCCAAATTGAAAAACAAAATTCCACTATCATTGCTGTGCTGTCAAAACTTTCTGTCGACGACTCGAAATGGTATTCTCACGTACCCCACCTGCAAGAAATCCTGAACTCAACTTTTCAAAGAAGCATCAAGATGACTCCATTTGAGCTCCTTTTCGGCACCAAGATGAAGTCTTGCCAGGACATTGAGATTGTCGTACTTCTTAATGATGAGATTACAGCTCAATTCCAAGAACAACGTGATGCTCTCCTTCAAGATGCCAAAAAGCAAATCTTCAAAGTTGAAGATGAGAATCGCCGCACGTACAATCTCCGGCGCAGACAAGCTCATAAATATCAACTATATGACCTAGTAGCAATTAAACGCACTCAGTTTGGTCAAGGTTGAAACTTAAGCAAAAATACCTTGGACCATACAAAGTTACAAAAGTCAAGCACAATGACACTTATGACGTAGACAAGTGTGATTTTGTCGACGGACCATCAAAAACGTCTACTTGTGCAGAATTCATGAAACTCTGGCCAAGCCAAAAACTAACTCTACTTGATTTCTCCATTAAAAACTGTTCACAATTTTTCTTCCTGTGAAAGACTTTTGTTATGAACATTAACAACACTTTTTATCTATTTATTTATTTTTGATTCCATTTTTATTGAATGACTCTAACATTTTCTTATTTCATTTTAGTACAAATTTAAGTGTTTAGAAGTAGGAGCATCTTGCTTCAATATGTTCCTGTTCCTTATTCCAGATTCTTATTTTAGCCTTGATCTTATTTGTATCGTTAACATAATTTGTTTTACCCCAGTGGTAATGTATGAAATTTTTTCTATTTATGAAATATTACTTTAAATTTGTTTATTTTTTAGTATTTTTGTACTTTTTCTTTGATGATATTTTGTGTTGTGTATAATTCTTTCATCTACTGTGTAACTGTGTACATTTTTAATATTTCATTACTATGTATCTGTACATTTTATCATTGTATATAATCAGGCGAGGTCGCCTTCCCGGTCATGATGGCCGATGTAGGGTTGGATATGTGCAATGGACAACCCCTCCCCCTGTACTTAGGGTGGAGCAGTCCACACTGACGTCACACCCCGTCAGGAATGTCCGACTAAAGGACACATGGGAAAATATGTAGACGGACGTTAGGGATGCTAAGCTTTAGACGTAGGAGAAAGACGTTCTCCTTTGCTGTTTAGTATAATTTAGATATTTCATCCTTCATCTAGTTAAATAAATCATTTATCATCCTTAGGTTGTAGTCATTTTCCCATATTCATTATAAAAATATTATTTGAATAAATAAAAACCCTTAGCCTGACCCTACAAGCATCCATATCTGATACAAGCCTTTTAAGATTCTTAACCACAAACATTTTATTTTATAAATATAAAATTTCTTAAAGGATCAAACTAATAGAGGAAAAAAAGGTAACAATTGATGTAAGTTGACCATATAGATTGCATTTTCAGATAAAACACAGCAAAAAAATAATTAAATATAATAATTTTACTTTTTAAAGTCAATAGAATTTCTGAAATTAAACACCAAATTAATATTCCAAAAATATAACAACCTAAATTGATATTGTATGAATTATCATATATATTTCATTACATAAAAGAACAATAAAAAAACATGTTAACAAAGCTGGAGCTCAAATCAATATAAAGAATAAGACTTGCAGTATTTTTATTTAATATATTTGCCAACATGAATAGATATAATCTTTAATAACATATTCCAAGATATGATTACATTTGTTTACTGACAAATTTTTGCATTCAGTGCTTGTAAATTGAAGATTTATATCCACTTCTTATCCAGAAAATATAGGATTATCGGGAAAGAGTTCCCTAACTACAAATTTTAATATTTTGCATAATTACAAACAGTGAGTTATAAGTAATATGCCATTGTGAAGAAATCTGCTTAACTTTTAGATTAATAACATTTCTTTTTTGCAATAGAAGGCAGCACTGCTGTTGTTTAACTGTTTTTAAAATTTTGAAAAGTGGAAATGGCATCTAAGCAGAAGATTTGTTATTCGCTTTCATTTGCAAGTAATAAGTCAGTAATCACTGTCCAGCATGAATTTAGGAGAAAGTATCAAGCAATTAAAGCACCCACATCTTAGAGTATTAGGAGGTAGTACAACTAGTCCAAAACTAGACCCAGGAGACTGCAAGCCTGTGTGAAAGCAAAAGTTCAGGGTAACCAGATATTTCAGGAGAAATTATTGTAACAGTACAAGAAACTTTTTTATCCATGCTGAAGAAATTGATGGTACATGCTAGTTGTGAACTTGGGATACCTCAGTCTACTGATTAAACTGTATTGAGAAAAAAATTACATTTTTAAGTCTTCACAAATTGCAAACCCATGCAAGCACTGAAACCTAGCAATGAGTTGAAATGCATAAACTACAGCCTTTTTATGGATGAAGCTATGATACATGAACATTTTTGAAATAAATTTGTATTTAGTGCTGAAGCGACCTTTATTCAAATGGCAAAGTAAGCAAATTTAAGGGTCAGAAAATTTCCATGCCAACATTGAACACACTCTTCAAAAGTAAATATTTTTTATGAAGTATTTTCATCAAAAGTTTACAGATTTTTTTTTTGCCAAAAAAATACGAGAGTGGTACTACATACCTACCTAGATAAGTTGGAAATTTTTGCCTTTTTCTCAGAAATGAAAGACATACAAAATTTTATCACTCAATAACATGATGTACCTCTCTGTTGAGATTTTGAGGGGTTTGTAAATTTCTAAACAGAGTTGCCACATCATCCGATTGGTCACAGTGCAGCCAATGATTTGGTTCTAACAGTTACCCTCCTAGGCCACCTCAGTACACCCCATGTAACTTCTTCCTTTGACAATGTCAAAGAACTTGTGTTTATACTATTTTTGACAATAAGTCTGTCTAAGCTTAACATATTTGTGATGCATTATGAACAGTTAACAATGAAACATTACAACATTTTTGGCCAAAATGGCATATTGCAATATTACACGAATTACTGAAAAAGGTCATGCTGAACACTTGTGAAAAAAGATTTAAAAGTGTTTCGTTAAAATGAAATTCATAATTTTTAGCTTGAAGTTCAGAAAAATATTAAAGTTTGTAATCAATTGATTCTTTTCTGATAATCTTGTACCATACAACCACACATATAAAACATACTCCATTAATTTTGTAACACATTCAAAATTTCTAATTTGGAAAAAAAGAGAGTATACTTTTTTTTCAAAAGCTTTTACCAGTCTACAACTGGCAAATGCTGCACAGAAAAGAATCCTAATTAAAACAATACCACGAAAATAACCAAAACATATCATCAAGGAGAGAAAAGTACATAACAGTCATCATTTAGAAACACCTAAATCTCATAGCATGCAAAGCAAATATGTCATTCTAGAAAAGTACTAAATTTTTAGATAATCAAAATCAGAAAAAAAATATATATTTTTCTACAAATATAGTAATTTTGCTTTTAGTCTGATAAATCAATGTCTGCAACAATATTGATGAATGATTGAAAAATTTCTCATATTGCCATGGGTAGATTTTACACATTTTTTAAAAAATTCATTTTCATGGAGAAAAACAAGTAAACTAAAAACAAATATTTTTTGTATTAAAAATAAATAAAGGTTAAAAAATTGTTTACAAAGTGTTTTTGCTTGAAATTTCAGAAACTTTGTAAGCTTTAAGTCTGCAACTTTACAACTTGTCAGCACTAATTCGTTTATAAAATTGATGTTAAACAAAATTAAATTTTTTATTTTAACTTTTTAGTTAGATTCTTCTAGTCATTCAGTCTTCAGATTAGTTAAAATGCTGGCATTTTCAATAGAATTTAATTATATAGGGACAAATATTTTATAGTATGCAATTCAAAATCATACTACAACTTTTAACATTTTTCAGAGAAAAATAAAAAGAACACACATGGTGAAAAAGTTTTGAAAAAACATTTCCAGAACTACAATGTAAACATATTTTATAGATTATTCAAACTCAAAAATTTTTATACAGCACAAAGCATACGAATATTATAATATTAAATATATACAGAATAAATTAATATATAACTTACCTCAGTAGCAGTTTGTGCTGCTTGAGAAAAAAGGCTGTGATATTTTTCTTCGGGTAATGGAATTGATTTTTTCCACTGGTCACCAGCTGGTATGGGTAATTTCTGAATTTTTGTCTGTGAAATGAGAATATTTCAATCACATTTTTAGCCAAATCACATAATAAAATTATACATTTTGAAAAAATATTACAATTAAAATATTAAACACCTTTTAAAAACAATAATGCAGAGTTAAAAAATGCACATAAATCCTTAAAATCAAGTGAGAGAACATTAGCAGTGTTGCTTAATAAGAATGAAATAATTCATGATTACGTACAGTATACAACATTTCAAGTGGTAGTACACCCATATTTCCTGGTAAAGGTGTTCGAATGTCAACAGGTGAAAGCAAACAAATTTCTTTTTCTCCATAGCCTTCCTTCTTAGGACCTATATACAAAAATACACTTGTATTAGTATTAACTTATTTAGGGGTTTATGATAATTTCTCTTAACTCTAAAGGAAATTTTAAAATTTAAATAGCTTAAATACATATTTAAAAAAAGGATGGAGAAATATGCATACTTTTTTTAAATGTATGTGCTTATTACCTAATATGATATGCATTTTACTCCCTTTCATTATAACAAATATGGAATAATTCTAAAACTATTCTGATTAGATACATTAAGTTCAAGTCAAAACAAAGTTGAAAACACATTGGTGCCAAAACTTCTAATTGACTTTTCTCACAATGACTACTTCATATTGAATGTAATCCATACATCATACTTTTAGAGAATAAAACAGTTCATTACAAATCATCTTGAATCAATTGTTTTACATTAAAATAGTCATTTTGGTGGTCCTACACTTTCAATATGTGAAATTTCACAAATTTTACTCATTCAACACATTACATTAAATGATTTAGATGAGTAAATTATATTAAGCAGGAAGATAAAAAATTAGCATCTTAAATGTTTGGCATGCGTAAAAATTACCTGTGGCGTGATTGGTATCCGCATATACGGTGCTGCTCTAAAAAGAGATACCAGCTCCCAGGGAATGTATTAGGTCTGCAATGGTAAAACACCCATCCACCACCCCATTAGAAATTTAAAAATAAATTATAGTTAAAAAAAACTAAAAAACACGCTTTTATAGTGAATCAAACTAAAAAGTAAAAAAATAATTCTTAATATAAGAATAAAATGATTAACGAGAAAATTAATGTTCATTGGGGTAAAAGCGTGGAGTGCTCTATATTAATTGTTATAATTTCTTACTACTTCTATTCTGAAATGCTGAGTTAGTGTAAAACACAATGTAGTGTAACACAAACACAATGTTAGTGTAAACTTTTACCACAATGACATTAATTTTCTCGTTAATCATTTTATTCTTATATTAAGAATTTTTTTTTACTTTTTAGTTCGATTCCCTATAAAAGCATGTTTTTTAGTTGTTTTTAAACTATAATTTATTTTTCATTTTTTAGTTTGATCTACAATAAAAGCCTGTTTTTTTTTTAGTTTTTAGAGCTATCATTTATTCTTTGTTGAATTTATCCTTGAGTTTGATATATGGAGCCGGAACTATGTGGCTGTTGGAATTAGTCGTGCTCTTCAATGGATATTAATTAATGGGTCTTAAGGGTATTTATTCTCTCCGTTTATGTTGCCTTGGAAGCAAGTCCCATATCGTTATATTTCGAAGATTCTGTCTCTATAGATACAGGTCTAACTAATAAAAGTGTGTTAAGAAGAAATATTAAATGTCAATCGTATTATCACCTTTTAAACATATTGCTACAATGTTACTTCATATCATCACTTTTAAATGTATTGCTTTATAAAAATAAAAAAATATTTAGCAGTTAGAACATAAATTATTTTTATTCACATGCACAGGTCCTCCCCCCTTCTCACATAAAGAACACTTTATTTTTGTTTTATTTGAATGAATAACAAGCATTTTCATTTTTAGGGTTCCAGATATTCAAGGGGTAGGATCTTTTAGTCGCCATATCTGGAATTAGTCGCCAAATTTGGAAATGGTATATGCAATTAGTCACCAAATCCCGTAAATCCTTAAAATCGTTATTTTTGACAATTCTAATCAGAATGATGGAACAAAATTTTTAAATTATTGTATTGTCATTGGTCCTTGACTAGTGTGCAAAATTTTAAAGTAATCTGACCTTTTAAAGTGGGTAAAAATCGAGTCTAAAATTTCCATTACATACAAATGAAACTTATAAAAGAGTGTTAAAAAATGTTTGGTATGCAATAGAAGCTACTTTCAGATTCTTGAATTTGTGAGCATAAGCTATTACTTTCCAAGTGAATAATTACTTTATCACAAATCAAACTGATTTATCTTTTAATTACACTATATATATATATATATATATATATAAATGCCTTTTTTAATGAAAAACTTTAAAAAATATCTTGACACATTTTAATGCTCTTTTCTATAAAGCCCATGTAAGAGATGTACACAGTAGAAGTTACATTACTATTGAAATATATAATTATTTCATCACATATTACACAGCAACATAATGAATTTGTTAAATATATGTTTCAATGGCAAAATATCAATTTAATGGCTAAGCTTGTCCAGATCAGTTGTTTTATTTGGAATCCATCAACATATATACAAAATTGCTTTAATTATAATAGTGGTATAGTGGTAACTATTTAAACAGGTTATACAATATTGTAAACGAATGGCAGCACCCTCTATATGCAGTAAATGAGTGGTGGCTCCACATATATATGTATGTGTATCTTTCATGATAATCATGCTGAAAAATTATGTCCCCAAAATGCACCAAAGCAAGTTTGATTTATTATTGTGTGAAAGTTTAATCAATAGAATTTGTAAAAAACAATTATTAGATTCTTAGAAATATCAAAGTATTATTATAGTGGTAATATAAATATAAGGCAAAAAAATTTCAAAATAATAAAATTTTGCATATAATATTCCTCAATTAAAATTACTGTAATATTCCATTATTTATACGAATTTATATCCATCAAGGATCTGCTGATCTGAAATAGTACAAATGTTCATACAAATCTTTAAAAACTTTAATGCATGGTTAGACTATTATTGTTTGGGGGAAAAAAGTAATAATTCTTGGCATTTTACAAAATTACAAAGTTCATTCTATTGGTTGTTGGAAAGGAAGCATAAAATTTTATGAAACATGATCTTGTTTTAAGATAGCCTCATGTTTTAGGGAAATGAATTCATGTTCACATAAAATATGCACTAAGTATTTTAAGTATGCAGAGGTAATTAATGTAAAACATAAATGGTTACAAAATCAAGCAGAGCATTGCACAATAAATTCAAGAGATTGATAGAATATCTATACATAAAACAAACCAAGTACGAGTACCAATATATCTAAAGTACTTATTAAGACTAAGTTCTCTATTTCACAAATATATTCAAATTTAAATAAAACCAAAATTTCCCGAGAACAATTTTCAGAAAATTGTATGTTTCGACATTAATTGTCATACTGTTAGCATTTATAAATAATTAGGAAAAAGATTAAAAGCTGCTAAGAAAGAAGCATCATGATACATTTGATAAAATTCTAAATAAAAAAAAAATCATTCATGTTGATTGAAAGACATCTACAAACTGTCAAAATTTTATGAAAAAATACCTTACTATCTTTAAACTATGAAAAATGCTACATTTAACATCTGTTATAATAAATATTTTAAAGTATCAACAAGGTAGCTGTAGACATTTTAATAAGAAGAAAATAAAATACATACGAGGGTTGGGACAAAAGTCATGGCAACTATTTTTTTCCCCTTGAAGATAAGAGTCCCATTGGAAAATATGTTATATACAGATGAAAGGACAAGGTGTTAACCACATGTGTGGACAATGAATAGCACTGAAATATTGTAATGCACAAATTTATTACAGTAGTATACAGGGCAATTTGGACTTCGTGGTGCAAAAGAATGACAACACAGTACACATAAAGTTGGCATCATAAACCTAGGCCTAAAGACCCTCAATGTAGTCCCCTGCTACTGTCACCACATGCTGCCAACAATGTGGGAGGCGCTGAATACCATCAGCCTCAGCATTTGCTGCACCATGTGTGAATCAGGTCACCTGCTGGCGCACAGCATTAGCAAACTCTGCTACTGTACTGTATTGTAGGTCATTATTCCCAAGTGCTTCCACTAATTCACTGTGACGTTCCATCAAATTTCTCCCTCGGAGAATGGCTATTTTGATGTAAGCGCACTGCTCTACACAGGTTACTTTCATCTCGCACAACACTCACCAACTGACTGATTTCACAGCCCTCGCTGCGCTACTACCAGCTATCAAAGAGCCACCTGTTGATCTGCATACACACTGTGACAAATCTATACGGAACTTTATCACTAACCTTCTGAGTCGTCTTTTTTAGGGAAATTTAATTCCCTACCTATTTCCAATCAGCTCCAAAAAGAGGACTGGATTCCTTGTTATGCAGATTAGATAAAGTATTTAAGTCAAACGGAATAGTAAAGTTATAGCAGTAGGAGAGAGAGATTGAAGCAGAAAGTTATAATAGTGAAGTTAGATTTATAATTGAAGATTTCTTGGTGGATAATTTAATCTCAGGAAGAGTTGAGATTCAGTGTGGTAAATATTGATTTATAATTAAAGTCTCATTAAAGCTTTATATTAGGAGTGAGATTAAAGTTAAATGTTCAATAGGAACATTATAGAATATAATTCTGGGATCTCTTATCGCGGTAATCTCTGCGTGATCGATATTCTAATTGTTAATTAATTGGATCATTAAATATTCAAGTTAATTTAAAGGAAAGACCCTTATTAAACCTCATATAGCTAATTTAATTTATTTGTTATTAAAAGTATTTGATTCTATTTGGGAAAGATAACCAAATAAAGAAAGTTATTTATAAAAATGGCTACTAGCTCTTATCTGTGACTGCTACTTATTCTCGTTCTCAAAGTGAGGTCCAAGGGGACCTTCACAACACTATGCCTGCAGAACTTCCACACAACACATATACGTTTGTGATACAAGAAAAAAATAGTTGCCATGACTTATGCCCCAACCCTCGTACACAAATATATATATATAGTGGGTGTTTCAAAAGTCGTGCACATCAACCTTTGTGGTTGAGTTTTAAAGACAGATGATTATGTTAACAAACAGAATAAAGGACAAACAAAGGTTAAACAGTTATCCTTATTGTCAGGTGTCAGATATGGTAAAATCAAGAGTAAATATTCAGAATGATGTCCGTTTTCCTGGACACACAATCGGACTCTTTTTACCAGATTAATTGACACTTTACGAAGAGTGAGATTTGATGTCCTATATTGCATGAAGGATGTTACTCTTAAGTTCATCAAGCGTATGGGGATTATTTCAGAAGGTGACATTTTTCAGATATCCCCCCAAAATTCCTGAATAGACAAGTCCGGTGAACGAGGTGGCCAAGTTCTTTGGAAATGATACAATCATCTAAAAATTGTTAAAACTTCCATACTGTCCCATGATGTGTGACACGTTGCGCCGTCTTGCTGCAACCAAGATACTGTTCATCACTGTTCAGCAAGGATATGAATTCCATAATGATGTTTATGTAGATGGACAATCTCTCTTCAATGGACTTTTTTGCGAAGCAGTCTCCACATCTGCCACTTTCGTTTCCACTATGAACTCTCTACCCAATTGCTTCCTGACTGCAACAGATCCTGTGTCATGGAACCATTGCACTAATAGTGTTATCATTGATGCTGTTTCACCTGGATATTTCTGCTAAAATGCATTTATCACACAGCAATGAGATTTTGTAGTGAAATAAAATTCCCCGTTGGCTATTCTTTTCTCTTGGGAAAATATGCACCTCCTGTTGTGCTCATTTGACTACAATTGTCGAAGTATTTTGAAATTGATGCCTGATACGTTCAAAACTTCTTATGATAGGGCCCCTGCTGCCATCTAGTGACAGAAATCTCAACCAATCCTTTTGGTTTTTAAGCAACAAGGATTACCATGTGGATGTGCGTAACTTTTAAAACACCTGGTATATACATATATACAGTTGAACCACTATATTGCGAATTTTTCTATATAGCGAACTTTTACCTAGAATATTTCGCGATTTTCTTCATAAAACAGCTCTATACAACAAACTTTTTTTTTAATGAACAAAAAAAATTTCAAACAAAATTAACAGATTTTATGAGTAATTAAATTTAAGGACGCATGTTGTAATGTATCTTTCTGTAATAGAGTTTCTAGTAATAAAATAATGTATGTTTAAAATTACTTGCATGCTTTAAATTAGAAAATGCTCTTAAAATTCATTAATTTTAATATAATAATGTTGGAAATACAGTATGTTCTCAACATTCTTTTTTTGATGATTAAAATATATAAAATGAATAGATATTATTTTGTAAAAAAGATGTGAATAATTACTTTTTTAATATATAGTGTTTATGGATTTAAAATTTGTTTTATGTGATTTATAAAGTATATTGAAAGATGAACCTCTATATAACGAATTTTCCGTATAACGAACTTTGTTTCAGGATTCACCTACTTTGTTATATAGAGGTCCGACTGTATGTATATATATAAATGCAAGTACATGTGTATATAAAATCCCATTGAATACTTTCACCAAACAAGAAAGAGTCTTAAAATGATGCAACAGTCTGCAATTAATGGAATCTACTTTGACTGATAAACAGCCAAATTTATGCAGCATTGAATTTCCAATGAAGAGGAGAGAGATACATTTGTTGTAAACTTGATTGATTGAAATGAGAAGTATTAAGTTTGAATGAAGTTGTATCAATTTTCATGGTAAATGGGATTTTACATATATCAAATCACAAGATCAAAAAACAGAATTTTTTTTTACTATTATTAGTAGGGCTCCCTATAGTAACTTTTGATAAAAGAGTAGGTGCTCTTCCAGAATAAATACACTTGAAGCCATAAAGTAAGTATTTCCGACTTTGTAAATATGGCAGTCTCCTTGAAATTAAAAGCATCTGCAAAAACATAATGAATTGGTTAAGATTTAAGATACGCAGCAATGATTCTAAAAAGCATTATACCAAAACTGTTGAACACACAATAAGTTTAGAGTACTATAAAAAAAGTGTACGTCTGACATTTTCCAATCAAATTATAAACATAAAAAAGGAAACCAAAACTAATACATCACAATATACTCAATTTGTATATGATGTTAAGGAGGCAAATATTTTCAAGGTATCTGAAGGTTTTAATTATTTTTTTTTAATGGATCAATTTACTATTTATCTACACAAATAATTTGAAGAAAATTTCAGTTTTATCCCAAAAAATATTTTCCAACATAGATAATTCTAATATATCAGATTTTATATACAATCAAAAAGATTCATTTCCTGCTATTTCATATTGTTTTTAATTAAATATTCTTCACATTATTCAAGAACAATGTGAATTTTTAGGTGATCTATATCTTTTTATAAGAATATGGATCTTAAGCAGCTGCATGCATAAAGCTTACCACACAAACAGTTTTTTATGTGTGATAAAGATTAATAATTAAAACCTATTTTTTTCCTTCAATACTAATTATATGTCAATCAGTACTTCGATCCCCAAGACAAGTGCAAAATAAAATACTAAAATTACTTACAATAGATATTAAAGCAATGATACTAATAGATTACAGGGTCTATGCGAAAACATATATAAAAATACCACAGAAAAATACAGAAACATATCAATTTTAACATATTATACTGTATGCTAAAAATATAAATAGGAGGTGCTGTTTTTAAATATTGTAGCATATACGATTCTTTGGTGTTACATATAGGTACTGTTTCCAAATATCATCAATTTATTAAAAGTTAGTTTGAATTTAGTTTAATATTCTTTCTGTTATATCGTTAACTAATAAAAAAGTAGTTACCAATCTATAACCTGTTTGACAAATAGGTACCAAACAAATAATGAAATTGAATACATCCAAAATTATAATTTTTTATAGATGTTCTCTTTGCAATTTTTTACCCTTAAGAATAAAATTAAAATGATCATTTCAATGCTAACTTGACTCTCAATTTAAATAACTGAATAAACAAATTATAAGCAGACACTAGCACATAACTTTTTTACCGACATTGAAAGAAAGTATATGTCTTAATTCTGATAAAAAAAAAGTTAAATGTTTCAAAAATAATAAAGGAATAAGTAAATACATCAACAAAAGAATAGTTACATGTCAACTGTAATTTTTACTAACACAGTCAGACCCTTACTTAAAAACCCCTATTTAATGAATAATAAATCCTGAATTAATGAATTATTTCAACAGCCAAAACTTATTAGTTTGAACTAGAAAAATTTGAATTTCTTTTCAAATGGCATAATATTTCTTGTTTGGGGGGAACAGAAAAAGACTTTTCTTCTGAGCAGCATATTTTTATGAGATAGGGTGAAGCCCATTATTAAACTTTACAGGTGCAGATGAGTCATGCATGTAACCTATAATATAAGTTTTGAATAGAACAGGAAATTCCTTCTTATTTCATCCAATGGCAAAAGTGTTTTAAGTGGCTGAATAAAAAGTGTGAGATTTCTAATGTTGGATACTTTTTTGTGTAATTGCTTATCACAGAATTTTCAAAAGGTAAATGCTAAAAATTTGTATTTTTGGAACCCAATGTTACAAGTAACTTCAAATTAATAAATAAAATGTTTAGTTCTGATGGATTCATTAAATCGGAGTCCAACTGTAAATTATGAACATGTGATAAAATACAAACACATTTAAAATGTTTTGTAACCATCAAGTTTTGCCATATATTTTTTAATAATAATTAATCAATTATGGGTAATATATTATCGCAACAATTGCCAACATTTAAGATAACTCGCCAAGTTGGCAACCCCAATTTTGCATGTGTTGTATGCACTGAATTGGCAATCAAGTGCTTATCTTCATATAATGTCGCCAACACAGGTCCCTATATTCCCTTTTTTTATTTATTTTGTACTTTACATCTATAATATACTATCACAGATTATAAAATACCTTATTCATGGAAAATTATTCAAAATATGACAAAACTAGATTTCTTTCAATACAATGTGAAAATTATTATTATAACAGACAGCTTTCAGCACAGGTACCGACAAACAGCAGCAACGAGATAGTACTTTGTAAAATTTTATACCGAAAACGAATTTTTAACTGTAGACTATATCCCCTGAAATTTGAAAATAATATTTTTATAAAAGCATGCTTGTTAGAAAAATACATAGTTGATTCTTCAAAAAACCTTATACTACTTCTAAATTAGGCTCAAGTGAATGTTTCCCTCATGTTAATTTTATCAATAATTAGAAAATTGTGTAAACTAGAGCAAGCAAAAATCCTTCAATAAAGACTTTGATTGTCAAAACACAAAATATGTAGCATTTTGATAGTAAAAAATAGCATTCATAAAGAACAGTACATATTCCAATTTAACGTAAAATCCGGCATATAACACACACCTATACTTTCAAGTGGTAATTTTTAGTTTTTAGGTATATTCGCCGTATAATGTGCACCTCCCCCCCTTTTTTACGAAGCAATCTGAAATGTACATGTTCAATTATTCGAGGCCATATTCCAAGCCTTAGAAAAATATAGTATACTTTTAGAATTACAACCCTTAAAGTTCACAAAGAATCCCATTTCTTTTAAAGAAAAAAGATTTTGATACATGTAGAAGGTTAATTTTTTTCAATGCTCATCTTTGTTTCTTTTTAAAGCTGTCATTTTTATACCCGGCGTATAACGTTCACCCATAAATTTGGATCTTATTTTTTGTGTTAAAAGTGTGCGTTATACATTGGATTTTACGGTAATTAAAAAAGTGCATGTTTACAAAGAAAGAAAATATTTACATCTGCATGCTTGGTTTCCCTAAAATTCAACTTAGCAACATTATGTATTAGTAGAGAGAAATAACATGTATCATGTTTGATTAGTAACATGCTTAGAAATAACATGTTTGTTTCACTCATTGTGATCTCAGTCATTGTCTGGAATTAGAGAAAACTCAATTTGAATTTGATTCAAAACTTTGTGGACTTTCAGAAATACATTCAAGATTAAATAGTTTAGCTTAGATAGAAAATGAAAGTACATTTACCGATGCTTACGAATTATCACAACCTATTGGCGACATTATGTGAACAAAGCACGATTGCCAATTCAGAGCATACGACACATGTGAAATTGAAGTTGGCAACTTGTCTTGAATGTTGGCAATTGTTGTGATAATACATAAGTACCTAAAATAGTTTTCATAAAAGTTCCATTCAAAAAAATCCTTAACATGTTTTATTTTGATATCGAAAGAATTCCACTTATTACATTTCAAAAAGAAACATAACTTCCCCATTTACACACACATATATATATATATAAGGATTACTTTTCAAAATAATGCTAACAAAGGTGAAATATCATAGGTCATATTTTTAATAATCCTTTTGGGACTTGCATATTATCGCAAACCTATAGGGACATTATATGAAACGAAGCACACGGATACCAATTCAGCGCATATGACACATAGAAAATTGAGGTTGCCAACTTGGCGAGTCATTAATAGAGTTGGCGATTGTTGTGATAATATGTAAGTACCATCTATTCTTTTTAAACTTACTTATGAAATGATGCAATGTCTCTTAAAATTTGTCCAAACTAACTAAGCATGTCATTAACTTGGGAATGAAAAATACATTGTGTGTGTGATTGTAATAAGAAACCTAGATGAAACTTTATAAACAAATAAAAATATAATAGGCAGAAACTACTCCAATTCAAAATCAATATATATACAAATTTCTTAAACATTCAATTTTACTAAATGACATGTACATATTTTTTTTAAATCTTGGATAAAAATTTCAAACTTTTCAAACCATAGCTATCTCCAGAGATCTTAACCAGAAAAAATGAAAATCTTGCAACGCTAAATCAAATACATTACGTTTTATTTAAAAATTATTACCGAAATATTTAATCTGTGTAATAAAATGAAACTAATACCCTTTGCAATGAAACTAACTTAAATAAACAAAATACGAATTACAAACCTTTAATTCTAATACTTTCTTTTACAAAATATTTATTAAATGGGAAGCGTATTTTTCAAAATTAGTTTTTTTTATTTAACGAACACGCACTTCTTATAAGTTTAATTCCGTTACATAATTTTTTTAAGTTTTCAAGGAATCCGAGACACAAATTCCTCACGTATCTGATAATAACAAGACCAAATTCGATATTTTGATTCCTGATTTGAACTCGATTAAATAAAAATTAAATTCACATAAATATTGTTAATTCACATCTCAAAACCACTTCACTTCTAGTGCATTCGGTACCTTGTATTTCATGAAATCTGTCTTTTAACACAGAAGATAGAATACGATAAAATAATTTTACGTTATTTTTAATAAAAACTTTGGGAAATTTTTTAATGTGTAAATATGTCTCATATAATATTTGTCTATGAATTAGTGTTGAATCTGCAGTACAAGCCTCAACATAAACAAAGAAACTGAACCGCAGTAATGAAATGGTAACGGCACAGTACTCATGTGTGTAAGCCTTTAATTTCAATATTTTAAAAAAGTCTTTATATGTTTTACAAATAGCGTGTGTGGAACAAATTTTCTTCAACTAAGTGTGAAGCTGAAGTCTTTAGTTAATGAAAGTTAAGTTATGAATGAGGTGAGTAAGAACATTTAAACTACTGAAGTCACTACCGCCATTTTCATTGTTAATAACTTGCTTCTGCTCGTGAAAAGAATTTTTGATTTTTTTGTTTCGTCTCGAGCACTGTAAACTGTTTTCTTTATCAA
Source organism: Trichonephila clavipes (assembly GCA_019973935.1). Taxonomy (NCBI): domain Eukaryota; kingdom Metazoa; phylum Arthropoda; class Arachnida; order Araneae; family Nephilidae; genus Trichonephila; species Trichonephila clavipes. The sequence continues at coordinate 360,703 of BMAU01020600.1, forward strand.
CAAAAACTGTTAATAAAACGTGGTTAATTTTAATTGTTTGCATTTCGTAGACAGTCGTAATTTTTATTTTTGAAGAATGGCCGACGCTGATATAGATTTGTATGCTGATGACATTGATCATGATTTTAATCAAGAGGGTGACTATAATCATGACACTAATGTTGATCTGTATGACGATGTCATAACTGCCCCTTCAGATGATCACCATAATAACGAAGGTCGACCATCTTCGGCGGGCAGTTCTCCACCTCATCATTCTAAGCATACCGGTAAACGGTATGCTGTTTATGTGGGAAACTTGACATGGTGGACGACCGATCAAGATTTAACTGAAGCCATGCAAAGCCTTGGAGTCACAGATATTGTTGAGATAAAATTTTATGAAAATCGTGCAAATGGTCAATCAAAGGGTTTTTGTGTAGTGGCATTAAGATCAGAGAAATCACTTTGTACTTTGATGGAGAAGTTACCTAAAAAGGAATTGCATGGTCAAAATCCAGCTGTAACTGCATGCACCAGGCAAAATTTGAATTATTTTGAGTTGCAGTCTAGAAAAGGTGGTCATGGTGGAGGAAATCGTCATGAGAATTCTGGCGAGAGGCGCAGTCGAGATAGAGACAGAGAGCGAGACCGTGATAGTAGAGACATGCGTGCTGATAATCGATCCATGCAGCAGGAAAGGTCAAGAAGTCGAAACAGTACCCCTCAAAACTATCAACAGCAGCAACGTGTACCTCCTGGACCACATATGCATCCTCCTCCTCAGGGGCCTCCACCACCTCAATATCAACCTGGTCGAACCCCTTGGATTTCAGCACCTCCTCCGCAAATTCCTCATATGCCGCCACCTCCAACTCGCCCTAGTGCACCTCAGATTAATACAGGTGCTCCTCCTCCACCTCCTGGATTGCAAGCTCCTCCACCAGTTAGGCCTGGGCCTCCACCACCTAATAATATGAGACTACCACCTCCTAGGGGACCTATGCCACCAGTAGGACCAAGAAGTGTACCTCCTCCTGATACTCGAGGACCACCTCCAACTAATGATTGGGAAAGACATCTAAGTCAACCTCCACCTCAACATGTCAGCTTACCTCCTCAGCCAGTGGGTCCACCTAATAGACCTCCTCCTCCTGTACCTGCTCCTGGGCAAGGAATACCTCCATCCATTCCGCCACCTGCTCCACCTATACCAAGTCCTCATATTAATCCAGCCTTTTTTCACCAACAAGGCGTTCCTCCTGGTCTTGCGCCTACATCACAAGGAGGGGATCTATACAGTCGTCCTCCACCGGTTCAGTTTTCTGATTATCGATCTGTAAGCGAAAGGGGTGCTGAATCTTCTACTCCAACTGTAAGTGATGCAGAATTTGAAGAAATCATGGGGCGTAACAGAACTGTTTCTAGTAGTGCCATCGCTAGAGCAGTAGCTGATGCAAGTGCAGCAGATTATGCCAGTGCTATTGAGACTTTGGTCACTGCTATTTCATTGATCAAGCAATCCAAAGTGGCTAATGATGAGAGATGCAAAATACTGATTAGCTCCCTTCAGGATACTTTACATGGCATTGAGTCAAAATCGTATGGATCCAGAAGCAAGGAAAGGGCCCGTTCTCGAGAAAGAGAGAGGTCAAGAGAGCGTTCTTCCAGAAGAGAAAAATCCAGCAGACGTGATCGTTCACGTAGCCGTGATCGTGAATATAGAGATAGAAGCAGAGAGAGGGATCGTTATCATGATGATCGCTACCGAGACAAGGATCGTGATCATGATCGAGACCGCCGAAGCAGTCGTCATTAAATGTAATTTTTTTCCCCTTTCTTCTCATTTCTTGTGTGTTAAAAGGAATATATAATCCTTGTTATGATTCGCTTCAATTTGTAGTCTTGTAATTGTTTCAATAATTTGAATTGTAGTCAGATATTGTTTTAAATCATTCCATTCTTGCTATCCTTCTAAAAGTATCCCTGTAACTGTCTTGAATTGAAATAAAGAGTAAAAATCTTATGACTGTAACCTTATTTATGTATGGTATACTTTTGTCTTGTATTTTAAACCATTGTAAATATGTGATATGTAACAAGAACTAAAAATTTGAACAAGTTGATATTTAATAGGGCTGGTACAATTTAATGATCATTGCATATTGTTTTGTCACTTATAATTTTAAAATTATAATTCATTTTACCTGTTAAAGAATGTTTTTAAACAGCTGTGCATATCATATTGTTTTTACATTTAAAAGTGCCTAATCTTTTTTGTTTGTGGTTTTTTTATGTATTTCAAGTTAAATTTTAAACTTTCTTTCATTGCTTGTACTTCTGCAGCTGTTTTATAAATGAAATGATTTTCATTTGTAATTATGCTAGAAGGAATCAAGTTGTTCAATATCAATTTTTTGTTAAAATGGGTTTTGGTTTAGAATTTGTATCCAGTCTTAATTATATTTAAGCATTAAAAAAAATGCGGCTTGTAATTGGGAAATATTTACATGAATTTATTTTCAAGATATTTATTGGAAGGTTTTTTTTTCCATCTATGTTGGATATTAATGACTTAACTTTTTCTAAAATTAAAACTTATTTGCAAATCATGACAGCTGTTTTGCTTAGGAATTATTAAATTGTTAATTATTGAGCTTTTCAGCATTTACAAGTTATGGAGAATGGAAATTGTGTTTTTTGAAGAAGCAAAAGAAAATTCTACACAGGAAATCTGCAAATTACCCATGGAATTAAAGATGCCTAGTGGAAATGTAATTTTTTCTTTGTAGAGTGAAGAGAGAAAAATTTTTTTTGTTCCAAATGATTTTCATGTGATTAAAATGTCCAACTTTTCTTTTACATGATGGAGTTAGTTTTCAATATTGAAAAATGTTTACAATGTACATAATATTTTATCATCTTAAAGCTGTCGCATTGCATTGTTAGAAGGTACGGATACTTGGCCATATTTTTAAATGTTTGGCTTGAGATATACCAAAATATAATTTGGTGAGTATGTTAACTGTTTAAATTTCTTTAACTATTAGTTGAGTATGAAATTAAAATTTTAAACAATATTGAAACCTATTTTTATATATATGAAAAATAAATATTTCCTTATTTCACGAATAATGTAACATATCATATTTGTGAATATATTTTAAGTTATATGAATGCATTTAGCATGCAAAATTGTTATACTGGTGTTTTGTGATTAAATATGATTAGTATGATTTCATTATTGTTTAATGGGGAATTTGTTAATAAGACATGCCTGATTTATGAATCAGTTTTCTGTACTTTAACGGTGTTTTTCCCAAATGTTGTCAAGAACTACTGGGATTGTGGGATGTTTTTGTATTTACAGTAAGAAAAATATGATACTCATTGTAAGTAATGTAAAATAATAAAAGGAAACTGAAATATTTAAAGTATCCTTTTGAAAGTAATTATTCATTGTTGGAGAATTTCATAGATTTTGTAAAAGAAAAAGGAATCCTTTCATATTTCCTGTACATTATTCATTAAATGACTTTTTGTATGAATGTTATATCTTATTTCTCTTTTTAGTCCAGTTTCAAACTGTGCATTACACTTATTAAAATCTTTTCTTCTACTAATTATGTTATTCATCTTGCCTAATGTATTGAGGACAAGTCTATGTGATGAAGCTTACTGACAAAAAGAAATGATTGTATCTTGTGTATCAAAGTTAAGGTAAGGTCTTGCTTCTTACGTATGTTGTATTTGTAAATTTTGTAAACTGTGGATGTTGTGTATCTATATTTGGAATTAAATGTTCAAGTTTTCTTTGCATAAGAATTGTTGGGCATATAATTCTTTGAAAGAAAACTTTTGCAATGTCAGAAATTCTTTATAGAAGACTATGTTTGATAATTGGTGCATTTTTTATTTGTGCAGTCAAAATGTGCTGGGGACAAAACTAATTTTAAAATTTTATTTTGCATTTTGTTGCAGTTAAATTTAATTTAAATTAATTCTTTGAAAGTGTTTGCATATTCCCAACAATTGAATACATTTGTTAAATTTTATTAATAACCTAGTCAGCTATTGCCCAATTTTGATAATGTGAAATGTTTTTATTCTTTTGTACTGAAATACCATTTCATTGCTTTTGAAGTTGGTTATCTATTATAACTTGGCGTGTATTTTCTGTAACTTTCAGTTTTGCATATGAATATTTTAAGCATATATATTATAAAACTGGTGGTTTTGTGTTCTCATATTTCTATCCTTGTCTAATTCACTTATCCTCTCAAATTTTTGCATCTATTATTTCCTTTGTAGAAATATAGTGTACAATATTCATTGTAAGTTACTATTCTACATGTAACAGCAAAATGTGTTACTTTAAAATTATAATGCATGCTATTTTAAATTTAACTGTATGGGGGAGTTTTAGTATTAAAAAATGTTTTTAGTAGTAAAAGATGAAAATGATATGAAGATTTAAAAAAACTGAGTTGGCAATCTGACTATTATTGTTTTCCAATGTTAATTTCATGAAATTTGAAATGGTTGAAGCTATAATTGATTATGTATAGGTAGGTAACTGATGCTATAAAATTACGAACTGTTTTTTATTGTTATCATTAAATTGTAAACTACAATAAAAATTTATTATTATAATGACCCAAATATTTAATATAATGGAATGATTTTGTTTTAAAACATATATATGTAACTGATAATAAACATATATAGTATTGATAATAAACATATATAGTATTGATAATAAATTAACTTAGACAGTCTTGTATATCAATTATTTTACATTTTCTTTTTATTCAAGAATTTTGATGTTATGTGCACTAATGAAGGTTGCAGAAGCAATTGCCAACTTAGTTTAAAATGAATCTTTTTAGTATAGATATATTTTATTTATTTTGTGTAGCTTGTCATTAAAATTCTTGTTTGTAAGAAATACCAAATTGCATTACATTCTTTCTCTCTTTCTACTCATTTCTTGTTTTTTTGCATGTAGAAAAATTGTGATTGTTATTATGTGTACCAAATTATGTTCAAATTGGTGAGAGTAAGTGCTTTCAAAGTTAATTTACTTTAAATAAGTTATTGTGTATAACATTTTTAAATTTTTTAATACTTCAGGAGTTTTAAAAATTTTATGAATATTAAAATTCATAGACTGCTTTTTAAATCATTTATTGTATTTAAAATTTAACAAACTATCTATTCATAATTTCAAGTTAGTTAGTATTTCAAATATTTTGTTTTACTGCTGACATTGCTTTGCAAAATTCAAATAGCGTTTATATGCAAGAACTTGTAATGAATTATATTGAGTCTGGAAGATGTAAATAAATGGAAACCTGATTAGCTTACATGATTTTACCAGGTTCTTTTCTACAAAGCTAAATAGTTATCAAAAATTTATAATTTTATCTCAATTTATTAAATATTTTGTTGCAAGTATTTGTTTTGAATAAAGGTCTGTGTTTCTGTTAAGGCTGCCTTCAACTAATGCTATAGAACAGAACCCTAACTAGAAATATTTTTCCAGATTTAAAAGTACTACAATGTGAATATATTCACTGATGCATTTTGAGCAATTTATTCAATACATTGCTTTTGTTTGTGTATTTAATATTTTTCCTGTGTGAAATATTTTTTGTATATTCTATATTTCAACATTTAAAGGTAAAAATATTTCTATATCAGAAAATGTTTACTTGTTTTTGAATTAACTCATTTTTAGAAATGTTCCATAAATGTTAAAACTGTGATAATGTTATGGCATTTTTATGTTTAAGTATTTCCAGTTTGGGTTCTGTTTTCTGATATTACATCAAGTAAGAGAAAAATGTTTGCTAAATTTGTTTAAAACAAAGCTGTCTTTTTAATATGTTGTATTTAAGTTTTAAATCATTGTTAAAGAATGTCTTTTTCTTGTGAAAATCTCATTTCTTTGTTATACAAGAAAGTAAAAGTTGGTCTGTGAAATATTTTTGAAAAGTGTCATTTTAAAAAATAGGTATATATGCAGTTTTATAATTAAGTTTTTTTTTTTTTTTTTTTTTTGATTTTGTATTGACAGCATCAAAGGCTTTTTTTAAAAAAACATAAAATGTAAGGCAGAAATTTAAGTTTTAAAAGGTATTAATTTTGTATTGGATCAAAGCTTAATTTTTTTATAGTGTAATTTTTTACAATAGTCTGTATTAATTTTTTGTAATATGTGATTGCTGTATCCAGTATCAAATTTCCTGAAAACGTTCGTATTATGAATAATTTTTATTTATTGTATTTATTTAATATATTTTAAAGGCTCTCTAAGCTGAATTCTGAGTCATATTTTCACTATAAAAATCTTTCAATATTTGTTAGTTTTATTCTTTAAATATTCATTTTTAGCTTCTGTGATTGTTTGTTTGAAACGTATGTATAAATATGAGCATCATCAATTTTACAATTGCATCATTTTATTGAGCACTTTACTTTTTTCCACATATGTTCAGTGAAAAAAAAATGTATACTTAAATCTTTTAAGAATTTTTTGTATTAATTATTTGATATATTATTTACTAAAAAGTAAAATATTTTGAAAAGTTTATCTCTATTTTATAAAAGAAAAACTAAAATTTTCTTTTTAATGTTAATGAATTAACATTTAAAAGTTAAAGTATTTTTTGTTAGAATTCAAATTAATTGCATTGAACTGGAAATTTGATTATACTTAATGATATCAAAAGTTTTACTTTAATATCATTTTATTTTTCAGATTATTTGATTACCACATGACTGGTATTTCAAGAATCTGGAAAAATATTTTGTTTAGCATGGCAGCAGATTCTATTTCCATTGGACCTATGAGATTAGGAAATGTGGATGGATATCTTAATAGGAGCAATGAAGTTATATATCACTCCTCTGCTTGTCAGTCACCAATTGGATGTGTTATATTCTTTGGAGGTGATATGCAGGTAAGCTTGGATGCTCATAATTTTCTTATTCAAAGGTGTAAGTAAATATCTGTCACTTTAAATAATTTATTTGTATATTATTTAAAAAAATCATTCTTATTCAGAGATTGAAAAAAAATTTTAAATCTTTTTGCTAAAACCATTTTTCATCACATTTAATAAGAAATTGTAATGGTATAAATATTTAACGATATTTTAAGATTTTTCTAAAAATTTAAAATGCTTTTAGTAATTAGTAGATGGTAATCATTCCCCCCAAAAATGTAAGGGGGGGGATTATTTAACAAACAAGCAAAAGTAGAATTGAAGTACTTGATAATTATTTCTATAGGGTTTTTATTTCATTTTTAAAGTAAAAAAGGTATATTTTCTTAAAACTATATCAACAAACATAGCATTAATGTATTTGGAATACATAACATAATTCAATTTGCTAAAGCAAAGATAGGTATTAAATTTTAATTATCCTTCAAAAAATTTTCCATTTATTAAAAAAAATCAAGCATTTAAATAATCTAGTGTCTTTGCTGTTTTCATAGTCACTGTATGGTATTTCTATCTGCAGTTTTTTCGTTAGACTGAAATATGTTTCATAATAATTCACCCTTCCATGACTACAATCACACATGTGACCAACCTTTCTATCCACTAAGGTCTGTAATCATACAAGTGTGATTTAAATTTGGTATGTAATTTTTTTAATTCGCACCAGATGAGGGGTCAATGTACCCCCTCGAATAATGTTTTGCAGAACTTTTACCTTTAATATGTGCTTTCAGTTCCAAGTTTTTAAAATTTGATCTAGGATATTTATGAATGTAAGTACTTGTACATGTTCAGATCTTTCAAGAGAATTAGGCACTTAAATGCTGCATGCCAGGTTTTTGTTTATACTTTTGATGGAGTGAAAAAATGATGGAATGTGAATTGGTTTTTGTGGAAATAGACTTATTATTTGGTATTTTCCAAATAGTTTTTTTTTTTTTTTGCATGTTTAGCATTTGTTTTATTTTAATCACTATGATATAAAGAATGAAATATTTAATTGAGATTTCTAAATTGATGTATGAACCAGATAGTGAAATAAGAGTTTTTTTTTTTAAAATCAAAGCATTACTGAATCTAGGCTATTCAAATGGTGACATTGAAATAATTGATTATGTGGAAAATAGGGCAGATAATTTAAATGTGAATCCCAAACAATGTTTTAAAATATAACATTAGCTACAAAATTTATAAATATTAGTATTTTTATTACATTTATCTTATACTTTACTGTATTCAGTTTTCTAGTGCTTTTTCCCCCTTAATATTCATATGAAAGTGTATGAAATTTGTCATTTTCTGAAAATATATATTGTTTTAACTTTTTTTTATTAAAAATATATATATGTATATATATATATATATATATATATATATATAATATAAAAACGTGCTTTGAAAAATCAATAGTTTTTTTTTAAATACTGTCAAAATATTACTACAGTATATTTAGATATTATCAATGATAATAACTTGTAAATGTCTGGGTATTTAGTTCCAATAAAGATTTGAAGGGAAATTAGCTTCGCAAGGAAATTTACCTAATGCCTTCCTTTAACTGGTCCTGAACGAGTTAACCAATATTCGTCTTATTTTAATTAATATGTCAAAAATTTTATTGTACTTTGATTGTCTTACCATGAAATTATATATCTTCTCCAAATTGAATTCATAAAATAAAATGAATTAGCTGAGGCTGCTCTTCATTAAATGCTATTTCAGATGATTCTTGGTAAATTTTCAAGATACCGTATTTTCCTGTATATAATCCGCAGCGGCGTATTATACGCAAAGCCTTTTTTTTGAGTAAAGAAAAAACATTGCATAATCCACAGCAGTTTTTAGGCCGAATAATCCAAAATATAAGCTGCCGATAATGAGTGTCATATAAGACAAAAAATACACAATATAATTGAAAATAGAAGTAAGAAATTGTACAGGGAAAAAAAATTTATTACGAAATGTCTTTTCAAATATGTATGATAATATTTTTTACGATAATCTCAATAAAACAAAAAAAATTCTTTGATACTGCCATCTATGTTTTGAGTTGTTAAACAAAACATTACATGCGGAAAAAATCTTTCTTTTTTTAATTTAGCAAGTTAACAGCAAAAAAGTAAGATCGAGGCTGCTTTCCCACTGTCTCTATCTTTTAAAATCCTTTTATTTATTTCTTCCTCTAATTCTGGCCAGTGAGGTTTACCACGATGATCGGCACTTTAACGTCAATCACAATTTTCGAAGTTTGTCTTGTTTTTTCTCCACAAACGAATATTCAGTTCGTCAAACGTTGAAAAACCTTGCAGCTTCTCCCTATTATGGTAGCCTTTTAACCCTCCAAGCGGTTAGCACGGAAAATTCCGTCATTGTAAAGATACTTCAAAAATGCACTGCACGGGGTTTTTTTTGCCTTCAAATAACATTTTCAAAAGCGGATTAACCGTACTTTTCTGAAATCCTTTCCCCCTTTTAAAGGTTTAACATCTTGAAAGATAATTAGGGACGGTGGAAGCAACACAGCAGGACACTGATGGGAAGTTTTATGGCTCGCAGGGAACCCCGTGTTTTGACCCTGGAGCAATCGTAAAAAATTGGAGGGAAATTTCTTTAGACCCCAGGAAGTGTTTGTTTGTTAGCTCGTATTTTAAAAGTTTTGAGTATAAGTAAAATGTAACGCATAAGTAAAATGTGTTACAATTCCCTTTTGGTTTCATATTAATTTGAAACTGTAACAAGTTGGGGCGTGTGTGTTAGGGCAATCTGCTATTTTTTATAGTTAGACAAATTATATTTTTTAAAGTATATTCTTTCGCTTCATTTTTCTTATCTTAATCAATGCTTTCAGTTTTTGAAACATGATTATTTCATCATAAGATGCTTAACAAAAAAAAAAAAAAAAATTAATAAAACACCAAACACTTTAAAATTTGAAATCTTTTCAACTTTCCAACCACTAAAAATGAATAAATTTAAACTTCATCAAATAATTTGAAACATATTTTCTTACACTTTGATAAAAATAATAAAAAATAAACTAATTAAGATCTATTAATTTTTTTTTTTTTTTTTTTTTTTAGATTTCAAAGCCCAAGTGTTCAGGGAAGTTTATGTACAGTGCCTAGTTATATATTGTTAAAATACACTGAATTATATTTGAATTTTAAGTGCTTGAACTTCAGTTTACATCAAAGACAACATGAATGAAGATTTTCCCACATTTTTTTTATAACTTGAATGTTTGAATAAATGGTACTCAAAAATATACAGAAACATTTACAGTAGACATTTATGCATATAAATAAACAAAAATAAATTTTAAATTCGAGCTATTCAAAAACATTCGAATTATTCTTCTGTTATGTATCTGGCAACAGCCAGATCAGAGAACCTTCCAAGCTGTGTGACGCACGCGTGCTTTGTTTACTTTTTTGTGTTCCGTAGTTTCGTATTGTACATGTTTGGTGTAATTGTGGTTCTGCTCGTTAGTGCCTGTGTATCTTAATGCTAATAAATGTTCTTTGTGTGTATGTAAAACGAATTGTATCGTCTCTCAGTCTACCTGGCATACATGACAAAAGAGCATACATGACTTCGAACATTAATTTTGAATCTTATGATGCGTCTGTGGAAGACTGGTCCAGTTATGTGGAACATTTAGAATCTTACTTCGTTGTTAATGGGACCGAAGATAAAATGAAAGTCCCTGCTATTTTAAGCCTTATGGGAGCAACAATGTATAAATTGTTAAAGAATCTGGCCACTCCGAACATTCCTTCTGAATTGACTTATCAAGATATCGTAAAATTACTTTCGGAACATTTGAATCCTAAACCACTAGAGATGACAGAACAGTTTCATTTCTACAAGAGCAAGCAATTTGAAGGTGAGTCCATTGCAAATTATTGTGCCGAATTACAAAAACTGTCGATACACTGTAACTTGGGGAACAATTTAAGTACGATGCTTCTTGATAAATTGGTGATGGGTCTCAAAAACGAAAATATACAGAAAAAGCTGTTAGCAGAGGATAAGTTAACATACGAAAAAGCTAAGAGCATTGCATTCGCAATAGAATCTGCTCAGAGAGATGTGTGTGAAATTCAGAATCAAATGGTATCGATAAAAAAATTACATAGTTCGCATGATAAAACTATCAAAAAAGATTTTTCTAAATTTAAGAAATCTGAACCTACAAAGAAGTTTGATAAATCTCTGAAATGTTACAGATGTGATAGTACTCAACATTTAGCAAACGAATGTAAGCACAAGAACACTCAGTGTAGGAATTGCTTAAAGAACGAGCATTTGGCAAAAGTCTGCCGCTCAAAACGTAACGAAACAGTTAAACAAATAGAATCTTGTTCTGAAACTGTACCAGTTAATAGCATTAAATCACCCATGAAAGGGATAAGATTTTATTAGAAATTTTTGTTGAAGGGAATAAATGTTTATTTGAATTAGATACTGGAGTTGCTATTAATTGTATGAATGTGAATGAATTTAAGAAACTTTGTCCGGATGTAGCCATTAAGCCTACTAAATTATTGCTTAGGAATTTCGATAATTCTATGATAACATCAGCTGGCCAAGCAGTGGTGCAAATTCAATACAAAGGTCAAATTAATACAGAAATTATTTATTTGGTACATGCAAAAGTAAACGCAGTTTTTGGTCGTGAATGGTTGAAAAATTTCCAATTAGACTGAAGTTCAATCAAAGCAGTTCGGGTTGAGAAAATTGTAATTCTCGAACCAATAAATTAAATATCTTGCTTCAAAAGTATGAGAAAATTTTTTCTCCGAGTATCGGGAAACTGGAAAAGTTTTGTTGCCGTCTTCAAATGAAACCTAATTACAAACCAGTATTTTTTAAACCTCGACCAGTACCATTTGCTTTAAAAGAAAGAGTAGAAACTGAACTTAATAGGTTAGTTGCAGAAGACATCATTGAGCCGGTGACATATAGTGATTGGGCTACACCAATTGTTCCTGTTATCAAACAGAATGGGAACCTACGAATCTGTGGTGATTATAAGATGACTATCAACCCAGGACTAAAAATTGAGCAGTATCCTTTACCCCGTATCGAGGACATTTTTGCTGAACTGTCAGGAAGGGAGTTCTTTACTAAAATCGACTTATCTGAGGCATACCTTCAAATGTTAGTTGATTTTGCAGGACCGACCTCTATTGACGATCAATACTCACAAGGGTTTGTTCCGTTACAAGAGAATGAATTGTGGTATAGCCTTAGCTCCAGCAGTGTGGCAGAGAGCCATTGAACAAGTTTTATCAGGCATCGCGGGTGTACACGTATTTTTAGACTATATTACCGTAACGGGGAGAAATGATCAAGAGCATTTTGAAAGGTTAGAATTAGTACTACAGAGACTAGAAGAATATGGTCTCAGAGTAAATAAGCGGAAAAGTGAATTTTTTAAGAAATCTGTGAATTATTGTGGTCATACAATTGATAAATTCGGCCTCCACAAAACACAAGAAAAAATCGATGCAATTACGAAGGTACCAGTTCCAAAAACTGTATCTGATTTGAAGAGTTTTTTGGGTTTAGTCAATTACTACGGAAAATTTATTCCCAACTTATCCACTCGTGTCGCTCTTTTCAATAATTTACTGCAGAAAGGTACTAAATTTTTGTGGACTGCAGAATGTGAAAAAACTTTCAAGGCATTGAAACAAGAAATTGCTTCAGACCGAATTTTATGCCATTATGATCCTAAGTTACCTCTTGTATTACAAATTGATGCATCACCAGTTGGAATAGGAGCAGTTTTAAGTCACATTATGCCAGATGGTTCAGAAAAACCAGCAATGTTTGCATCAAGGTCATTAACTAAAACTGAACGTAATTATTCGCAGATAGACAAGGAAGCATTGAGTATCATATGGGGAGTAAAGAGATTTTATCAATATTTATTTGGTCAACATTTTGATCTCGTAACCGATCATAAACCCCTAGTATCAATTTTCGCACCTAATCGTAGTTTACCATGTCTATCAGCAACACGAATGGTTCATTATGCACTTTTTCTCCAAGCATTCAGTTATACAATCAAGTATCGAAACACTAAGAATCATGGCAATGCTGATGCACTTTCACGGTTACCACTAGCAGTTGACAAGGACTGTGAGTACTTGACTGAAGCAGATGTGACAAATATTTCACAAGTTGAATTAATGCCTGTTACAGCAACTGACATAGCTAGAGCTACTAAAACTGATAGGAAATTGTTCAAACTGTAAGAAAGTTTAAAATTTGGAACTGAATTACCTGTGCCTTGGGAAAGGTATAGAATCTGAATTTTCATTGCAAAATGGTTGCATAATGTATGGTCATAGAGTATGCATTCCTGAAAAGTACCAGAATCAAGTTTTGGAAGAACTTCATGTTGGACATCCTGGAATTTTCAAAATGAAGGCCATAGCTAGAAGCTACTGCTATTGGCAAGGTATTGATGCCAGTATAACCAATTTTGTTCAGAACTGTTCAGATTGTATCGCAACGAGGAACGAACCAGCAAGGATAAATCGACATCCGTGGGAATGGCCAAATGGACCTTGGCAAAGGATACACGTTGACTACGCTGGTCCTTTTATGGGGAAAATGTTTTTTGTAGTCTCTGATGCATATTCGAAGTGGATAGAAGTCATTCCGATGAAAAATATTACAGCTAGTTTTACAATTCATCATCTTCGTATTCTTTTTGCTCATTATGGAATTCCCTTAACTTTGGTTAGTGATACCGGCGCAAGTTTTATTAGTTACGAATTTCAACATTTTTTGAAACTGAATAATATTAAACATATAACTTCAGCACCGTACCATCCTGCTACGAACGGACAGGTAGAAAGAATAGTGCAGTTATTCAAAGCTTCGTTGAAATCGAATAGAGGTGATTCTGGAGATCTAAATGTGAAATTACAAAGATTTTTATTACAGTATAGAATAACTCCACATTCTCTCATGGGAGAAAGTCTGAGTGCCTTGTTTTTGAAGAGATGTATTCGCACTAGGCTTGATCTTTTTAAACCAAATTTGAGAGACAAAGTTGTTCAGAAACAGAGTTCGAGACTTGGCACAGAATTTATCTTGCGTGAGTTTCAGGAAGGGGAGAAAGTAGCCGTAAGAAATTATTCCGGACCTAACAAATAGAAAATTGGAACAATTATAAACAAAGATGGGACTTTGAGTTATTGCATACAAATTGGAAATGAAATTTGGAAGAGACACGCAGATCAAATAAGGAAATGTGGGAAGTCGATTGAATTATCCCAAGCTGCTACTGAAATTCCAATTTACGATAAAGAAGTGAATTTTTCAGATGAGCCAGTATCCGATGATGTTGCTGAATCGGAACCTCCTGCACCTGTACCTGAAGTTGTCCCTAAACCTAAAGATGTACCTGTACCTGCCACTCCAAGTGATGATATACCACCTAAGCCTGTACCAGACACTTCCGGAAAGCCGAAAACTGATGTGCCACTCCTACGCTCAAACCGAATCAGGAGACCTCCAAAGAGACTCGACCTGTGACTCTGTATTTTGTCGGGGAGGAACTGTTATGTATCTGGCAACAGCCAGATCAGAGACGCACGCGTGCTTTGTTTACTTTTTTGTGTTCCGTAGTTTCGTATTGTACATGTTCGGTGTAATTGTGGTTCTGCTCGTTAGTGCCTGTGTATCTTAATGCTAATAAATGTTCTTTGCGTGTATGTAAAACGAATCATATCGTCTCTCAGTCTACCTGGCATACATGACATCTTCAAAAATATCTATTTATGCAAAATCTGGATATTTTTTGAAATCTCGACCGTATAAAGCTAGAAATTTTATGTTAGAAATTCCATTTGAAATTTCGAAAAAAAAATGTATTGCGGAGTTAAAAATTATTTACCATAAGTTCTAGCAACTCTTTGAGTATAATAAAAATGTCAAATTTTATTATATAGCTTCTTTGGTATTTTTTAATATATTTCGAAGATTTCATACAATTCAGTTGAAAACTGCATGCTAAGAGCAAAAAATAAACTAAAAAAATCGAAGAATATACAATAAAGTTTTACTTAGAAGCTAAAGCGTAGGAATGAAAAATTTTGAGTATATCTGAAGTAGTTTTCGAAATCTTTATTTTAAAGTTCAGAAAATTTGCGTGCGTTATGTTATACTTAATATTAATTAAATGGTTAAAATAATATGTAAATAATAGTCATGTAATCGTTTGATGACACATTCATATACTAATAAAAATTATAATGGTCATTGATGCGAATGTCAAGAATTTTATGTAATTTTAAATTCAGACATTAAGATATTGATGTAGAAAATATAAAACGACCATCTAAAATACATGAAAAATGCAGTCTGCTATAAAATGATCTTGACAAACAAAATACGGCATTTTCACTTACTATGGCAGAGCCGGCTTAGTCAGGGGCGATCTGGAAAAACAGAGAAGGAATCGCGATTCTGATGGATGCCGCTCTCGCTTTTAAATCTCTCAGGAAAAAATATATATAAATTACAAATGCAAAAACTAAATCTTGTAATTTTCCATTCATTTTTATAACAACGAATTGTGGAATTGGCTCCCAATACTTTGTGTTTGACAATATCTAAGGTAACCAACCATACTTTAGATAGATTTGCACTACTTTTTCGTAACCGTATTCCTTTTAAAATTAATTCGTGCAGCCAAAATACAATTTTTGCACTCTTAAAAATTTATGTAAACTATAACAGTTAATTTTAATTTATGCAACTTGTGAAATGCTCATAATTAACCATTTCCGTCTAAACAGTTAACATGAAAAAAAAGTTTGGACTCCCTCATTCATTAGGGATTTATACAAGATTCTAACATTAAATTTTATTTTTCACCGAATAGGATCGAGTGGTAGTGTATCGTGCTTCCACACCACAGGTCTTGGGTTCTATTAACGGGCTGGGCAAGGTCGACTCTGCCTTTCATCCCCAGTACATTGGGTCGATAAATGAGTACCAAGCTTGCTTGGGATCTTAAACACTGGAGGTCTCTCTTCAGACAGACCACCAAATCGGGACATCTGTTCATGCACCTCAGCGCCCAATGGTCACGTATATTGGGATTTGCATAGTAGTTCCTGGCCCTCATGGATTGTTGTGCCACTGAGTTTTAAGATTGAGGATTGCCTCACTTTGGGGATACCCCTTAGATAAATATGTATTTTCACTCATTTGCAATTAAACATTTTTCTTTCAATTACGTTTATTTCAGAAGGAAGTTTGATTTCTCAAATGTATTTGCTTAATAACATATATATTTGTGTATTATATTAAAATTTTGATCAATCCAAAATTACATGTTTTTTGCTCCTCTAAAAGCTTTTAGGATTTTAGAACTGATCTTACAATCCATATACGTTTTATAGTAGTATATTTAAAAATGATGAAGACATTTTTACGACTGTGTGAGCTTTTATGCCTCGTTTATAAATATAAAAAATTGCATTCAGCTACAGTTTTTAAAATGTACTGAAATAAGTGGAGGAATAGGATATTTACATATTATGAATATTTTTGACTGCAGTAAGATATATTTATATTTCAGTTTCTTTACAATTTGAATAGAAGTTTTAAACCACACACACACACATTTTGTGAATAGTTTGAAATTGAATATAAACCCATAGGCCCATATTGTAAAGTGTTTTATTTTGATACCAGCACACATTAAAATAAGGCTCATTTGCAGTTATATGATCAGCTTTAGTGATATTTAAATTTTAAAAAATAGTGTACACGTACGAAAACATTCTTTCAAAACCACACACCACATCTCATACTATGCCTTCCATACAGCAGGAAATATTTGTGTATACTCAAAAAATTTAATACAGGATACATTTCAAAATGTTAAAATTGTTTTTAAAATTTGGTATGGATACATTGTGGAACTGTCGGTTAACTTCACTGAACAAAATTGTTTTAAGTGTACTGTTTTGAAAGACAAAATTAATTAGGGAGAACTTTTCTCACAATAGAATTTGTAATGACTTGAATTGTGTGAAAATGTAGTTATCGATGTGTGACATTTTTCCTTGTAATAAAAGAAACAGAAAGATAAGAAATTAAACTTGAGTAGAATATGGTTAGAAGTACTGTCATGCGCATTTGAAGAAGTATATCCCCCATTTAAATTGAAAATTATTGACTGAATGTGTGTTATGTCCATCACAAATGCCGATGTAGAAAAGAAATTTTTATTTAATACAAGAAGTTCGAAAAGGAGAACACTAATAATGAAAATTTAGATTTTTTCTGAAAAATATTCAGTTAACATAAAAATGTCATATGATTTTAATTAAAATAAATTAAAAGTATTGAAATCTTTTTTGTTATTTTGAATAAAAATATAATTGAATAGAGAAAGATCAGTTTTATTTCATAAATATAATCATCGTATGTATATCACCGTATGCACCATTTATTGTCTTATTGTTTAAAAAAAAAGAGAGATGGCCTTTGCTCTTTTTACCTCATTACTTTTTTAAAAAACAGGAAAGTGAGCGTGTTTTCTTACTCTCGTATTCAAAAATGAATACAGGATGCTTTTTTTCTGCTTCAAATCACAATACTAATAAATATATATATATATATTTAATTTTTAAAAAATGACAGAAAAATAAATTTTGTTTGAAGAAAATATAATTATTTTTCAACTTCTAACACACTATTTATTTCCTTTTTTCCACCCTTCATTTTGTTTTAATTTTACTGTGACTAAACATATAGGGGAAACGACCCAGTTGCACTACAACTTTCAAACAAGATTGCCCAAGGCAACTTGACAGCTAGCTGTAAACGATTGATCTCTTCATTCTTATTTTACAAAGGGACTGAACTGAGTCATAAAATTGTCCCCGTTCGACCTCCCAAGTTTTAAAAGGGAGAAAGGAAAAAAGTCTGTTGCATTTTTAAAGCGAATGGCAAAAAGAGAGTTAAACGCTTTCGAAATAACTTTTCAGGAGGAAGCTAACCACTCAGAGGGTTAAGTTTGTAGTGTAACTTAACACTTTCGCTTAAACGTGATGAAAACTTTCGATGGACTTAATAGCTCTAGTCAAGAGAAAATTGGAAATGGCGCCAGCGACTAATAACTATTTTTTTCTTCCGAGGAATCGAATTCGTTTTTGAATGTAATTGGACAAAATTTAGTTATAGCTAAAATACGTCATCCGAGTCATGAAAGCGCCATTTATTATTTATTTTATAAAACATACACGGCATTTCTTCCAAAACTTTATTGTTTGCTTTTCTGATGTAGAATGTTTTTTCTCAGATAATCCGCGGCGGCGTATAATAAGCACAACGAAATTTGAAACTTTTTTAACACATAATCCGCAGATTATATACAGGAAAATACGGTAACTAATATTTTGTTATACATATTGCATGTTCCTTATATATATATAAATTTGTATTGATTATATGAGTAAATGTCATGCTGTTGCATAATTTCGCTAATGATACAATCCAGTGATTCTCAACCTTTTTTGTTGCAGTCCACTTTTAATGACATTGCACAACAATTTTTATAATTTCACTTTCAACTTTTTGCCTTCAATATTTGGTAGCACACTAACAAGTTTAAAATTTTACTATTTATTTATAATATACTATGCAAAATAGTTTCTGATAATAATTTCTAATTTTAAATAAAATATGTACAGCAAAAACAAAAAAATGCTTGTTGAGTAGTTATAAAAATAATTTTATTTAATGCAAAATCAGAGTTTGATAATTTTTCCAAATTTCATTTATATGGTCTTAAAAAGGATAATGTCACTCTCGTTTTGTCATCTGTATTTAAAAATTTTGATGTTCACAATTTGCTGAAACATGTAATAATGACATGTCATTATGGCACTAGGGGCTTAGTATTTGAGAAATGAAGCAGTATGACATGATTGTTGTTGCTTAGTATCCCTGAAATTATCACGAATAATGAAAATTTGAAATGTGTATCTGGGGGTCTTGGCTGATGTTGTACAGAACAAACTGTCACATCTTCTGTTCACTTCTTGATTTTGATCAAAGTTCTTTTCATCTCTTAAGAAACAGAACATGTGTGGGGTCCTTCATCTAGTTCTCTTATGATAATTAGAAATGGACCAACTATCCTCTCCTCATCCATCGCATATAATATATTCCTCATGTACCACAAGTTTATACATATCTTGTGTACCTCATCTCCACATTTTATGTAGAATAGAACATGTAACAATAGTTATATTTATAAATACAAATTTAATTTTCATATGTAAAACTGGGATGTCACTCGTATTGTTCTCAAGTTGTATATACATTGTAACAGATTTATGCTATTCTTTACTAACAATATTGCATTAAAAACTTAATGGGTACATTTGCGTGTGATCAAAAAATTTCATTTTGTCTCTAATATGTCCTATTATGTGATTTGGAAATTTTATAAAAACTAGTCAAATTACTTTTACCAAAAAAGAAATGCATGCACATTTTAAAAGGTATACATTTCTTCACAGGATGTTTCAAGTTTTATTTACTAGTAATAAATGTATTAATTAATTTAATATCTAACATTGAAGAAAGATTATATAAGTAATTACATGTGAAGAAAAAAAATTATTCAATTTAACAAAATTTCTTTTTTGATGGGCTATGAAACTTCCTTGTTGAAACCATTTTAAAGACAGGAAAATACAGTTTTTGGAAACGTCTGATACAATATTATTTCAGACTTGTGATTTTATTAGTTTATCTGTTTACAAGTTAGCATATTAATTCATTGTATGTTTTATTTTTATAATCAGTTCCCTCTTTCATTTGTTTGATAGAGATTGATTCCACTCAGATGATTATATTTAAAAATAGACATTAATGGATACTTTCTGTTCAGTATTAAGTTTATCAAGTTCTTGAAAAGAAAAGAACTTGGCATTCTATGAAAGCACTCATGCAAAGAAGGTAGTTTTTTTCCAATAGCAGGTGCAGTGCAGAAGTTAAAAATTAAAATTATTATACTTATTTTCTTAAAGCTTGTTTAAAAAAAACCATGTGGTAAATTTCCAGTAATTGTGGGGTTTTTTTTTTTTTTTTCTTCTATATTTCAAAAATGAGAGACTAAATGAACCAAAGTATTATATCTATTTTGTATAGGTATTCTTTTCTTTAAATTATTTACTCAAACATTTGTTATTGTACTGCACATTATTAAATTTGAATCAAAAATCGAATTTATTGCTTTTCCAGTAATCTGGTCTCTATTGTTTTTAGTTATAATTGTTACATACAATGTGAAATAATTGTGGTCGTTTCAAGTTTTCCGATTAAAGGAGTAAATTTTGTCAGATCATATTAATCTAGTTTTGATTACAAAATTATAATCAATGATCCCTTGTACAACTGTAAAAATTTTTACTTTGTGTTTAGCAAAATACTTATTAATGTGCTTAAATCTAAAATGCTGCTTGCCAAAAAGTGCTGGGAATAAAATAAAATTTAAAACAAAAGATTAGAGGAAGTCTTTTTTACTCCCCCTCTTTTAATGTTCTGACCACCTTGCATAAGATTAAATAATTTGTAGGAAAAGATTGTGTTAGTTGTTTAGGGAAAAGACAAACCTTAATGGATAATTTCTAAAGAAGGGACATTTTATAGTATGAAGTATGTTTATATGTAAAAGAGTATGTGGAAGATAATCTTGCAAATCTTAAAATTAAATCCCTTCAAAACTTCATTATAAATGTATTACAAGTTGTAGCTTCAGCCTTCATTAAAATGATTTATTAACAGTCTCTGTGTAAACAGTTTTGCATGACTTATACTTTACATTTAATTGAAGAAAAAGAAATAGGCCCAGTGGTACCGATCATGCTTCCACACAACAGATCCAGCTGGGCCAGGTCGACTCAGCTTTTCATCCCTATTGCAGTGGGTCGATAAATGAGCACTAGGCATGCTTGGGGATTTAAACACTGGGGGTCTCGCTTCAGACTGACACCTGACTGGGACATCTGCTCATGCACCTCAATGCCCAATGGGCACATTAGGTTCTGGCCCTCATGGGCTGTTGTGCCACTGAGTTTCAAATGTAAAGAAAACAAACACTTTCTTTTCCTGTTGCATGCCTAATATATAATACTTATTAAATCATTACATTATTTAAATCTTTGTTATGTAATATGTTGAACAGGTAATTGTATGAGCATATACATTTATGTTATAATTTATATATGTCTAGGATTATAAAGAAAAAATGCTTGCTCATCGAGATAATCGACATTATTCAAAATGGGATCTGGAGAGTACTGCTGTATTATTACACAACCATTTTCCTCAACAAGCGATAATTATTGTGAAACCAGCAAAAATGTCTCTCATGACTTTTAGCTGTTACGAAAATTTTGTTAATGTGAATAATTTTGGTGCACCTACTTATGAAAAAAATATTGACTCTTTAAAGCATTTAAAATTACTTCTATCTAATGCAGGTTCAGTGATGCAGAAAAAACAAAATGAGGCATCATCAATAATTGAAAATAACATTAATTTGCCTGTAATGGAACCTCTAAATTTAATAGAAATTCCATTAACTGTAATTGGTTTCAGCAAAGGATGCGTGGTTTTAAATCAGTTTTTGTATTCATTTCAATCACTTCAAGAAGATAAGGATGAAGAGGTAGCATCATTTGTGAATAACATATCAAGCATATATTGGTTAGAAGGAGGACATTCTGGTTGTTCCAACACTTGGGTTACAGATAAAAATGTATTACAGAATTTTTCTACAATGAAAATAGATGTACATATCCATGTGACACCTTATCAAATTTTATGCGATACTAGACCAAGAATTGGCAAAGAAGAAAAAATATTTAGAGAAAATCTTTCTCGAATGGGTATGAATATTTCTCGGATGCTTCATTTTGAATGTGAACCAAGATCCTTAGAAAAACATTTTGAAGTTCTTGAAGTTTTCAAAAGAACTGCTTAATCCTCTGTGTAATATTGTTACCTTTGTATAAACAAAATAATATTTAAATGTATAGTTGTCTACTTGGAATTTTTTTTATAATAAAGTAATAAGTTTTGATAATAAATTGTCATTTTCCCATTTATTTACATTACTTTTATCAATTTCATTATTCTTTCCTTTCAAAAGCTTAAATAGATGCTAGTGCTTTTGATGTTGACCTTGTGTGTCACTTAACCACAGTTCAAAATTGATTAGGTATTTTGCTAGTAGCTCTTGTATTGTTGTTGAGTGCAGCATGAATTAAAATCATTAATGCATGTGAGAGTATAGTTTTAAGTAAACAAAGGAATATTCTGTGATCAAGTAAAAGCATACATTTAAAATTTTAAGTTATGCATTTAATGTAATTCCTTTGTGGTTAATAACACTGAGGGTTTTTGTGTGTGTAACAAAAGTGTGCTAATAAAACATCAGTATTGAAAAAGCATAAATGAAATCAATTTATTTTAAAATAAAAATGTTTCTTTGTACTTATTCTTCTTTGATAATCTTTGTGGATGGATAAATGAAGATTAAACACAATTGAAATCCAGAAAGTACTGCACCAATGAGATTTGGAATCTGGAATGATACAAAATTGTTAATAGTTAAATAATCCCTTATTTCATTTTAGCTTTTAATGATGGTTAAATAATAGTGTATTACTAAATGGTACCTTTAAAAGAAATAGTTTCTCCAAGTAAAAAATATTCTCAATGTAAATGTATTGATAAAGTTCAAATACACTGAGATTTTTTGTAGTCAAATAGGAATTCTAAACATTGTTAAATTTAAATTATTTTCTATGTAAGTGAACATTCATTTTATTTCATCGTTAAAATTACATCTTTATTAGTTTGACTGTGAAAGTTTTTATGTGCTTTAAATTGCAATAAATAGAAAAAACTTGTTGATGTGATTAACAATTCATATATTCCTAAACTTAATTTAAAAAATTGGAGCAATGTTTTTATAGATTCAGATTAGCTACTTTCCTATTTGTGAGTTGTACAAGTTAAACTGATTTATTGTTAAAAGGAACCTAGTGTACAAAATTAAGTACCTGAATGAAGCTGTCTTCTACGAGTACTCCATAAATGAACCATAAAGCCGTAACAATGAATGTTGAAAATATTATTGGAGCTGGTAAACTTTCCGAGCTTTTTGTTGACAAAACTTGTGACTGCAAATAAAATTTAATTAATATGATTTATATACACATTACAGAACAATTCTCCATGTTTTACTGGATTTGTGTCTAAATTGTGTTAAAAGGAGGCATTTTTAATTCAAATTTAAACAGTTTATTACCAAGACATTAGATTCTAACTTATTATTTTTCAGAACATAGAATGTAATTATCTATTAAACTATAGGACTTTTGTGTAATATAGCAACATACTGTTAGTCCGTTGATCATGGTTGCAAAGTTATGGGTGATGTCTTTATTTGTGGATTAAAGCCCTGCTGCCACTAAAAATTCACTGCTGACTTATTAAGAGTGGGATGACAGCTTAGTTTTTGTCCTCGTCACGTGACCATGTTTAAATTTAGAGTTCACTAATAGCCCTGATTTTGCTTGGTAACAATTAATCAAAACTTTTTTTTTCTGGATATTGAATCATGTTTAAAAATTGTTTATTCACCATTTCAAACATTTAAAATAACTAACTGGTTGAACAATCAACCTATTTAGAATGATGGTATATTTTACTATACTTACTGATTCCCAGATTTTTGACATCTAAAGCATGAGAAGGAGAAATAGTACATTTTTTTTTTTTTTTTTGGTTTATGTACGAATCACACATAAAACAATGATTTTATTACATTATATGTGACTTATGAACAACCAAATGATTGACGAACCATTTGCTATAAAGTGTTTTATTTTAGAATATTAGCAGTTGGAAACATTAAATAGTTTAGAGCTGATATGAGTATTTATTTGTGCTAATGCTCTCTTATGTTTACAATAGGTAACCTTTCAAATTTGATTTATAGATATAACTTGGTAAGTTGATGCATCTATGGCCCCGTTTACATGGACGAAAATTGCTGGCAATATGCCGGAACGAATCTGCTTTGTACCCGTTTACACAACGACCCGGCAAAATGCAGGTCTATTTTTCGTACCCTCTTTCGACTAGGAACTTTGCTGAGTCCCATGACGCATTGCACCAGAAATTCAAGATGGCTGCTGTTGTCGAGTGCTCGCGTTGGTCAACAGAGGATAATAAATTTATTAGTGAACATAGCTCTAATAATTTGATGGAACTGTCCGAGATTCAGTAGTTTACAAGTGCCCATTTCCGATGAAAATTAATATTCTATTCAGGTACAGGGAAGGATGTAAATTAATTTATATTTAGTATGCTCTGCATGTACATATATTTCCAATATGTTAATAAGATACATATATTTTAAGACAAGTTTTTGAGATTGATTTGAAATTACATCAATTTTTTTTTATGGAAGTACGCAATAAAATTGCTTTTTTTATTTTTCCTGATGCATCTTATTGAGTGTTTCCATATAATAAGTAAAAATTAGTAATATCTTGTAATTAAATAACTCCATAAAGGTGTATTGATTTTTTTTTACTGTCAAAGTTGATATAATCAATAGAATAAACCATTTTATATTAACATTCCCTTAAATACATGAGGATAAGAACTTAAAAAGAACATATCATTTTCTAACATCTTCAATTTTGATTAACTTTTACTTAACCATTTAATTTTTTGTTAAAGCAAACCATGATTTACTGTACCAAAAGATATCCCTTTATACACACACATACCTACAAAATTTTATAAAAGTAGGCTAAATACTACTTCTCCTCGAAGGATTAAATAATGCCACGCTTATAAAACATACTATGTTCTTATGAAAACATTGCACATCAAAGAAAATACACACTTTTTTTACTAACAAAAATTAATTTAGCTTTGTAATTGAAGTTGGTTAATATGAAAGTTTTTGTTTAATATTTAGGAATTCTGAGATTGAATGATGTTAAAAGCAATTTTATTTCTAAGGTTTTGGGTACCTGAAATAATCTTATCAAAAACATATTTCGTATGTTTTATACACCGACTTCCTTTGTAATTATTACCCTTCAAAAGGTTTGAATTTCCTTAAAAATGCCTGTCTCCAACATTCAGAAATAAATTAACTGGACATTTTTGAATAAATTAAGAAACATGTTTAAAGAAAGGCTTTTTAATAGAAATTTATTGTTTTCATAAGAACATAGTATGTTTTAATATAAAACGGTTTATTCTATTGATTATATCAACTTTGACAGTAAAAAAAATCAATACACCTTTATGGAGTTATTTAATTACAAGATATTACTAATTTTTACTTATTATATGGAAACACTCAATAAGATGCATCAGGAAAAATAAAAAAAGCAATTTTATTGCGTACTTCCATAAAAAAAAAAAAAAAATTGATGTAATTTCAAATCAATCTCAAAACTTGTCTTAAAATATATGTATCTTATTAACATATTGAAATATATGTACATGCAGAGCATACTAAATATAAATTAATTTACATCCTTCCCTGTACCTGAATAGAACATTAATTTTCATCGGAAATGGGCACTTGTAAACTACTGAATCTCGGACAGTTCCATCAAATTATTAGAGCTATGTTCACTAATAAATTTATTATCCTCTGTTGACCAACGCGAGCACTCGACAACAGCAGCCATCTTGAATTTCTGGTGCAATGCATCATGGGACTCCGCAAAGTTCCTAGTCGAAAGAGGGTACGAAAAATAGACCTGCATTTTGCCGGGTCGTTGTGTAAACGGGTACAAAGCAGATTCGTTCCGGCATATTGCCAGCAATTTTCGTCCATGTAAACGGGGCCATAGATGCATCAACTTACCAAGTTATATCTATAAATCAAATTTGAAAGGTTACCTATTGTAAACATAAGAGAGCATTAGCACAAATAAATACTCATATCAGCTCTAAACTATTTAATGTTTCCAACTGCTAATATTCTAAAATAAAACATTTTATAGCAAATGGTTCGTCAATCATTTGGTTGTTCATAAGTCACATATAATGTAATAAAATCATTGTTTTATGTGTGATTCGTACATAAACCAAAAAAAAAAAATGTACTATTTCTCCTTCTCATGCTTTAGATGTCAAAAATCTGGGAATCAGTAAGTATAGTAAAATATACCATCATTCTAAATAGGTTGATTATTCAACAGTTAGTTATTTTAAATGTTTGAAATGGTGAATAAACAATTTTTAAACATGATTCAATATCCAGAAAAAAAAAGTTTTGATTAATTGTTACCAAGCAAAATCAGGGCTATTAGTGAACTCTAAATTTAAACATGGTCACGTGACCCTTCAAAAGGTTTGAATTTCCTTAAAAATGCCTGTCTCCAACATTCAGAAATAAATTAACTGGACATTTTTGAATAAATTAAGAAACATGTTTAAAGAAAGGCTTTTTAATAGAATTTTATTGTAGAACAAATTAAACTGTTTTGTGAAAATTTCTCGTATACAGTTGTATTTAATAATCATACTCATTTTAAGATACATAATTTATTGACACTTAATTTTAACATTACATGAATGCACTATTAAGTAAATAAAGCATTTCATGATCTGCTACATAAATCACACTATCTGAAAGTAACATTATACTATAAGGACAAATAGAGGATCTGCCAGTATTCAACATGCATAATATGTACAATTATTATATCTAAATTTTTATCTTATTGATAATAGCTCATACAATTCTCTGAAAATCTTGTAAATAAATTGCAAAAAGCCATTCATTTACAACAAAAAAGTATTAATTTTTAAAAATATTTACAAAAGAGTATTAAATGTCATTAACCCAAACAAATCAAAAAAATTAAAGAAAATTATCTCCTAAATCAAAGATTTCATAGGTCAAATTATGCAGAATTTCTAAAATGTTCACTTTAGATTTATAACATAAAAACTTAAAATTTTTAAACACTAGTGATTAGGCAATTAATAGTAAACAAAAAATTATAAAAACATTTTATTCTTCAAAGTTTCTGCGGATTTTATTTACTTTAATTTCAAAACTATTTTAATCAAATTAATGCTTTTCTTTTTTGGATACAATACATTTACAAAAGTAAGATTTGAAATGGGTCTTCCCTTGTTTTCAAAGAAATTAATGGCGAAAACTAGTCTTTTAGTCAGCCAACAGTGTGAAATATACCAGAAACTAGAAAGCAAAAACCTATAACTTGTGTATATAGGTAAGCTACAAAACTTTTCATAGTATTGAGAAATTGTATATAGTATGGGTCTAGATTAAATGAAATATCACATAATTTTGAAATTTCAGATCTTACCAAACTGGCACAATTATAAAATCCACTTCTATATAATCAACTTTCAGAATTTACATAGAACAAATTGGAATACTGAAATCATGCAACTTATAGAAAGAAGTGGAATAAAAGAAAAATACATTACATGTTATTTCGTTATCACTGATATGCAACTGAAGTATCATTTTATATATTACATTAATACTTTAAAAAAAATGGAAGATGAAACGACATCAGAAAAAAAAGATTCAGAATTCTCAATCTGAAATTTAATCTTTGAAAAAAGATTTATAACATAAAAACATTAATTTGTTAACAATCATTATTAATTTGTTAAGTTACCAAAGTTTATCATTAATAAATTAATCACAATGTGTGTACTAATTGTAAGCAAGATTCTTTTACCGGGGCATTCCTAAATTTCATGAGACTTCTCAGTTTCCCAAATTACACATGAGCAAAATATTAAATTACTTCAAAGTTTCTCTAAGAAATGCTAAATCAGTACTCTTACCATTCCACAAATTTTGGAACATGCATTAAACTGCCGACTAATTTTGCCAAGCAAAAAGACAAATTTAAAAAAAAACAACAATTGCATCACTATTATTGTTACTGTCTGCAAACATGATCAGGGACAGTTTCTACTATATTGGCTGTATATCGCAGCATTTGGTGGTTTTTTATTTTAAGAAATTGGCCATTATACAATACAAGCACCCCAAATTTGTCCCGTAAGCATATGTTACACAAAAATATCAGTGATTTTGGATGATGAAACACTTATTTTTGAAAACATTTCTTTGAAATTACCTTTTTTACTGAATTCTGCATGAATATAGATTATTGTAAACAATGTCAAGTTATTCATTTAAGGGTAAATAGAGAGTTGAAAAAGGTTATATTAAAATTCTGAATATTTCCATTGCTTTTAGAAAGTTTACATATAGACATTTTCTGTAGGATGTTAAGTCTTATTTGGTTTCATGATCCTAATTTCTCATAAATGTCATAGAACTGATTTAAGTATACTTCTTGGGTCAATATTTGTAACTAACTCAATGCGACAAATTTATTTAGGTCTTAAATTTATTAGCAGGATAATATCAATATATATTAGCATTTAGACTTTAATACTTAAGTAAAAAAATCCAGAGTATTCTTATGCTTAGTACATTTCAGCTGGGGTTGCACAGATTTCTTTAACACACAATGTTGATATTTCAATAACAAGTGTAAAGTCTTTATATGAAATTCATCAAAATTATTGAATTTTATATTTTAATTGTGCAAATACCAATAAATGCATATTTGTCCTCCATAGTAAAAAAAAAAGGTACATCTGTGTGAGAAAAATTTGTATCAGTCAAATTCCAGAAAACATGTGTTAAGAAATCCTCACATAATAAATAGATACCACACAAATATTTAATAATTTTTTTTTTAACTAAAAGAATTATGGATTTAAAAATGACTTTATTTTGATCATGTACAAGAGAACAGGAATTTAATATTCAATATATGCACACAATTTTATATTGTATAATACATGCATTTTAATGCCTTAATTTTTTTACCACACTCAGAATGTATTCTCGATAAATTATTTCTTTACTTAAATAGTACTGCGAATACAGACTTTCAAAATGTTACATGATTTATATATATATATATATATATATATAATTTTACAAATGGTAATTTTCATTTCTAATGTTTGAAAGTGGTATAAATTATACATATATATATACTTGTTTTAATATGACAGGTATGATTACATACCAGATTTGTGTTCTTATTTTAGATAAGAGATTTCTGTATTTAATTAATTACTCTAAAGATGTGTAAAACAAATAAAATATATTAGGTTAGCTTAAATTTTTTTTATCTTTTTATGTATGTTCTCTATATAATTTAATTTAAAATAAACAAAAATTTCCATTCCTGTAGACATCTATCCAAAATCCGATTGTATTGTTCGGCCACTTATCCCGCCAAGTTTTTTCTTGCCAAATCGTAGGGTTTCTAATCCAAAACACAACACATAAAATAGCGCGAAGCTGGCGATTTTTCAAAATTTATCGGACCAGTAGCCGATTCGATCTGTTTAGAAGTTTCTTATGTGAACACAAAAATAGTAAAAAGGGAGTTCGGTTTTGGGTGGCGACGGTTTCTAAATGGTTGGTATTGAAAACAAATGTCGTGTTCTTATCCATGTTTACTAAACACTCTTAATTCTTACCGGGATATTAAAAAGATTTTTTTCCGATAGTCGACATCTTTTTTCGAGCAACCACGTATAGTCAAATACGAAATTTTAGCGGGTATAGTTTAAATGTGCAAGAGCATAGAAATGTTTGGCGGTAAAAAAACGAAAACATAATCATGATAATCGCGCTAAAAATTCTAGTTGTTTCCATGGTTACATTTTATAATCACGTGAATCTATCAACCAATCACCAGATTCTTATGTAAACGCACCCGATTCTCATGTAAACGGGTCGGAAAAAAAATACCGGTATTATCTCGGCATTTCGAAATTGCCGGCTTCCAAGTAAACGGGGCTTTTAAGTACATCTGGAATGCTTATTTGAATCTGCTTTTATCCATTTCGATCTTATAAAGAATATCTTATGCATTTACTTTTTAATGCATAAATATGAATGTTTTCAAATTAAATATTATGCATTCAAGAAAAACTAGAAAAAAAATGAACGTAATATATACCACAAAAATGTACCAGATACTGTCATTCTATGCTAGAGTTTACTCATGTTATTTTAATTGGTGGTTTGGTTAAAATTTTAAAGCAAGTAGATTTGGAGATTTTTAAATAACATTTTTAATTGGTTAAATACTTACAACACTTGCTAAAGGTGCAGCACTTGCTGCTATGCTACTAAATGCTGCCATAAATCCTATTGTATTAGTTGCTGCAGTTTTGCCAATTATGTGAAATCCATATACATAGGTTAAAAACAGGAAAGTAATTGCAGTACCTAACATTTGTAGTGCTGTTTTCTAAAATAAAAGGTAAAAATCTTGTGAACAAAAATTTGCAATATATAATTACATTAGTGTACTAAAATATATTTCATTTCTTAGTTATGAACAAGTTTTTAATTGAGGAATTGTTTACTGATTACTTGAATAACTTCTAAAAGTATATTTACCTTTTGACTGGTGATGATAGAATAACATAATACATACATTGTTTGCAGTGACGTGGTTATCAAATTGACTGTTACCAGCATGTTATCACTCAGAATTATGCTATACTGGAGCCATAAATTTGTGCTACACATAAAAAAAATTATAATCAATATTGCCATGCAATAATTTTTAAAAAACTTGTGTTATTCTTTTGAAAGTGTTCTTCACCACAGAAAGCTTGTGCTTAAACACAATATGAATTAAAATGTTTAATGTGGATATTTTAATATAAAGTTTTTATTCGACATTTTGATGACGTTTTCAGTTAAACTGCAATAAATAATTATTAAAATACTCTGGGGTCAAAGTATCTTAGGTTTGATTGTTTGAAATACTGTGTTTGTATGTAGGTACTAAACATATAAGCTTTCCTGAAACTATTTTTAGTTTAAATTTCTGTTAAAGATTTAGTGTTTGTTTTATTAAAAACTCCATAATTTAAATTAAATCATCATTTAAATTGTTTGTGAGGGGCAATTAAACATAAAATTTTATTATCAGTTGCATATTCGTTTACTTTATGCAGTTGTCATTTTGCAATACTAAATGAAGAAAAAGCTAAATGCAAACTAAGTATTGCAATGTAAGGAAAAATCAAACTGAGTGTTTGTTACTCTTGCACCTTTTTCAAGATCTATTAATTTCTTATTAATGTTACTGTTTTAATTAAAAAAGTAAACAAACGTTTTATATTTAAAAAAATTCCGCTTTCTTTTCCATTCTCTAGATCTTGATATTCATATTTAATTGGTTTTAGAAACATTCAGTAGTGTATTTACTTTGAATGAAATGTGTTAGATTAATTCGTACTTTATTTTTTAAAAAAAACAGTAATGCCCAAATAATTATTTAAACTCAATAATTCAAATAATTGTTTTGAGTAGAATTTGAAAAGAACGATTATGTTAAACTATTTACCAAATCATGCCAGCCAAAAATGGTAGAATAGAAGCATTTAAAGTGGATCCTTTCTGGATAAACTCCAAGCAAATAGGTCTGAAAATTAATTGTGTAAAGTTATTTAAAAGAGCAACTATATTAACATGAGAATTTTCTAAAATTCAGAATCATACACATGGAATATTACATACATATTTTCTGTAACCATAATTTGATCATATTCATATTGGATTTTTCAAATCAGTTCATGAATACAACAGACATTTACATAATTTCTGGCTCAGTTGCAGGTAACAGTAATCTCAAGGTGCTTGTTGCAATGTTTTTTTCTTTAACTTACACTTTTAAAGAGGTTCAAAACTGAAATAAATCTTTAATTTTTTTTTTTTTAAATTGTGAAAAGGCAATGTCAAGGACTAAAAATATTTATAGGAATTCTAGTAATTTTTTTTAAATCAGGTGTTAATTCAAAAGAAAAATTCTTTTGGTTTTTTCTGTGATTTGTTATTTGAAAATCAGTTAATAGTCGAGAAACATAAAGAGTACTTAAAGTATATTTATCATTTTTCTGATGATATATATGGAATGTAAATTGCTGTTAGTAAAAAATGCAACACCATGAAGGAATCATCAGAATTAAATGAAATTTAATGCACAAACTACTTGTATTAGTATAAATAAATGACGAAATTTTCAAAGCAAAAAAAAAAAAAAAAAAAAAAAAACCATATTAAGTGTTCGAAATCAGTATTTGGTGTAGCCACCACACGCGCTGCAATAAGTGCTGCTATACGACGTGCCAAAGAGTCCAACAGATTTTGAATGTCTGCTTGCGGAAGAGAATTCCATATTGCTTGTATGCGCAGCAAAAGTTCGTCTTTTGAAGCTGTAGGACATGAACGAGACGCCGACCAACCAAATCCCACAAGTGCTCAATAGGCGACACAGCGAATAAGCAGGCCAAGGAAGAAGTTAGAGCATGTGGGCGTGCACTATCCTGCTGAAAGATAGATCTAGTAATGCCTTGAAGGAAGGGAACGACTTCGGGCTGTAGCACTTCACGAACGTACTAATCGAACATGTCGTCTGTACCTCGAAAAATAAATTCGCAGTCCTCGGTGACGAGGAAATAATGGAGGTCACCCCCGCACCCACCCCAAAGATTCAACCAATCATGATGCGTATAGGAAAGAACTATAATTTAATACTCCAAGAAATAAATAGATCTTACCCTAATACAATAAATAAAAATACCGGAAATTATATTCGAATCCAGCCAACAACGGCTGAAGATCAAGAAAAAATTAAACATCTTTTAATAATCAAAAAAGCAGATCACTATGTCATCGAACACCCTAAAATAATCAAAGCGGTAATCAAAGGATTACCGGCATCCACCAATATCACCGATATTGAATCAGATCTAAAAGCAAAAGGTTTCGTCGTTGAAAAAATCGTACAGTTGCGTAAATTCGCGACGAAATCCCCACTACCACTTTTCATGGTCCAGATTAAAAAATCAAATAATAACGCCCAAGATATCTACAAGATTAAAAATGTGAACTATCTCACTGTAGAAGTCGTCCCGTTCCGTAGGAGACCGGGTGCTTCTCAGTGCTTTAACTGCAATTTTTTCAACCACTCAAGTAAGGACTGCAGAATGACACCCAGGTGTCTTAAATGCGGAGAAAATCATATAACTAAAAACTGCCCAATAACCGATCGCTTAAGAACTCTCCATTGCATTAATTGCAATGAAGACGGACATATGGCGAGCAGTCGCCAATGCCCAAATTTCCCGAAAATAAAACCGAAAAAGGGAGAAACCCTAACAAGTAAAAACGACAAACCAATCCAGACATGTTACTCCAGAGGTTAGCTACGCTAACGTCTGCAGAAACAAAACCCAACAACAGATGGCACCACGAGAATGGCAAAAACAAATAACGATGTAGAAAAACTAAATATTTTCCTAGTTGCTGTTGCACGATCGTGTAACAGATCTCATTAAACAGATTACACCAATCAAAAAAGTCATGAAAACAACTCACTCTGATTTAAGCCTCACCTCAAAATTCGAAAGCTAGTTCTTTCCATTTTTTAAGATATAATTATTTATGAAAAAATGATTTAATTTTAAAATTCCCCATATCATGTAACAAAAAGGGCAAAATTTCAAATTCATGTCTCATCATTGTCGGATAGGATATTAAAGCCCTAGTTGGGCTAGGTGCTCCATTGAAAATATCCCAGCTAAACGAACGTACCTGTTGCTATTGAGATTACTCTCGATTCATATCAAATTGGATCATCCATGATACGAAATCGCGCCCCAAACCATAATTCCGGGTGTTACGCCACTAAATCTCGATAACGCACTCTGGAAGGCAGCGTTCATCTGCCTAGCGTCTGACACGAGTGCGGCCATAATGGTCCCAAAAAATTGAAGCGTCTGAAAAGACAACTTCGTGCCAATCAGCTTGTCAGGCTCATAGCCCATTGCAGACGCAGCCGTCGATGGTTTGCCGAGAGGGGGTATCCTGTATAAAGGTGCCCTTGCACGCAATTCACAGTGCAGCAGACGTCAACGAATTGACGAAGACGACATTAGTACACCTGTAGCAGTAGACCAACGTGCTGACAACTGCCTGGAGAAAGCTGTACGGTACGGTCATTCACCACCATGCGGATCAGGTTTCGATCGTCGCCTTACGTCGTCCACTGCTAGTTTTTCGAGTTGTTCCGTGCTCGTCGGTCTACTGCTTCCAAACTCGCATCACTGTTCCGCTGCACTCGAGCTCTTATTGCGCGCTAGGAAAATCCTTCTCGAAAGCCGTTAATCCTCCCCCTTGTTTCGTCGCGGAGGCATACTTAGGTCTCACTAAACGTTCGCCACTAACAAATAAACTATTTTCAACCGTGCCTTCGGTGAAACTTTTGGGCATATGGCTCGCGAAGCGAGCCTCCATCCCATATCCGGAAAAGTAGATGTGGAACGACAGTGTTCATTTCATGCTAACATGTAGCAGTCAGCTGATTGGTCGAGCCAATCGTTAAGGAAATTTCCTAGGTCGTCGTGCGGAAATCTGAGTTCATGATGGAGAGCTAAGAGGATGCTCTGATTGGATCCTGGCGGGTGATGATGGTGACTCTCATTGGCTTCTCAAATCTCAGAAAGAAAGTTAAGACAAAGGGGGAGGGGCAAGCCCAACTATTTTCAATGTCCCGCTACAGCCTTCTTATACGCTTTCAGCATCGGTTCATAGGGCGCTGCGCACGCCACACATGCGTGGTGGCTCTGAAACTTTACTATTTTACGTAACATCCTATAATTGATATTTGCTGCAAAGTTCTTTTAATTCTGATGATTCTTTCATTGTGTTACATTTTTTACAAACAGCAGTGAATATAATGTAAAGATGTATTCACATTTTGTGAATTGTAGTCATGACAGTTAAAAATCGGGACATAGATCAAATCTTTTATTTTGGTGATGTTAGATGAGAAAATTGTGCATACTCAGTGCTAGGCAAGCAAAAGAGGCAATTGTCCCTTTTCTGTATTTAAATATATTGGAAATGAACCAATTTATTATTTGGGTATCGTCCTATTTTCACTTCTCCTCGACCAAGAACTTTCAAAAACAACGTCTTATGCTTGTTTCTCTTAATTGATAACACATGAAGACCTGTTTATATGCAGCAAGAGCACGTTAACCTGACAAGGCAACAATGAGGTTATGTACTTTTTCACTTATGTTAAAGAGCTTATGTTAAAAAGAGGGATTCAGGTTGTGTACTGATCTGGAAACACGATTTGAATTCAAGGACTAGATTTTACCTACTTAATATTTTGTTGAATGATAATTTTATAGGAGGTAGAATCATGGTTTTGGCTAAAATCTCTGGATGGTCATACTAAGCTGCACTTGCCCCAAGGAGGAACAGTCGACTTCTGTGAAATAACGGAATATAAATTCTTGCTACTTAATCATGCTTTGCTGATGTTACTGGTGATGAATTCATCTGAATGGATAACACGCTCTTCCTTATCATTCTAAGCTTGATGAATATCTTGAGATCCAGGTTGAGAGTGAATGTAATAACGGTAACGGAATTTGGAGTGAATGTAATATAATTATAGTGGAACCTCGCTTAACGAGCATAATTCATAACAGAATCTTAATCGTAATGCGAAATACTCGAGCGACATTAAGTGAAAAATATTCTCAAATAATGTAATAAAATGAAATAATGTGCTCCACGCCGTAAAAATTTCCAAAACATTTTAGGTATAATGTTTATTCAAGAAAAATTGTACGTTACAGAATACCTCAGTACGGCTGATTGTGGTTCCTGGAAAGAATTGCTCTAAATGAAACATTTTTGTAGGGAAAATCTTTTACCTACTATCAAATAGGGAAGAGGTGTAATGTTTGGGGGTGCATAGGAAGCCTTTTGGTTGGTAATCAGGAATTTATTGAATCAACAATGTACAAAATTGATTACTTGAACCTATAGTTGAAGTAAAATATCAGGACAAGTGCCGAGAAACTTGCAATGAGTGATGATTTTTACTTTTAACAAGACAAAGGTACCAAGCAAATGGCTTACATTGTGAAGTCATGGCTGTTCTATCCAATTCCGTAAGCCATCCCAGACCCAAACACAACACAGCATTTGTGGGATTTACTTCGGTGAATAATCAGGGAGAACGTAATAACATCTAAGGAAATGCTCAATCTGTCACGTAGAAGAATGGAACAAAACCACAGATGAGACAACTAAGCTGGTTGAATCCCTGCCAAATACGTATGTTGAGAGTTATATAGAAAGAACGGAATAGCTTAAAAAGTACTAACTTTTATTTACAATCTATATTGTAAAGGTTTTTCCCAGTGTACGCAGATTTTTGATGCACATGATTTGTGTCGTTCTCAAGTTATAAATATTTGTATTTTATGTAATAATCAGGTGATTGTTGCTTATACTATTTTAATTTACGACGTTAGAAGAATTAATAAAAATATTCATTCAGAAAGATTTCTTTTAATTAGCGATCTTTGCATGAATATGATTGATCGTCTGTACGCAGACTTTCGGAGGTAAGAGTATTTATTCCCTCTCTCATTACAAATAAAAAATTTAAAAAAAAAATCAAGATTTTTTTGAGTTTAAACACTAATTAATGGTCGAAAAATTATGTAGAGTAATACCATAAAATTTATATCAATGGAAAGATAATTTTAAAAAATTTAAAACAGTAAAGCCTGTTTAATTATTCGTATTCTAACAAAATTTTTAATTGATTGACCATAAAAAAGCACAACTTTCTTACTTTTCCATCATTTTTATGTAGCCAATAAAAGCAATCTAGTGTCATTTTCTTTTGATGATAAACTAAGTATGACACTATAATATTATGTCAGCTACCTCCTTAAACGAAGGGGGGTTATAAAACATGTTATATTGATGACAAAGTATCGACTAGTTATCCAGAAAGCGATGTAAATTAAGCTGTTTAATGAACAAGGTTACTATTATGAAGAAATCAGAGCAGGAATGTGGTTTTAAAAAGGTTCACATCAGTAAGTGATGATGGGAAAATGTAGTGTCTAAATGGCAAAAAAGAATCATTTCGCATTATACAAAAAGAAATAGCAGAATTCAATGTGAAGTTAAATACATGATCTATTTCATGCAGAGCTGTTAAAAAAATTCTCAAAGGTCGAAAAGGTTAAACTGAACTAAAACACGTAAACAAGAAAATGTTATCTGTAACGTGTAAAATAGAATCAGGGTGTTTGGGCAGTGATTTCATAAAATACATTAGAATCCAAGATTTGCATAACACACACGCATTTTTATGATCTGGGATTGTATGAGAGCAAAAACTGCCGGCAGAATAATGTAATTATTGAATGTGTGATGGAATTTAGATGTCCAAGTGTAAATAAATGAAATATTTGAGGAAAAATCAAAGCTTTTCACTCGTGATTTTTTTTTTTTAAGGATGACGAATCTTTTACATTTCAACAGAAATACATGTCACGTTATTGTGTGTAGAAGTTGTAATCTGAAGATCATATTTTTCTCTTGGATTGACATGGCAACAACCCAAACCTTAATCCGATCGAAAATCTATGCACCGACTTAACTTATTAACCGTATACGTAGCCTGGAAAAATAAAACAGATTTTTAATAGAAGCAATAAATTTAAAACTTTGTTTCTTATATTACTACTAGATGCTGAACTAAAAAACTGTTAGCTTATGTTGTTGTCGTTACTAATGCCACCTGATCGGCAAAGGCCAGATCAAGGCCCACGAAAATCATGGCAAAGGGTTAAGTGACGCCTATCGTTAGCCGTAGCTTTAAACACTATACAGGGGACAGAACGATTTAGCTCAGTTTCACCCCAATTTTAAGGGAGAACACAATAGGGGTGTTCAGGGGCCCCCACCTCTCTTTCCCCTTCCACCAACCTCACGAGAGGACTTGCGGCTCGATGGCTATTTAAAGTACCCCCATGCCGCGAAGGCACCATACATTTACAGACATCCATATCTTTTCCGGGATTCAAACCCAGGCCAAACGGCACAGCAGTCAGCATCGCTAACCACTATAGCGGATGAGCGACTTGTTAGTTTATTCAGGCCGTAATTTCGGGTAAAAATTTCTCAGTTAAGTATTATTTGATATGGTAAGAATATTTGCACATTTATTTTTTCTACTCGTTTCTATTTTCTCTTTTATAAAAAGAAAATAGCTTTCTCGAATGAAAATTTCTTTATTAAAAATATTAAAGTATATTTGATTCAATTAGCTTTCCATTATATATAATAAAGATTACACCAAAATAAGTGACGATATGAGCCATTAAACCACAAAATTACTCTGAGTATTTTTGTGAGCCACTAATTAATGTATTGAACAAACCTGTCTTCAAAAGCATAGCTGACAAGCTCCATGTTTTTTCAATATTTTCGACCTATTTTCCTGTTAGTTGAACCCTCCATAAAGCGCGCGAATCTCTGAGATGTATAGTACAAATAACTTTGGTGTCGCGTTCACACGCGGTGCTTAATTGCTACACTTAAACAACATTCATATGCATTTGACTACATCAGAAATGGAATCAGTGAATAAGCTGACTCCTGCTTCGATTTCAACAACTGTTCCGGCTGCAAGTTTTGCCTTGCAGTCTCCATCCATTTTTTCATCCAAGCTGCAAAAAAAAAAAAAAAAAAAAAAAAAAAAAAAAAAAAAAAATCCAGCAGCATTCTCCATTCCGACTGCGTTTTTGGTGCTCCTCGAACGCGCTTTTGGGGCTGTTAAGCCCCCCTTCCTTGCGCTCTTCCATTCCTGCCCTCGTGAAGTACTTGAGTTTCTCGTTCTCGTTAGGCCGCTTCTTCCTCTATCCTCCCCCTGCGGGGAGTGTATTCAAATATTTATTTTCCTTGATACTTTCTCTCCGCGAATTCGGGTATAAGCGATTTATTTCGCTGGCACCCGTTAAATCTAATTTTCGTTTCGTTTCACACGCGGTGAGCGGGAACGCGCCCCTTTCTTCTATCTGTCTTTCATCACTCGCTCTGGTGTTTAGTGCCAAGGATGAGGTTGACTGCCTTACATTTTGGGCGGCATGGGCCCTTGAATCTTGACAAATTTAGTGAGCCCAACAACGAGATTTTCCAATTTTTCCGTTAATTTTCATGTTTTTATACAACAGTGTGTAGTTTTCAGTTGTATACTTGGTTTTTCTGCTGGAAATTTAGAGATGCTGAGCGAACAGCCCGAGAGTAACACGCACATGCCTCGTTCATTACGACTCAGGACTGAAAAATATCTGGTATACAGTTGACAAATTGATTTGTACACTCCTTTTTTTCTTCGTTTTTGGTGAAATAAATACCCATACAAATTATTTTTAAGTGTAAAAGTAAATGGTAATCTGGAAAAGTGAAAAATCGTTGCAAAAAGAGCATTTGTACAGAATACTTTTGGTGTAATTATGGCGAAAGTTTTGATTGTAAACTTTTTAGATTCAACTTAGTTTTTCATACGTTTGTCTTAGTTTATCAATAATACTTAAATAGTTTCAGATTATACTTAAATTTACAGATATAATCTTGAAAATGGCTCCTAAAACCAAAGAATTTTCTTTAGATACAAGAAAACATTACATAGTTCCATAAAGAGGGAAAATCTTACCGGGAAATAGGTTTTAAAACTCATTTACAACCGTTGGTTACATCGTAAAAAAGTATTTAGAGACCGGCAGTGTTGAAAATAAGCCCAGACCTGGTGGTCCGAGTAAATTTACTTCAAGAGCTAAACCAATGACTGTAAGGTCAGCAACAAATAAACCAATGACATCAGCTCAAAATATTGCCAATGATCTTCTGTCATGTAACGTTTCAGTGTCTGCTCAGACAGTCAGAAATGTACTGCACAGCGCTGGTCTGAAAGCCAAAACTCCCAGAAAGAAACCTTATATTAGTGAAGTAAACAGGAAGAGACGTTTAAGAGTTTGCCATGAAGTACAAAAATAAGCCCATGGATTTTTGAAAAAAGGTTATTTTTTCTGATGACAGCAAGTTTGCGATTTTTTACACCACCAAGTATTCGAAAAATTTGAAGAAAAAAATAAAACAGCTCTTGAACCCAAAAGTGTACTTCCCACTTTAAAACACGGTGGCGGAAATGTTATGGTGTGGGGATGTGTAGCTCATAATGGAGCGGGTAACTTAGCATTTATTGACAATAAAATGAATGCTTTAGCTTATATCGATGTGTTGCGACGTAATTTGTTAGATAGTGATAAGAAATTGAGCACGGAGAACACTTATATTCGAACAAGACAATGACCCGAAGCACACCGCTCTAGTTACTAAGACCTGGTTGCTTTATGTTCCAAGGCGACTTGAAACACCTCCACAATCTCCAGATCTTAATCCTATAGAAAATTTATAGATGCATTTGAACACTGAAGTTCGAAAAAAAATGTAACAAGTAAAGAGAACTTAAAAGGAAAACCTCAAGAAGTTTGGAACTCCATTGACACAGAAATCACAAAGAAATTGAGTCACAGAAAAGATCACGAAAATATCACTATAAAATTTTTGTTGCGAAATATCCATGTGCCATTTTAAGATGATTTGTGAAGACTGCAACAAAGGATCTTAAAATGTAATGATCGTAAAATGTGTAAATGCTTGAGTGTTACAAGTAGATAAGTACTTCTGTCCATTATCTATTATTTTGGCAACAATCCATTATTTTAATGAGTAATTGATGCTATACAGATAATTTTTGCATTAAGAGCTTTAGTAACAAACACTGCCCCTTATATCAATACTTTAAGATATATCACTCTTTAACTTTAGATATAATATTACTCTTTAATGTCAAATCTCGCGAATAAAATGATTAAATCATCTTAAAACGGAAGTTTGAGGTGATTTATCCGAGAGATGCCGCTCATCCATGGGTGGAACTTCTTAAAGCGCGCCTAGCGGAGGGTTAAATTACAAATATATATTAGTAACAAATATTTACACTATGCACTTAGTTACAAACATGTTTGATCACAACACCCGGGATAGCTCAATAACACACCTCACACATGGACTGTAAAACACTCTTTTTATTCACTTAAACACATAGTAACTGGAGATACACAGACAGCGCCATCTGGCGCACGGTTTTTGCGACAAGCATGAACATTCTCCTCCGCGTTGACACATGTAATGCATTCAATAATAACACAAATTACAATAAAACATTAAATGTGATAAAATACTATAGGATTACGAAAAACAAATTAAGGTACATATAAAAATTCTAATACACAATATTCAGAGACAAAATTCAAACTGGCATAGGTAAAAGACAAACTCTTGTGAAATGGCTCTTTTATATTCTCCAAATTGTGTTTTTACTTTTACAACCCTTATTAGTGCATCACTGCCACTATAAAACTCAGTGATTCTCCCTAAAGGCCATTTAAAGATTGGCATATTGTCTTCAATGAGAACTACCAAATCACCCACCTTAACATTTTGTTTTTTAAATTGCCATTTATTGCGCTGTTGTAATTCACCAAGATAACATCTGTGCCACTTATTCCAAATTAGTTGTACTAGTCTGGTTATCCATTGCCATTTTTTAAGGGCATTCTCTTTTAATTCAATTAAATTGGGCTCGACTACAGAAGTCATAGACCTCGCTATCAAAAAGTGGGCTGGAGTTAAAGCGTTCAAGTCATCCGAATTGCTCGATAAAGGGCACACAGTGACCTGGAATTTAAAATTCCCTCTATTTGGATACAAACAGTTAGAAATTCCTCATAGGTTAAATTTGAGCCACTGACAACTCTCTTAAGATGGTACTTTATTGACTTAACCGAAGCTTCCCAAAGACCACCAAAGGATGGCGCTCTAGGTGGTATAAACTTCCATTCTATACCCTCAGCAGATAAACCTGCTAAATTATCATCTGAATCCTCAATAAGTTTTCGATATCTCTTGAGCTCTTTATTGACACCTACGAATGTTTTCCCATTATCGGAATACAATTTAGCACATTTACCTCTGCGACTAAAAAAATCCTTTTAATGTAGCAATAAAAGCATCAGATGTAAGATCTGACACAATTTCTATGTGAATCGCTTTAGACACAAATATAAATTTTATGCAAAATTCCTTTTCTTTGATTTTTGTACCTGATCATGAATGGGGCACAAAAATCCACACCAGAACAGTTGAATGGGTAATCTGGGACTACGCTATCACGGGGTAGATTACCCATTAGCTGAGAAGTAACAAGGGGTCGGCTTTTAAAAACAGACAAGGCACTCATTCACTACTTTTCTGCATAATGAACGACCATTTAATGGCCAGAACTTTTCCCTTACATAGTGTAGAAGAGAAGAAGCACCAGTATGTAGATTCTTTCTATGGAAATGGGCAATTATTTGAAGAGTTAAATTATGATTTTCTGGTAAAATTGCTGGATATTTATTAACATATGGTAAATCTGAATTACTCAGCTGTCCTCCAACTCTCAATAACCCATCACTGTCTATAAAGGGGTTTAAATTTCTAAGTTTACTATTAGGTGAGACAACTCCTTTACTTTGTAAGCTCTTAATCTCAGCCAAAAAAAAACCCTGTTTTTGGACCATTCTGATCAGTTTAGTTACTGCTTGGTCTATATCTGTAGCAGAAAGGAGACCACTATGTTAGTTTACATTATTACTAAATCTTAACTAAATATACGAACAATTTTCAAAAAACTATTACTTTTACATAACAGTAGATAAAATAGAAGATACACAGTTAGTTGAAACACAAACACTAGATGTAATTATATCAGAACTCGAACCAGTTTTCAGTTCCTTAGAGAATACTCGCATTCCTTAACTGGTGACAAACTTGTTTCTTCACTTAACTTACCTTTTTCAAGGAATTGTGGCATCAAGCTTCAGTCTTCTGATTGATGTTTTGAGAGTTTTTTTGATTGCGAGCTTTTTGTTTTACTAGCGATTATTTTTATATACAGTGAATACTACTGTATTTAATCTATTGGCCTAACCAATAGATTTTTCGTCGCTTCATCTTTCTGACTACCTCCCTTACGACCTGGACCGGAATTAGACCAAACATGACGACGGAACAAACTGATCAAGAAAGATACACAGAGGCTTATCTGGATTTCCACAAATCGTGGGAAAACAGAATGAACACCTGCGTAAATAATCTCAACAACTGCAGAACTTCGGAAGAGGCGACAACTGTCATCCGAGCCATCGAAGAAATTGACACTCAACTGAGGGAATTCCCCTTCAATCGTCCCGAAGATCAATCATCGAACTTGCGCCAGCTGGGAGACGTCCTCGACGAGGCGAAGTTTAAATTCACCCACATCAGGAAAATGGAATTAGCCGAACAGAACAAGCTACTCCAAGCCCAAATTGATGCCTGGGGCCTTCCATCTAAACCCATCGATGCTCCATTTCAAGTAATCCTGTCCAAAAAGAAGGGCAGAAGAAATTCCGGAGACAACGGCCTGGACTCTAAAAAAGCCAAAACATCGGACATAATAGAAACCCAGAACCAATTCTCTGGACTTCTCAACAACAACGAGGATACTATGGATGTGGTTGACCCCCAAGAAGGAACCTCTTCAGCCACCAGCCATCCCGGTGTCACGGCACCCCAGAAAAAACCTCACGTCCCTCCTATAAATATCGACAACGTGAAGAATCAGGCGGCCCTGCTCCAGCACCTACAAACCATCACTAAACAGAAACTGGAAGCCAAGCTCATCGGCTCCAAGTTCAGAATTTACCCCAAGACTCCTTACGCCTACCATCAGATAAGGAGATACATCGAAGAAAATTCCCTGGAAAGTCACACGTATATGCTGCCTGAAGACAAACTGCTCAGAGCAGTCATCCGAGGCCTTCCTACCGACATGTCCCCCACCCAAATAATAGCCGACCTGGAAAATCAAGGATTCCACATAAAGGACTGTCATAATATGCAAAGTAAAAAAACTGGCCAACCGATGCCCCTCTTCATGCTCTCTATGGAAAGAAACGAGGCGCATAAGAAAATATTCACAGCTGTCACGAGCATCGGATTTGTCAAATGCCAAGTCGAAGCTCTAAGAAAAAAAATATGGACCACCCCAATGCTTCAGATGCCAGGGATTTTTCACTCCAGCAAATATTGCACCCGAACACCCAGGTGTGTCAAGTGCGCCAAAAACCATCTGGCGAAGGATTGTAAAAAACCAATCGATGAGAAGCCGAAATGTTGTCTCTGCGAGGGAGAACACCCTGCGAACTACCTCGACTGCCCAAAGAACCCCCGACATCGGATTGCCGAAGAGAAGGAGAGGAAGAAAAACGAGAAGAAAAATACCTACATCACACCCGAACCGCCTAAAGTGAACTTTTGGGAGCAGCGCGCCAAAACAGCCGCACAGCG
The DNA here is from genome assembly GCA_019973935.1 of Trichonephila clavipes. NCBI lineage: Eukaryota > Metazoa > Arthropoda > Arachnida > Araneae > Nephilidae > Trichonephila > Trichonephila clavipes. Next base: position 405,220 of record BMAU01020600.1, read on the forward strand.
CCAACAGTCCACCTCAACCAACCAACAGAAACCCCCTGCAACTACTACTTCCCCATCGAAACAAAGCAATAACCCGGAAACCATCTCTGATATATTTGAAGAACTCAAGAACCCCGCCGTTCAAGAGACATTCGAGTTATTGGAAGAGTTCATCAAAATAGCCACCACTATCCCCACCAGATTCGGACGCCTCAGGGCCATTAATCAACTCTGCAAAAACGAAATTAACATTTAATCCAGTCAACAGAAATAATTCCAACCTAACGTTGGTGTCTTGGAACGCCAACGGCATCAGAACGCGTGTGGATGAATTCAGGGAATTTATCTCTGAATGGAATCCAGACATCATTAACCTTCAAGAAACACACCTCCAACCCTGTCACCACCTTGCCTTTCCTAACTACAATATCTACAGGACTGACCGCACCTGCCGTGGCGGCGGAACTGCAATTTTAATCAAAGAAGTATTCCACATCACGAAATTGTAATCAATAATCAAGCTTTGAAACAACAGCAATAAAAATAGAAAGAACAAATTTGCAACCTATCACAGTGATCTCAGCCTACCGCTCACCCAGAAAACCAATCCTAATCCAAGATCTTCATCAGCTCTTCAGGAACCAGGATTACGTCCTCGTCGCCGGCGACCTGAACGCAAAACATGCTTCCTGGAGTCCTATAGCCCAGCAGAATGTCGCAGGACATACAATTAGAAGATTTTGCGACAGCACCGGATACTCCCTTAATGCTCCGTTGGAACCAACTCACTTCCACAAGAATCTCAGAAACACGGTGATCGACCTAGCTATCTGCAAAGGTATGACAATCACCGATGTTACATCTATTCCCGAGCTCTCTAGTGATCACAACCCTGTTCTCTTTGAGGTGTGTTTGGATAACTTTACCGCACCTGCCCTCAGTACCTACGCTTTTCCCAACTGGAAGAAATTTCAAGAAATTCTAACAAACTCCCTTCCAGGTAACCCAATAATTAATAGTACTAACGATATTGAAACGGCTATCAATAACTTTAATTTCTCTCTTAAAAATGCTTATAATAATAGTAGTATCTTTAAAAGTATTAATAAACCCTTAACACTATCCCCTCTGTCATCAGGGAAAAAATTAAATTAAAAAATAGAATTCGTAAAGATTGGCAGGACACTAAATACCCTCCATATAAAACTCAACTAAATAAGCTTCAAAAGAAATCAAAAAGAGCTTCAAAACTACCATAATTTTAAATGGGATAAACTTCTTGCAGAAGCCACCCTGATGACGACTCTCTGTATAAAATTGTTAAAACTCATTCTAATAAAAATAAATCTTTCCATATCCCTCCTATAGTAGGCCCCATGGGCCTCCATTATAGTACTGAGGACAAAGTTAATTTGTTTGCTGATTCTCTCGAGAGCTCATTTCAAGAAAATCCGGAGCCATATGATGACGATTTCATCGACCATGTGGAAAGAAAATCGAAAATTATATGGACCGTTATGCCAGACGCCACACCGCTCCACTAACCTCACCTGAAGAAGTCATGGAAATTATACTTAAACTCAATAACAAGAAAGCTCCGGGCCATGACGGAATCAAGAACATTGCTCTCAAGTCCCTCCCTTTAAATGCCATAACATACATTACCAAGATTTTCAATAGAAGCCTCCAATTTAACTACTTCCCCAAGGAATGGAAACACGCCCAAATAACTGTTTTGCCGAAGCCTAAAAAGATTCAAAATTTGCAGAAAATTACAGACCTATCTCCCTCCTAAGCTGCCTTGGAAAAATATTTGAAAAAATCATCCTCACACGCATCATTGATCACTGTGATAGGAATAACTTAATACCGGACTTTCAGCACGGCTTCCGTAAAGAGACGTCCACCCAACATCAACTTCTAAGAGTGACTAATAACATCATCAACGGGTTCAACACGAAGTCCTACACCGTCGGCATTTTTTGGACGTAAAGAAAAGCATTCGATCGAATGTGGCATGACGGGCTGATTTACAAGCTGATAAAATTGAAATTTCCAACCTACCTCATTAAAATTGTACATAATTATCTGGACAATAGGACTTTTAACGTTAAAATTAATAGTACCTCATCAAGCATACGCAACATTGCAGCGGGAACGCCACAAGGATCCATCTTGTCGCCCGCACTTTACAATATCTACACTAGCGACTTCCCCACCACTCCATCAGTCTCCGTCTGCCTCTTTGCCGACGATGCCGCCATACTCTGCAATAGCACCACCGCCGACCAAGCAGTTCGAACTTCTCAAGCATACCTCTCCCAACTTGAAATTTGGCTCACTAAGTGGAGAATTTCAATTAATACTGAAAAAAACAAACGCAATTATATTTAGAAAAAGAAGATCCCAAACTATGCCTACCCAACTTAAACTTTTCGACGAATCAATAGACTGGACTTTTGAAACTTCATATCTTGGATTAACTTTAAACGATAATCTCACTTACCGACCGCACTTCAATGAAATCAAGAAAAAATACTGGTCCAAACACTTCTCCCTCATCGAGCTGCTTGGAAAGAAATCAAAACTGTCGTTAAAAAATAGAATTTTCATTTTTAAAACTTATCTTAGACCCATTCTAACTTACGGCTGTGCCATCTGGGGCGCAGCAGGAAATAACCATCTTGAAGACCTCCAAAGATTGCAAAATAAAGTTTTACGCATCATAGCAAGAGCTCCCAGATTCATTCCAAGATCCGTACTCCATGAAGAACTTCGTGTTGAACCCATCCATACCCTCATAGCCAATTTGTCGTCAAATTTTCATTCCTCAATTCCATATCACAACAACCCCACTATAAACTCGCAAAATTATTTTCGAAATCTCCCCCCATCCACCCACCGTATGCCTCACAGTTCAGCGAACATTTCACCTTCGTTTTAAGAAGAAAAAAATATCCATCACTGCAGAGTTACATCTCTTCCAAACAGCATGATTCATCAGCAGAAAAATTCACCCTATGGTTCTTCAAAACGATTCAACGAAACGTTTCTTTCCCCCCCAATCCAGTTCGAGAAATTCTCTTTCCGAACTCCGAAACGCTTCGCGTTTCTTTCCCCCCCCAACCAGTTTCTCTCTGCCAAGGTCGGCTCAACGACTGAGGCGTTTTTCGTTTTTTCTCCCTTCTTTTAGGAGCACATCAGAACTGAAGTAGAAGCTTGGCATCCGCCAGGCTGGAACTGAGGACAAATATATATTCCAGACCATAACCTTAAATTTGGAAGGTCACAAGGGCGCAATCCCCGAGACACAAGATCTGCTGGGTTGAGAACAGATGGCACATGGTTCCATTGGAATCCAATCAATTCTTGCACCTTGGCAACACGAAGGTTTTTAAACGATTGGCAGGTGTATTTAACCACGCCAATGCAATAGTTGAATCCGTATGTAGCACAATATCACTTATGTTTAACCTCAAGGTGGAGCGTATTTTATTGACGAGTTGAGCTAATAAAACACAGGCACAAAGCTCGAGTCGAGGTATGGAAATAACTCGAATTGGCGCAATACGAGATTTGCTGGCAAAAATTCTCACTTTGGCAGCACCGTTGTGAAGGAAAACACTGTAGGTAAACGACCGTTCCGTAGGCCACTTCAGATGTATCCGCAAATCCTTGGAGAACGATTCTAACATTATTGTCAGCCATAATAAATCTGTTAATTTTCACTTCCTCGATACATTTTAATGTTGTCACAAATTCTCTCCACTCGTTGGCAATTGAATTAGGCAACACATCATCCCAATCCAGTTTACATTGCCATAATTGCTGCAGAAACACCTTTGCTTTCGCAATCACTGGGCCTAAGAAACCAAAGGGTCGTATAGCTTAGCAATTACATTTTAAACTTCACGTTTTGTATATATATATATATATATATATATATATATATATATGTTTAGCTGAAACAGATACCTTAAACACGAAACAATCTTCAAATGGCTTCCAATTAATTCCCAATGTCTTTCTTCACAGATAAGTCAATGTCAGTAGAAAATGAATGCTCGACGTATGATGACAACGAACTATTTAATAACTCGGGAGAATTAGATGACCACTTATGAAGGTTCATTCCACAAGATTGCAGGGCATCATTCAGTTGCGATTGCAATTGTTGAGCAGTCTCCAAATCCGGCGCTCCGCTCACAATATCATCCATGTAGGTATCGTATAAGAGGGTTTCAGAAGCTAAAGGAAATCTCCATTTTTCATCCTTCGCCAACTGCTGCAGGGTCCTTATGGCAAGGAAGGGTGCGTTGGACAGCCCGCAAGTGACAGGGTAAAATCCTAGGAGGACCCACTGCTGTTTTTGGCGCCAAAATTTTTTCGCCAAAAAGCGCCAAATTGAAGGTTTTCAAAAAGGCGTCAATGACGAAAAACTCTTGGGAAGCGCATGCGTCAGCGGGGGATGAAATGGGCGTTTCGCAAAGATGAAAACGAATAAATACATTAAATTAATCATTATATAAAGAAAAAAACGGAGAAAGCAATGAAATTCATTTTAAAAAAGCATTCTAAAACCAGTGTGTACATGATTTACATTTTTAAAAAAGGACGAAAGGGGCGTTTCGCAAATATAAAATTGAAGAAATACATGAAATCAATCATTTTAAAAAATTTTAAAAGGCACTTACCTTACGCTTGCATTTCGTCATGTTCCGTTGGTGGATACACCCTTGCGATGGATGCAAGGAATTCATGAAAATTGTCATCCACCAACTTGTGACCTGTTCTTATTAACTTTCAAGTCATTCACCACGAACGCATTCATGCTCTTGCCAAACCAATATCTCGTCAAACGCAAGATAATTATTATAGCAAGTTTGCTTTCGCTAAACCAAGTGCCCTTTCTCACACTCAGAACAACGTCGTGGCGATTATCTTTCGACTGGTTGCGGCAACACCATTCGTAGCCGTCAACCGTTCCCTTTCGTTCTTACAAACGCATATTTTTTTTAAACCTCGGACATTCATAACGAGAAGCAATTAAATTAGCTTTCATACACCATTCTAATGTCTCTTTCTTCCCCTTTGTGCCCAGGAGCACAAAGAAACCTGTCGTAGTCTCACTTTCAATTAATTTCCTTTCACACGCCATTCTTAACAACAACCGGTGGAGAGCAGACCTTCTCAAACGAAGTCAAATGTCAAAATGACGTTTTTTCGGAAAAGGCGAAAAACGTTGTACTTTTTTAGGGTTGCCATTTTTTTAGGTGATTAGAAAATCCAAATTTTTGGATGAAATGGAAGGGTTACCATATTGTAACCTTTATCGCTCAAAATTTGGCGACAAAAAAATTTGGTGACCAAAAGTGGGTCCTCCTAGGATTCAACCCAAATTTCAGCTAATTATTTTCAAAACTTTTTGAGCAATCGCGGTCCCCGTTTGAGTTTTTCGAAAAAAAACACATTTCGAGTAAAACGCATTTTAAAGTTTGACATCTTGTGTAAAGTTATGGCATTTGCTTTTACTAAAATGCTTGTAGTTTTTGTTCTAGTGGAGGGAAAATAAAGTACTTGGTATTGTTATTAAGTTAATAAAATGGTCTATAAAATAAAATCATAAAAAAATTTACCAATTTTTGAAAAAAATCATGGTTTTAGGGTAGTCGGATACCTTAATCCGAGATAATTTAATTTTTTCTAATTGAATTTCAGCCTCGCGCTCCTTTTTCTCAGCCTCTGGTTTACTTTTCTCTAAAGCATTTTCAACAAGACTACGCACAAATTCAATATCATTTTTATACACGGAACTTGATTCAATTAACTTTTCAAATCTATTATTTTAGCTTTGCTAGGAATCACCAAACCCATTTCCACAGCAACCCAGATAAGCTCGTCTTTCTTTAGATTTAATTTCAACGCATTTTTAAACTTATTGTCACAACATCAACACAATATACACTATTTTCAACCAAAAAGCATTTGTAATATGCTATTCGCAACCTCAGAACTAAACGCACTACTCAAAACTGAAAGCACCTAAATTACACTATTGAGAATAGGAAAGTATACAAAAACACACAAGAATATCAAAATCAACACAAAATCTACAAACACTAATTTCAACCATGATATCTGTTAAAACTATTCAACTGTTAACAACCAACTTTAGCGAACACAACCAAATAATTCCTAAAACTATCATTAAGAATAGAAACACTCACCTATTCACAAATTTCACTACCAAATACTCAACTAATAAAGCACAAAAACATAGTTGCTTGTTGAACTCCGGGAAAGTCGGACCAAAATGTTTGATCACTACACCCGGAATAGCTCAATAACACATCTCACACATGGACTGTAAAACACTTAATATTATTCACCTAAACACATAGTAACTGGAGATACACAGACAGCGCCATCTGGCGCACGGTTTTTACGACAAGCATGAACAAAACAAATTAGTGTGTTAGCCACAGCCAACCAACCAGACATGAATTTTCGCCCCCATGAAAATGATTAAAACTTGATTGAGATAATTCCACTCTATACAAAGAGGCAAGTAGTCGGAATATTTATTTTTCTAAATGACATTTTATTTTTACATGATATAATTCATTGTATGATTTTTTTTATCGTATTTAATTAATACATATGCATTTCAAATCTAACATCCTGCAAAATGGCTTATTTGATAATGCAAAAATGAATTGCCGAAAACATTGAATAAATACAGTGTCTGAAGTATTTATTACATTGCAACAATATTCCTTTTTTGTCAAACAATAATGGAAAACAAAGAATTTTCAGAAGTAAATAATTTTTTTAAAAATATATAACGTGCTTTGAAATTAAATTTTTGCATCTCCGTACCAGACCTTGAAATTTTGAACCATGGTCAAGTGACGAGGACGACACCCGAGCTTGCACCCCTTCCAATTTCCACGCCGCTATAAACGGCCGAAGAAACTGCGTTTTTATTCTTCCTCACCTAGGGGCTGGTACAGTGGATACCATGCACGTCATTTAAACATTTCAGATCATTTTCCCCAAAAATGAATTTGAAAAATATTATACAGTAGATTCCGTAAACTCGGACACCCTTGCAGGTCGGGAAAAAAAAAAAAAAACACCCTCATGCAAACCCCGTGCTCTGTACGTTTCCAAATGTTCATGTAGTAAATGCTCTAAAACTATTTTTCTTTTGTTTAAAGGTATTTGCACAGTTTATTTTCTGTTCCACTTCAAGAATAAAATACAAACAAGTGCAGTGCAATATTTTCTGAGGAAACACGTGTGTGTGTACTTATTTTTTTAATCCTATTCTCGATAACCCGGCATTTTCACAAACTCGGCCACCCTTCGGTCGCCATTAGGCCGAGTTTTTGGGATTCTACTGTATTCTGAAACAGCAGAACACGAAACTATCGATAACCCTGTTTGTGGGAATTAAGATGTTATTTGTTAACACTGTTATTCATATCGTTGTTGTCTAGTAAAAACTGGCTCTTGCGACGCTAATTTCACACCCACTGATATTGTTATTGTACAAATAGAAAATATATTTAAGAATGCACCAAATATTACTTCCGATTTAAAACTAATGTATTTTATAAAAACCTTAGAAAAATGGTCCGTAAACTTAGTATAATATTTGTTACACTTATTGGTAAACTAACCTAAATTTTGGCAAAGCAAGCAGTGAAATTTTTGTGTCGAGGAGGCATGAAGACGAAAGCAGTTTCTTAAAATTGGCTTTTAATAATCAATGATAAAGTCAATGTGCTCGTTACTGGAGCGATAAAAAAAAACAAGTTCAAAAATCAACATTACCAGTCATCCGATTCGAACCGTCTTCTTACAGTCTAATATTGTAAAATGAATTTATAATCTGAAAATGGTGATGCAACATACAGTTGCATTGCCAACCAGCCGCTCTCTCCCTCTAAGAGTTAAAACACTCACACACTCCTTATATTTCTTTTTCTCCTTCCCTCTGAAAAACTAACATGAGCCGAGTTTAAATAGTCGCTCGATTTGCATTGCAGTTGCTTCCAACCACAAATCACGAAACTTGCAAAAGGATCGGGTTCGAATCTGTGTGTTTACTTTCATTGAGATCATGGAACGGGATTGGAAAAACACCACAAGATCATAAAAATTTGGATCCGAAAAATATTTCTAATGGTTTTACTTTTTAAATGTCTAACAGTATTATTACAAAGATGTAGATATGAAAACCGAATCCAGAAAATTGGTTTGCTATGGGTTTGGATTTTAAATGAAAGGAATGTCAATAACGCATAAAACATTGCAATAAATTCTAATTATAATAAGCTATTTCTAAATGTGTTAAAACTTTTTTTTTACCCTGCCAGTTACCATAACAAGTTCCGAGTCCATTTCCAGGAAATTAAAATTAATAAAGAATTATCTTCGGTCAAGCATGTGTGTACAGAACGCTTAAATGTACCTGCTATATTTATTGAAAGAAAATTGCAAAAAATCGTAATTTTTCTTAAGTTATTAATGTACTAGTAAAAAACAAAATCATGCATTAAATAAATACTCATCAGTAATATACGCTGGCGTTAGTAAATTTTTAATTTTATAAGAAAATTAGGGTCTAAAATATATATATTTTTTGCACCCTGATCCCTTTGTGGAGAACGCCGGCTCTGCACTTACCGAAGATAAAGGAATTGGAAATAGGCCAAAATACTACTCGTGCTTACTGGCAAACTCTAGTAATATATCCCAATTGGAAAAAAGTGTCATTGAAATAAAACGTGCTTGTTGAAACCCAACTGCGCAAAATTGCTTTGATTTGAAATGAGCAACATTTCATAAATTTAATATAAAATCTGCTTTTTTAAAGGTTTTATTTAGATGAATCATAACAAATTCTCTATAAACTCATTTCTAAAAGACACGTATATAGAAAATAAGATTATATTTTTGTATGTATGAGTATAAAAGTAAATAACGGAAATTTCTTATTTGTGACTTTGTAAATTTCATAACTTAAGATTACATGCTTCAAAAAATAATATGCAAAGGATTGTAGTGAAACTTTTAAATTTCATAAATTCTCATTTATTGTTGATTTCATTTACTAACTTGTTAGAACAAAATATATTTTAATCTAAAGTAATGAAAAATTATGAAGAGGTTGACAGTTTAACAAACCTCTTGACGCATAACGCACGGGTTTATAATATACATATATAGTTTATTTTCGCGCGAAGCGGGAAAAATTTACTATGATTACATAGTAAATGTACACAGTAACATTGGAAGAAATTTCACATTAAAATATATTAGTTCATTCTTTGATAAACACTATTAAAAGAGAGAATGATAGATAAATACATACTAGATAACATTTTCTTATTAAGAAATACTTACAGACCAGATAAGCCACTCAAAATTGTACAAACAGTAGCAACATTGCCTACAATCGTAATTAAATCCATCTCATTCAAACACTTTTCTCATTCAAACACTTGCAAAGTACGAGTTTCCTTCTTACTTAAATTATAACTATTGATATTATCTTGTGTGAAAAACTAATAGTAGACAGATCGTTCCCCTCACTGCTGTTCAACGGAACTTTAGTCAGCTGATGATACACGGCGCATTTAAAGTTTGTTATTCTCCTTGATTCAACTCTTGAAAGTCAGATAGCTTTTAAAGGACGGAGAAATCTTTTTCTGTTTCCGCTTATGACGTATTATCCAATAGAATATAAACCATCCGCAATCTGAGCATCTGATCTTTTATATTTTTCTTCACTGTGTGTGTGTGTTTTTTTTTTACAACTCTCGTTATCTTTTTTATTTATTTTTCCTGTTTTTTATAACTTGCTGAATGGAATCGCAGAAGAAACTCCTTTTTTTTTTTTTTTTTCATAATTTTTTTTAGCTCGTTTTTTTAATGAGAATATTAACCTCTTATGCACTAAAATGAAATGGAACAAAATGTGTTTTAGTATTATGTCAACTCACAGAATTAAGAGTTCGTGTCAGATACATATTTTTATTTTATTAATTGATAACGAAAAAAAGAAAGGCCAAGGGATTTGGGGAAATTTAGTAATCTTAAAGCATTTTTATCAAATTCCGTGACATTTTAGCAGATGTATTGGCATGTGTGTAAATAATGATGCAACGTACATCCCCCTTAGAGCTGAAACGTCCTCCCGTTGGTGTGGTGTGGTAGTTAGGAGAGGGGGCAGCTCAGGTGTCGTCCACGTCACTTGACCATGTTTCAAAATTACGTAGTCCGTCGCCAAAAGCCCTCGTGTAGCTGAACAGTTTGACGTTAATATTCAATCAAACGTACACCCCCGTAACACCTGCATCGCGCGGGTCTGGGAAAGATTCTAGGGGGCCCAAAACCTTACTTTGCGGGGGCTTTATACACTGCGTTACGTCACTGTATGTTGTAAGGTAGCATTTATATGCTTGCAGTAACAAGTGTTATCTTGAATATGGTGGCATTTTTTAAGTACATGCCAAGACATTCTTAAATCTAGCATGTTCTTGTAGTATTTTATAAAATATGAGACGTGTACACTTTCGACATAAAAGAAAGCAGTTACTGTAGTTAAACCTATTAAGAAGTGATTCAATAATTCATTCTCGTTAATTTTTTTTTCACTGAATAAATTAACAAAATTGATTTATATTCAATTTTATTGATTTCTCTTTGTATTTTTTCTTCAAATTATCAAATGTGACCGTGGTAACCGAGTGATTATGGTCGTGAATTTGTGGCCGTCGTTTTCAAGTTCTGATGTCGCTGAAGACCCACCGTGTAGAGGAGCTGAAGCACGTTGAATCTGTTGAGGCTCAAAGTCCTCCCGTTTGGGTGGCGCGGAAGTTTGGAGAGGATGGGTGCAGATCAAATGCTGTCCCTTACCAAGGCTCAGTCTTACGAGGTTCGTCGCTAATAGCCTTCGTCTTGCTAAAGAGTGCGACATAAATTAAAAAATCAAATTAGCATTCCTACTTATCTTACTGAAATACTCGTAAAGCAGAATAGTCTAATTGTGTACTAGAGAGTGAGTGAATATTTAAACCACCAACACACTACACGAGGGCTTTCGGTGATGGACCATGTAATTTTGAACCGAGGAAGGACACCTGAGCTGACAACCCCCTCTGCTAACTTCCACATCACACCAATGGAAGGACGTTTGAGCCCCAACAGAAAGTTTACGTATACATCAGACCCTCTACACCAGGCATGCCCAACCAGCTGTCTATATTATTTTAGACATTTGCATTACTGACAGAAGAATCAAAAATAACGTGTTTAGACCCACCTCTCCCCATGCAGTTCTTACCGAAATAATTTTTTCCCTTCATTTGACTTCCAAGCAATTGTAATAACGTGTTGATGTAATTTGAAGATGTTACGCTCATAGTTGTTATATTCCGTAACCTCAGGTGGCAGCATAAATCTACTGTAGATAAGAACCTTGTATGTTAAGAGATATTCTTCCACCAACAAGTACAATCGGTCGAGTTCCAACTTTGTTGTGATTGCGATCCAGTAAAAGGTAAACTTGCTGTTTTTTGATCATATCAATAACTATTGAATAAATTTGTATTATATATTTATCTCAAGTAAAGTACAAAAACAAGTGTCACATTAATTGTAAGGTAATATAAAGTGTTTTGAATGTTGTACGATGATAAAATATTTTGAATAATTTGTTTTATTTTGATATGTGCGGACCACCTCAGTTTAGTGAATTTTTACTTGGCCCACCAACCGATTTGGGTAGGGCACCCCTGCTCTATACTGTGGTTCTTCAGCGGCACTAGGCTCGAACTCATGACACACCGGTCACGAGTCCGTGACTTTGACCACTAAGCTATTGCGACCTCGTCTATGTTACATAAACGTTAACAATTAAGAAAATGTTTGCTTGAATTTTTGGAAAAGTGCTGAACAAAAAGTAAAATTGTTTCCAAATAAATTTGCAATTTTTAAGAGTCGACTGCAGAAAAGCTCGTTCGTATACTTGGCGACCTTCATGGTGGTGTTTTGCAATATTTGGTGAAAGAAATTTAAAAGCAACGAGTAACCGTCAATGGTTTGAGAATGGAATGAGGCGATAAATCATTGCGGGATGATACATGGATAGTCTCGAATGAAGAATGCCAGAGATTTTAATTAAGCGAGAGAGTTAACAGGAGGTCGGCATAGCTTCATGCAGTCATAATTTAAAAGATTATTGCTTCCAGAAGATTACTGGAGAGAGATCTGTACTTGCAAGAAGACCTATTGTTTATGTTCCATTCTTTTCATGGTATAGAGCTGATAATAACATTGCAAGGAAAAAAAGTGACGAGACTACTTTATTCTACGAAGAGTCTAGATTTCGCTTTGATATAATTTAAAATTGAATAGGAACTAAAGAGTGTTTTTTTTCAGGTATAGAAGTTTAAGTTGGCATTACTTTTCAAGATGGCGACCGATTTAACAGCTGCCAAGTGATTTATTCTCAGTTTGGTTTGGCAATTCATCAAAACGATCATCAAGCAAGGCGTAGATTCGTCGAATGGGCCCAAAACAAGATTGCCGTTGTTCCCGATTTTCATAAGCGAATTTTGTTTAGCGATGAAGCGCACTTCTGGTTGAATGGCTACGTCAACAAGCAAAACTGCCACATTTGGAGTGAAGCTAATCCACATGTGTATATCGAAACACCGTTACATCCAGAAAAACTGACTGTTTGGTGCGCTTTATGGTCTGCTTTAATCATTGGTCCGTACTTCTTCAAAAACAATGCAGGCCACAACGTTACAGTCAATGGTGATCGGTATAGAGTCATGATTACTAACTTTTTCATTACTGAATTGAACAATCATGATGTCCAGGAGCTGTGGTTCCAACAAGACGGCGCAACATGTCACACAGCTCGTGCCACAATCGATTTATTGAAAGACACGTTTGGTGACCGCCTAATTTCACGTTTTGGACCTGTGAATTGGCCTCCAAGATCTTGTGATTTAACACCGCTAGACTATTTTCTGTGGGGCTATGTAAAGTCATTGGTCTATGCGGGTAAGCCACAAACGCTTGACCATTTGGAAGACAACATTCGCCGTGTTATTGCCGATATACGGCCACAAGTATTGGAAAAAATCGAAAATTGGACTACATCCGAGCCAGCCGTGGCAGTCCTATGCCAGAAATCATATTTAAAATGTAATGCCACAAGATTATCTTTCGAATAAAAAAAATTCATGTCAATCGAATAATACATCGTTGTTTTATTGCAATTTAAAGTTCTATACACCTCTAAAAAACACCCTATATACACTATAATTTTTTAAAATTTCTACTGTGAAACGAAATATTTTCACACACAAACTCATCAGTTTTTACTGGCGCTGAAACTTTTTATATTTATAAAAAAATTATATCTAGACAGATATAAACTTTTATATCTATCTAGATATTATTTCTCTTCTCAACAGATGGTTTGAACAAATACATAACGATTGACTGACCAAACGAAAACAGAGACAAATAATCAGATTGATTCTTCTTTCATCCTGAAAATTTGTCTAATAAACATGTATTTACCACCGATTGACCTTCACATGAAGGTATTTTCTGTGCATCTACAGTAGGTTGTGAAGATCGTTGTTATCTTTCACTCACGTGAGAATCCTTATGCGCCTTTCTCGACCTCGCGCAATTCCACAGAGAGTCTGCAAATAAACCGTTCGATCTCTGCTACATTGATTAGAAAGAGTAATAGTGGAAGGAGAATTTTTAACACTTAAATGTTTATCAAGTCTTTTACTACACATAATATTATAATGAGATAAAGAACAGAAATTGCACTTCAGTTTAGATTTTAAGTCACACTGCCTACTGTTATGATTTGATTTAGTTAAACATGAATAACAAGCTCCCTTTTTAGACAATATTTTTAACTTCTCATCTAAAGACATTTTCTTTGCTGAAAAACATTTATGGCTGGGATGGGGTTTATCACAAAAAATACAAGCAACTTTATTGTCAATGGATTTGAAACTTACCAGGGCTGCCGCAGTCGCCGGATCTCCACTAATCTCGTTTAGAGGGGTACAAACATATTCCTTTTTACGGGTAACTTTATTCGATGCAAATCCAGTTCTTGATAACACAACCATCTCTTCACCCTGCACTTCTTGACGGAGAAAGGTCATTAGATTCTCTAAGGAGCGAATGTTCTTTTCGGCAGTGTTGTGGGATAGTTCGTGGTGATTTCTGTTCCATTCCCACGTCATTAGCACTTCCTCGGGCAGGCAGCTCTCGACCAGAGGGGTTAGGAAATCTCCAAACTTTTCCTGCGTTCGTCCTAGGCTCTCCAGGGCTCTCAGCTTTCCCTCCAACTCGTCATAGAGTCTTGAAAGGTCCGTTTTTGCTCTACCGGACACAGCATTCTTCATAACCATTGTCAGAAGATCCCGAACATAAATTTGGACAAGTAGATCTTCTCTTCCAAATCGCTCTTTCAATTGGTCCACTGCCTTCGGGTAATTCGCTGCAGTAGCCGGAAAACTAAGAATGAGTCTTTCCGCTTTCGATTTGGGTTCAACTGAAGCCACAAAATACTGCATCTTGTCTTCATCTGGGATGCTCCCGTCGTCATGGATTTTTTGGAACTGGCTCCAAAACGAAAGGAACTCCTTCGGGTCTCCACCGAATTTTCGCAGTTCGCGTTTCGGTAGCTTAAACTTTCTTTGTCTGTCTGGAACTTCAGAAATAACAGTCTCTCCCAACTTCTTATCGATGTGAGTGTAATATTCTAAATATTTTTCACGGTAGCTTTCAGCATCAGTGAAATCAGTCTCGAATTCTTCTCCATTATCTTCTAATTGTAGCAAAGTTCCAGATACTGCTTCTTGGGCTGCTTCTAATCTCAAATATTTATCTTTCAATTGCACTTGTAGTAACGAAATCTTCTGAAAATCTACTACATCATTCTTTAGCTCACTCTCTATCTTATTTGCGCTTAAGGTAAATGCAGTCCTAAGTACTCGTCTCTGTGCCTTTTGTGCTTTAAGATCCATATCTAATTCTATTTATCTACTTCTATTTCCAATAACACGTCCTGTCGCGGACGCCAAATGTTACTAACTCAAGGTTCTGCAAATAATATTTTGCGACGTTTATTGGAACAAAAATCTTTATTTACAGCACAGCACAGACACACAAAAAACCTACAGTTTCCAAGAAAAGAGCTACATAAATATACACTTGACATCATCTTGTGATGTAATCAAGAACCAATCCGTGACCGGCGCGCATGACATCACTTTAATCCTTACGTCATAGTTATGATGCCACGAGCGTGATCAGGGAAGGTTCAAGAATGAATCAATGGCGTCGCAACACTAACGGATTAAATTTCCCAAAGCGGAGTATTTTGTTTATATATATCCCTTAATTTTCAATGTAGTGATCCAAAAAAAAATATTGTTTGAAAAAAACTACAGTAAATCATAATGCGGTGGATAAAGTATTAACTTGCATCGTGCCCCTACACGGAGGGACTTACAAAGCTCTATCTAATAAAGCTCGAGCTACGAAAGTAGCTAGGCATTTGCCAACTTGACTCTATCGTTAACATTTCGCTATGTTTTTCATTGAATCACCATTATAATTTAAGAAACGGCGTTGCTTGCGAATATCGCGATTTTAACATAAAATAAATACAACAGAAAGTAATTTTAATGTATTACACTTTCTGATATAAATTATTTACACTATTTTAAGCGTTCATTACACAAAACTGTTAACAATGTGTTACTTTTGCTGAACAGAGATCAGCTTAGGGAGGTATTTTCAAAAATCGACCCTCAAGAGTGTTACGGGGAGTTATAAATAAAAAAAAAAAATCCTTTTATCAGCTATTAGATCTACATAGTTAAAATTTAACAAAGGTGTTTCTTTCTTTCTTTTTTTTTTTTTTTTGTTAAGCTGAGATATGCAAAAAGCTTTTTTTTGTTTAATTTGAAATTCACGAAAAATTAACTCATTAAAAACCTCTCATCGTGGGATTACAGCAAAGCAAACAAAATATTTTTTTTTAATTTGGTTATAGAATCAAAGAAAGCTAATGGCCGTTTGAAGTGGAATCTTTTATTTTTGATGACGTAATTTTGCCATATGATATATATATAAATCATATAAGTGTAAAAATAGGCCGAGGTAATTGCTGACAGCCTTCAAAAACAATTTGAACCAAATACTGATGTGGAGAATCCTAGATTCTCTGCACATATACAAAAGAAGGTCCAAAGATTCCTTAATTCCCCTACCTGTATGGATCTGGAAAAAACATCTCCCTCTGAAATACAGGGATTCATTAAAAATCTCAAACCAAACAAATCTCCTGGTATTGATCTCATCACAAATCGTATCCTTAAAAACCTTCCCACTAAATTTATCATTTTCATTGCTTTGCTGTTCAACATGCTTTTGGAAAATTGCTACTTCCCTAAAAGTTGGAGGATGGCCGTGGTGATCCCCATTCTTAAACCCAATTTTGATGACTCTAATCCTCAAAATTATCGTCCAATCTCACTACTTAGTAGCTTGAGTAAAGCATACGAATTCGTGATTTTGAACCGCCCGAACCAACACTGCTTAGCCAGGAATATTATTATTCCAGAACAGCATGGCTTTGTAACTAAGTGCTCTACAGTAACCCAGTTACTCAGAGTCACTGAATTGGTTTACACAGGCTTCCAAAACCATCAGGCCATGGGTATGCTATTTGTGGACATAGCCAAAGCCTTTGACAAAATTTGGCATGATGGCTTAATATCCAAGATGATGAGACTTGGATTTTCGGACCAAATCCTAAAAATTATTCACTCATACCTAAACTCGAGAGAGTTTAGAGTTAGAGTCGAAAACTGCCTCTCCAGCCCTCGTCCAGTAAAAAGTGGAATTCCTCAAGGAAGTTTGCTTGAACCAAGACTTTTTAACCTATATATTAACGACATTCCAAAGGCTGACAATGTTCATTTAGCTATGTATGCGGATGACACTGCTATCATTAGTCAACACACTTATATAATTTCAAAATTATTGAAAGATTACAAAATTACATCACAAGGCTTCAGCTCTGGCTCGTTGCTTGGAAAATCAAAGTTAATGCATCAAAAAGCGCAAGCCTCCTCTTTACAAAACAAAGGTGTATAGGAAACTTACCCAATATCTATATTTTTGACCAACCCGTCCCCTGGGTCACTGAATTTAAGTACCTAGGGTTCATTCTCGACGCAAAATTGAACTTCTCCCCCCACATCCGGGCTGCACTTCAAAAAGCGGCAGGAATGAGCCAAACGCTCAATTGCTTAATTTCTCGAAAGTGTAAGCTCCCAATCAGACACAAGGTTTTGCTCTATAAATTATTTCTTCGACCAATTTTGTTATATGCATCTCCCATCTGGGCTTCTGCTGCAGTAACTCACTTGAAAAAATTGCACGTTTTTCAAAATAAACACCTTCGAAAACTTACTAATGCTCCTTGGTTTGTCAGAAACGAAATCTTGCACAAAGATCTCAAAATTGATCCAATTCTTGATTTCATTAAAAATCAGTCCAAAAAGTTTTTTGACAGATTACCTCAAATTCCTAACCAATCTATTCGAGTCATCCCTGCCTATGATAACTCGGTCCCAAGCTCTGCAAAAAGACCTAGAGCTGCTCTTCACCACATATATCAGCATTTTCCAGTCCTTAAAAGACTTCGGAGATCCCCTAAATATAGTCTTTCGTAACTCTTTTAATTATTTTTTTTCTGTCTGAAAAAAACCCCTCTAATTTTAACTTTTGTCATTTTGTATATATGTGCAAGATTTCATCTCCATTAAATTACTTCGACTTAAACCCACATTCTTTTGTATCGGTCTTGCGTGGTAGTTTAATTCCATGTCAATTATTCTCCTTTTCCACATCTTTTGTGGATCATCTTTTATTTTACTCATTTTCCAGCAAATGGCATCACATTATGGACACTTTCTGTGTCAACGCCTTCTCTTTTCGATCGCTGTTCAGCGACACTCCCGTCATCACTACACGATTCAGCAGTGTTTGTCCTTTCCCTTTATTTAAACATCAAGTACCACGAGCACCACGGCATTAATTGCTTTTATTTTCCATTTCATCTTTTTTATCTTCCAAATTCCGTGTCTACTTTCTGATTTCGTTCCGTTAAGGACGAATTAGTGAAGAGCACAGATTTCTACCACCTCCCTCCGGGATGGTGCCTCATTAAATATGTTCCATACTTGCCGATTGAATTATTTCTCGCTGTCTCACTGGTAGTATGTCCTCGGCTACTGGTGAGAAGCTTTCTTTTAGAAAGGCTCTGAGCTGTTGTTAATAATTTTGATAGTATCTTTTAAATTTTATGGAACTTTCAATTAGTTCTCTTTTTTTCTTATTAATTATGATGAGAGGGTAATACCGTTTTTTGGTAAGGTACCTCGTATTTTGAAGCCGTGGGAAGTGTAAATTTTTTTTTATGTTAGAAAGTATTTTGTTATATATATATATATATATATATATATATATATATATATATATATATATATATATATATATATATATATATATATATATATATATGCTTAATTCCAGTAAATTAATTTTTTTAATCTTTTATTTTCGATATGCTCGCGCCCCACAGTTTGAGAAACACTGTCGTACCAGTTCAATAACAGAGACTCAAACAAAGAATAAGGATGTCTAAAAGTAATAGATTGTAAGGTGATAAGCTATGATAATTAACAAGTTGATAGCAATTCATATAATAATGTATACTATATATTATAATTGCAAACGACTTCATAAATTTACTCTAGTAATTCACAAAAGGGTGGGTGGTCCGTGATGCCTTAAAGTAAGAAATGAACAAGGAGGCCAAGCCATGCCACTATTCTTTTCTTATGCTGCCGGTTGCCAGTCCGAGATACGGCGGGCTCATAATTGGTGGATAATGGAAAGAATATATAAAAAGCAAAAACAAAGAAAGGGAAAAGAGTAAGACAGTTAAGTAAAAATCTCTCTCGAACCAGAACTGGCAAGGCAAGAACAAAAGGAGGGGTGGTCTAAAAGTAATGGGGGAGGGGCGTAACAATTTAAAGCGCCTAGGGTGCCAGGAAGGTTAAAAACGGTCTTCCAATGTACGAATGACAGAATCAGTCTGTTCTTTTGGAAAATTAATTTGTGGTTCTTGCAGTTCCAGGTTGTAAAGTCTTTGCACTGGTCTGACCTGTTTCCCACTCTCAGTTCTTACTCGAGCGACTCAAACATGTCCATCTTTTCCAGGAATAAGTTGAATTATTCTAGCAAAGCGACCACAGAGTTCGATTCTTTAAACTATTTTCCAATACAACTATATCTCCCACCATTAAGGGTCTTGCTTTCATGTGGTGATAAGTTTGCTTTCTCAGTGCCTAGATACTCAATTCTAAATCTTTTCCCAAGCCGTTCTTGAATGTGGCTTGAACATGCCTAATCCTCTTATTAATTTCTTCATGATCTAGACCAGAGGTGAGCAGACTTTTACAGGCTACGGGCAACTTCTAATTTTTCAAGGTGTTGCGGTCCTCCCAGGGGCGTTGGTGTACTGAGCTAAAAGGAAATATACAATACAGTGGAATCTCCATTTTATGTACCTCTATTTTCCGAATTTCTCTATTTAGCAAACATTTTCCTGGAACCTTTTACGATTTTCTTCGTAAAATAACCTCCAAATGGTGAGAAACATTTTCTATTTATTAAAATTTTCTTTTATGATGCAATTTTTTTCTTCCGTATTTTTTAAAAAACCGTATTTACTCGAATCTAAGCCGCACTTTTTTCCGAATGTTAGTGCTACTGAAAATCGGGTGCGGCTTAGATTCGAAGGGATTTTTTTTTGATGGGGTATTTAGAGCAATTACAGCTTCATGCATGTATTTATAATACTGATAAAAAAGTTCATTATTCACTCCTTATTAGTTTTCCTTTTAAATTTATTTTAATTTCGTTAAATTGGATATCGATTAACCATTTTAGAATATTTTTCAATTTTCACAAAATCTTGTTGAGAATTTGGAGCGCGGCTTAAAATCGATGGTGGCTTTAATTCGAATAAATATGGTATTTCTAGACCTTCGTATGATGGAATGATTATTAGGTCTTAGTCAAGGTGGTCACCCCAAAATGTCTGGGCAATCCACCGGTCGATCGCGATCGACTTGATGCCCACCCTGGATCTAGACAATATATTGCGCACTTGGGATTAATACCACATAGATATGAAAACATAATTCAGTCCCTGTTTGGAGGAACGCAAACGAAGCCTAAGAAACATGGAGTTTATTTTATCGAGCTGTCGGCTTTGAATGGAGATTACTCTTGTTGTTTAGAAGTTCTCTCAGAGGAAAAGATATGCAACAGTGTCCCGAAAATAACAGATAAGCAAATTCTAAATAATTTAAGAGAACTGAACATAGAGTTTTCAGATTCATTTAGCGAAGATTTAGAAATTGATTTGTTAGTGGGTTCGAATGTGTTAGGTCGCATTTTAATGAAGAAATGTTGTGAGTTAGATTCCGGTTTAAGTGTGGTCGAGACTAAACTCGGAAATACAGTTATAGGAATGCAGGGTGATGTATGCCATATTGATAGAAATGTTATGACAACACTTTCAATGTATGTCAGAAATTTTAAATTAACTGATCTCTGGAGTCTCGAAAATTTAGGCATTTCAAATCCAACACTAGAGGAAAGCAAACAAAATTCTTATGAAGACGCTTTAGATGATTTTCAGCAAAAGCTAACTATTCTTCCTAACGGAAGGTATGAGTTACAGCTTCTGTGGAAACATGATCCAGTTAATTTACCTGATAATAAAGGTTTAACTTGGGCTAGACATGAGAAAGTTATCAAAAGGGCTGAAAGTAATGGCTTTCTAAGAGAGTATCAAAAGGTTTTTGAGGATTGGGAAAATTTGGGGATTATTGAAATTGTACCGGAAGAGGAAGTAAAAGCGGTTAAATGTCATTATTTGGCGCATAGGCCTGTAATAAAACTGCAAAGTGAAACCACAAAGTACCGTCCCTGTTTTGACGGGTCGGCTTGTGAAAATGGTAAACCTTCATTAAACCAATGCTTATATAAAGGCATAAATCTACCCGATATTTTAGATAGGTTTAGACTCTACCCTATAGGATTAAGTGCAGATATAGAGAAAGCGTTTTTAATGTTATCAGTTCATCCAAAAGATAGAGAATATCTTCGATTCTTTTATCCTAGTAAAGAAGAATTAGTGTATAGGCATTGTCGAATTGTTTTTTTGGTTTAAATTCTTCCCCTTTCCTATTAAACGCATCCATAAAACATCTATTAGATAACGCACCTCTTGAATACTGTAATGTTGTAGAGAAATTAAAATGTTCATTTTATGTTGACAATTGTTTATCTGGTGTAAATAATGTAAAGGAACAAGAAAATTTTATTGATATAGCTTCAAAATTATTGTCAAAAGGCTGTTTTAACTTGCGAGGTTGGCAAAGCAATGTAGCATGTAAATATGTTTCTCAGCATACAGGAGAGGCATCAGTTTTAGGCATGTTATGGACTTTAGACAAATATACCCTGAGATGTAATATAAATTTTGAAATCTTAACGTGTGAAACAAAAATTACGAAAAAGTTCATTTTATCAACAGTGCAAAAGGTTTTTGACGCAAACGGGTTGTTATCTCCAGCTACATTGCCTCCCAAATTATTATCGCAAGAAACCTGGAA
The DNA here is from genome assembly GCA_019973935.1 of Trichonephila clavipes. Lineage (NCBI taxonomy): Eukaryota > Metazoa > Arthropoda > Arachnida > Araneae > Nephilidae > Trichonephila > Trichonephila clavipes. The sequence continues at coordinate 427,029 of BMAU01020600.1, forward strand.
GTTAGAACTGCCTTGGGATTCAGAATTACCTAAAAATATTGTTAATAAATTTATGAAATGGGCAAATGAAATGTATTCGTTAAAAGAAGTTACTGTGCCTCGATATATTGCCATAAATGAAACCTCTGAACTCCATATTTTTGCTGATGCATCTAAAAGCTCGTATGGAGTATGTGTGTTTGTTCGAACTGTTGTAGAAAATGATGTAAAAGTTACACTTTTACGTTCTAAGGCTAGAGTAGCCCCCTTGAAATCTCTTACCATTCCTAGATTAGAATTAATGTCATGTTGCATCGGAGCTAGGCTTGCAAATTCAATTATACGTGCTTTAAATCTACCAGGAATAAAGGTAATTTACTGGTCTGATTCAGAAGTGGCTCTTTGGTGGATAAGAGAACAAGGAAATTGGTTCGTGTTTGTGGCCAATCGGGTAAAAGAAATAAGAGAACTTACCCAATTTCAGTCATTGAGGCATGTTCCAAGTAATATGAATATAGCAGATTTGTTATCTCGAGGATGTACCCCCCAAAAGATGTTAGATTCTAAATGGTGGGAGAGACCTCGATGGTTAAAAAACAATAGGGAACAGTCGCCTGCCAATGAAATTAATTGTGAACCTAAGGATGTTATTTTGGAAAAAAGGAAGTCTGAATTAATTAATGTAAATATTTCTGAGGAATTGGTCCCGTGGTATGCTGTACGATTTTCTAAATACAATTCAATAGTTCGTTTAATGGGCTGGATTTTAAGATTTATTAATAATTCTAGGGTTCATGTTGAGGAAAGAAAACTTTCCGAACTATCGTCGGATGATATAGAAAATGCTGAAAGGGTGTTAATTCGGTTAGTACAAGATAAGATGTTTCCTAATTTGAAATCAATACCCACTGTAAATGTCTTTAAAGATAATGAGGGAATCATTAGAGTTAAAACTAAAATAACTGAGAGAAAAGATGATCCAAATTTTATTGCTCCTATTTTGACGCCTAATAAATGCCTTTTAACCACAAGATTAATTGAGTATTACCATCTAAAACATTACCACGCTGGGGTTCAAATTCTTATGTCTATACTGCGTGAAAAATTCTGGATAATGTAAACACGAAAAACGGTCAGGGAAGTAGTTATGAAGTGTGTGCCCTGTCGTCGATATAGCTCTAACTCTCCTATGAGTGAAGCTGTGAGTCTGCCTGCGGATCGTGTTAAAGATGCTAACGCGTTCGACATTACAGGTATTGATTTGGCTGGACCTCTTTTTACTACAAATGGAGGTAAGGTGTGGATAGTGCTTTACACTTGTGCTATTTATCGAGCGATACATCTAGAGCTGATATGAGTTCATTGTCTACTGAGTGTTTCATGCTTTCTTTAAGACGGTTTATTGCACGTCGTACTAGACCAGAAACTATATATATAGATAACGGAACTAATTTTGTCGGCACCAATAGTGAATTGAAAAATCTAGATTGGGATAAAATAATGCAAGAGACCGATATTAAACGTATTAAATGGAAGTTCAATCCCCCAACTGCCGCTTGGTGGGGAGGTTGGTGGGAGAGATTAATACGAGTAATTAAAGAATTATTGAAGCGTACTTTAGGTAAGGCAATTTTAACATATGAAGAACTTTTAACTGTTCTATGTGATTGTGAAGCGGTGGTTAATTCTCGTCCATTAACCTATGTCTTGGAAGATCCGAATGATTTAATACCATTGACACCTAGTTTGTTTTTAAACGGGAAGTCTTCATATGACACCATAGATTTAGGTTTAAGTGAATTCTCCAAGTTTCAGAAAAGAATAAAATATCGTAGAAAACTGATCCATGATTTTAGATCACGTTTTAGGAAAGAATATCTTGGTCAACTACATCAAAAACGACCAGAAAAGCCAGGTCATGATTTCAAAGTTGGTGATGTCGTGATGATTGAAGAGCTATCCAAGAAGCGCGTGTATTGGCCTTTAGGAAAAGTAATAAGTCTGCTTCCAGGTAGAGATGGTAAAGTTCGTACCTTGAAATTAAAATGTAAGAACTCTGAACTTATTCGTCCAATTCAAAGAGTTTATCCACTCGAAGTGCCATTTATAAATAATGAAATTGTAAAAATTGATGGCGTTCCGACATCTAGTGTTAATGAAGATAAATTAACCAGTAATGTTGTCATAAAAAATAAAGTCACTAGATCAGGTAGATTAGTTAAAATACCTGAAAGATTTGGATTATTTAATGAAGTTTTATATGCTTTTAAGTGATATCAATACACTCAAAAGGGTGGGAGGATTTTGCGACGCCATTGATTCATTCTTGAACCTTCCCTGATCACGCTCGTGGCATCATAACTATGACGTAAGGATTAAAGTGATGTCATGCGCGCCGGTCACGGATTGGTTCTTGATTACATCACAAGATGATGTCAAGTGTATATATATGTAGCTCTTTTCTTGGAAACTGTAGGTTTTTTGTGTGTCTCTGTGCTGTGCTGTAAATAAAGATTTTTGTTCCAGTAAACGTCGCAAAATATTATTTGCAGAACCTTGAGTTAGTAACACGTTAGAGCTAATAATTAATTAAAGATATTCCACTGTAAAATTAATTATATACACCGTTCACTTAAAATAAATAGTCAAATCGTTTTCTAAGGTCTTCATTAGCATAAAAAAACATAGGACACTTAAATTTTGACATAAACTATTTTATCGGGACAAAAATAATAATCTTTGCAATCCGCTGAAAATGTAATATCTGCTACAAAACTATTCGCCTTCCCCGCTAAAATACTCATCATAGAACCCGTGCTGCCATTATCTTGGAAGAGTGGATTTCAAAGAATATTCCTGCTAAGTATTGGTAGAATATTCCTTCTAAGTTGGTGTGGTGTGGTAGTTAGGAGAAGGGGGTGCCAGCTCAGGTGTCGTTCACGTCACTTGACCATGGTTCAAAATTACGTGGTCCGTTGCCAAAAGCCCTCGTGTAGTTGAACAGTGCGACGTTAATATTCACTCACTCCAAAAAATACAGCACAGTAGTTATAATTATTTTTATACTTAAAAATGCAATATATGCCTATTCAATATAAATTATAATTAACTACTAACCACAAACAAATTTTGAAAATTTGTCCAAATGATGTAGTGTGAAAGAGAAAGTTTATCTATTTTTAGTACCAAAACCGATAAAAGCATTTATTTTGAAAAAAGATCAATTTCTTACTACCAAATGTGCACAATAAAGAGAGATTTATAATAACCTCTCCCTTCAAAACTTAGTTTTATTCTGAAATAAAAAAAATTAGGGATTATGCTAATCACAGGAATTAATTAGAAGCGAGCGCCTTGCGTAGCCAAAACAAAAAGGGTTTCTTCACAAACAAAAGATAGTTACATGCTGTCGTGGGCTTTTTTGCAGCGCACGCTAGAATTGCTTGCAGATGGCAGAATTTCTTCCTACTTACTTGACAAATATCGTTATATTTTGGACACTTCACACAATATCTTTATAAATTATTGCCTATGCTATAAATTATAGCCTATGTGTTATTCTGACGTCTAAGCTATATTACTCTAAAGTTTCATTAAAACCCATTCAGTTGCTTTTGCGCGAAAGACGACCAGACATCCTCACAAACTTTCGCATTTTTAATACATATCTAGATGACTAAGCATATTGAGCACTTTGAAGAATTATTTGGCCAAGTTTTATTTTTATGTGTATTCTGAAACATATAATGCATAATGAAAAACGTTGAACACAATTCTTTTTTAGAACTAATATCCATATTTTTATATTGAATACACTGAATTGAATGTTAGCAAAAAGTGTCTGTGATTTGTGTCCTTTATTAAAGTCACGCACATTTGAAACAATTTAGTTCAGTTTTATTGGATTTCTTCTCAAATTACCAAAGACAAATTGAAAAGTCCTTGAAATAGGTAAGTACATTTTCTCTTAGTTAAATTATTCACTGAAATTGTGATTTTTATTGTGTATAGTTAAAATAATTATAAAAAAAAAAGGATTGGGGTAACTTAGTCACACCGCGTGACCATTAACGTTAGTGTGGAATGGGCGCCTCCTTCCGGGTTAAAACATTTTGAAGGTTTCTCGCTTTAAATATTAAAAATTACTCTATTATTCTTTATTGGAATTTTACATTCTTTTTCATTATTTAACATTAATTCTAAATGCTAATTCTGTGAGGCTTAAAATTACAGTTCGTTCAAAACTATTTATAATATGAGCATTCATTTTAAAAAAATCATTTTACATTTTTGTATACATTGTCATGCACTTGGTTTTACCCTCCTTACAATTAAGCTATTATATCCAGAATAATGTATTATTTTTTTTTAAAAAAAATAAACTCGTGTGAAGAGTGGGTACTTCAGCCAGTATAAGAACAAGTTTAATAATTATTAGTGATTTCCGTGGGCTTGTCTTGCAGAGCAAAGTTTTTCAAATGAAGGCTTAATATTAGAAATTGACACTTCTTTTTCTATATTTAGCTGAGATTTATACTTTGTCTTCAAAGCAGCCACAGCAGAAAATCCGGTTTCACAAAAGTAGGATGTTGAAAAGGGTAATAGTATTCGAAATGCTTTTGTTTTCAGTGCAGAAAATTCATCATCCCCCTCTGCCCAAAATTCAATGAGCTATTTATTTGAAAATTGCCTTTTAACTATATATATATATATATATATATATATATATATATATATATATATATATATATATATATATATATACATACCACTGGATGTGAAATCTATGAAAATTTCTTCTTCGGCAGTTGAGAGCCCTTCTGAAGTATTGTGAAATGAAAAACCCTAACCCACTCGTAACGTGCTATCAAGTTGTCCTCAGCAGGAAAATACTTTTTACAATTCCATGCCAACATGGCTAAATGATTTTCTATGCTTTTAAAAACAACTTCCGCATGTTGTTCTTCAGATTTGTAAGTTTTAACACATAATAAGTACACATGTAAGTTTTATACAGGGTTTTTCAGTAATAGTAATTCCAAAATTTAAGAATTCTTTAGAATATATCCTTGATTTAATTTTCGGAACCATGCTCTTCTGTGTACTTGTTGATACTTTATTATCATCGAATGTTCTCTACGACTTAAAAATATATCTATATAATTTTGTCTTAATCTACTGCCGTAAATACTTAATACCGTGATTTACAACTAACGCGTAAATTATAAAATGTATATTCAAGACAGATTCGGTAGCTATAAAAGTATCGACTCGACCAAAACTGAATGGAATTGTACCAGGTACAGCTTTTTTACATGTTTTGCGCAGACGTCCGATAGGTTGTCCAGACTCACGCAAACGTTCGCCAGAATTTTTGCCAGATGTGATGAATATGATAGAGAACATACACTAGACTATTTTTCTAATGATATTTGTACCTTTAGAAATGGATGATGAAGGGAATAAATCTTTAATTAAATATCATTTTGCAATCTGTTCTAATTTAAAAATTAAAGAAAGAAAAATAGCATAATAACTATCCTATTACTTAAAAGTAACATATATAAAATTTAACACTTATCTTGTGAAGATGTAGGGTTTATAATTAAGATCGTATTGTAGTTTTAGAGTCAAAGTGCATTAGTACTGTGTGGCCGCGGTAGCCGAGTGGTATGGGCATCGGATCGTGGCTGGCTTTGTCACGAGTTCGAGCCCAGTACCACTAAAGACCCGCCGTGTAGGGCAGCGATGCACGCTAAATCTGTCGAGAGCTGAAACGTCCTCCCGTTGGTGTGGTGTGGTAGTTAGGAGAGGGGGGTGCCAGCTCAGGTGTCGTCCACGTCACTTGACCATGGTTCAAAATTACGTGGTCCGTCGCCAAAAGCCCTCGTGTAGCTGAACAGTGCGACGTTAATCTTCACTCACTCACTCACTCACGCATTAGTACTGTATTCAATGCATTATTATTGTATAAGGGGAGGCGATAAAAGTTATGATTGAAAATTGGGTCGCCAGTACTGAAAGTTTGAGAAGCACTGTGGTACGATAAAGGTTTTCTTCAAACTTTGATCATTGCAAAATCGTTTATGACATCATTGTAATCAATTTACATTGTATTATCATTTTGAGTGCATAGCAATATCAAGCTTTGCATTTTACATAGATGTTTTCCATAGTTCCTCGCACATACACAAACATGATTCGCTAGGCGGTGGTTCGTTTGCTGCAATTTTAAATTTTTCTTTTTTTGCGGCCCCCAAATCTCTTGCGCCCTAAGCATGTGCCTTACCGAAAAAGTGCCCCTGGTACTAGTAGAGGCAGAAAAGTAATTTCTCGTAAGCGTTTGACATACGCCTAAAATGTAGCCTGTATAAGTATTGTTTTGGTGAATATTTTGTTTTATATTTCAGCACCAGCATTTTGTAGCACCTATATTGTCATTCTTATCTTTGTATTTTATATGTTGTGTTTGAGTTTTTTCACACACACAGCTTCCAAAACTCAAAGGTGGGAGGATGTTGCGAATGGAGGTAGAGGAGTAGCCGACCGGATGACAGACGAGCGTTTGGGGTTTTTCTTCTCGTCTGTCAAAAAGGGAAGGAGATAATTCCTCTAGATGCGTTTAGAGGGATCAGACGGCTATGAGCGTGCGCGATAATATTCAACCTTTTTTTATGCATCCATGTAAATAGCTTGATAAATGTTTTATTTAATTGAAAAACACTTGTCGCCACATCATTTA